>JAZGLO010006719.1:635000-680000 GCA_036873155.1 Biomphalaria sudanica | reverse complement strand
GTAACACTGTAAAAAACAACAACAAATAAACAAACAAGATTACAAAGACAGTTTGTGTGGAAACACAAACTCAAAATCGGCCCCCGAAGTGGTCCACCCAGGCAGGCTTCAATATTTTCAGAAAGAACATCCAAATGAAATTATATCAAAGACAAATGAGAGATAAGAATTGAGAAAGAAGGTTGACAGATCTTGTGTGGTGCCCCAACGATACAGCAGATCAAAGGATAGGTGCAAGTGAATGCAAAGTTAGATGTGAACCTGGCCTAACTAGTTCCCCTTTCAGACCTTGTGGTCTATAAGGCAGATGATGTAAAGTTCATCTGTTTTTGTGGCCTACGGTTAACGACCAACCGCCATTACTTTTCCCCAACTAATATCAGGTACCCATTGGAGCTGGTTGGACTCAGGGGCGCCTAAGGATTCCGAAGTTGAAAATGCTAGTATTAGATATATTAGTAATGTATGTTTTTCTGATGTATGAGCTGCTAATGACTAACCCACAACGTTTATTTTTGTTTCAGATAAGTAATAATGCATACTTTATGCACACAATTATACATCTCTTTTAAAACAAGATTCATTAGGCAGTGCGTGTTCAGATTCTTCCACGATGAGAGTACAAGACATAAATGCAATGATGCATGCTATCAATATGTTCAACTCTTCGTCTAGATAAAGGCTATCATACAGTGTTTACGATGACTTATTTAGACAAGAGACAGAGCCTCGACTGTTAGGTGATCGCAGGCAAGCTTACTTTAAATTAATATTTTGATTGCAAAGAGGTAGAATGGTAGTTGTAGATATTTTCAATTTCATAGCTCTGATATTCACTCTGACAATAACAAAACTTGCCTTTTTACATGCATGGGTGGACCCATCGGGTGCCGACTTGGCGCAGTGCAGAACGGAACACTGTCCTATTGGGGCATACTTTGCCCAGTTCCGCACGAACTTGACTCCCGATGCCGTCACTGTGGAGAGAGCGTCGAAACAGTGTCGCACGTGTTGTACGAGTGTCCCCAGCTCCGCGAGCTAAGGGGGGACCTGTCTGAGCAGTCACTCGACTTGTATGGTAGCTATGAGGCACTACGCCGGACGGCTAAGTTTCTTGCCAGAGCACTACGGGAGGACTAGTCCTTCCTGCTCTGATTTTTCAATAGGAGTTCATCGCAGGTGCCGCCTTGAGTTTGTGTAAAACCAAAAACCCATCTTATTTATTTGGGGGATGAGGGTGTGAATTTAAAACGTTGTTACTGAAATTGAACAGCTTTTAGCCTGACGGCTTAAGTCACCTGTTAAATTGAACAGCTTTCAGACAGCCTGACGGGTTAAGCAGCTGTTAACTTGAACAGCTTTCAGACAGCCTCGTTGGTTAAGACGGCTGTAAACTTGAACAGCCAGACGAGTTAAGTCAGCTGTTAACTTGAACAGCTTTCAGACAGCCTCGTTGGTTAAGACGGCTGTAAACTTGAACAGCCAGACGAGTTAAGTCAGCTGTTAACTTGAACAGCTTTCAGACAGCCTCGTTGGTTAAGACGGCTGTAAACTTGAACAGCTTTCAGACAGCCTCGTTGGTTAAGACGGCTGTAAACTTGAACAGCTTTCATACAGCCTCGTTGGTTATGACGGCTGTAAACTTGAACAGCTTTCAGACAGCCTCGTTGGTTAAGACGGCTGTAAACTTGAACAGCTTTCAGACAGCCTCGTTGGTTAAGACGGCTGTAAACTTGAACAGCTTTCAGACAGCCTCGTTGGTTAAGACGGCTGTAAACTTGAACAGCTTTCAGACAGCCTCGTTGGTTATCGTTGGCTATCTCTCTATCTTCACTCTGGTCAGCCTCAAAAAACACAAAAAGTTGCTCTCTCAACTTACAACGGTGCTGCTTGTGTTCTTCGTTTTCGATAGTGCGTTGTATGTGAATTGTTTCTAGCAGCGCGAGACCTGGAGTCGTAACAAAGTGGTGTTTTGGGGATTTTTGTTTTTTTAATCAATATTGCCCCCCCCCCACCAGCACCACTCTTCAAGAATCTTTACATTTATTGGTTATTAAGGAGGGACAGGTGCTGAATACTGGCAACTCAAGCAGTTTTAGCCTCTAGAATCAAAAGCGGGATGTTCATTTCTCACTTCTTCTGAATTATCGCTGTGACATACAATCTACATCAACAAAATCGCGTCCACTCTTACTCTATTTGATTAGATTCTTAGTCGCTATTATTAATTTTATACTTGTCTGTGCGACATGTGACAGTATATAGGTCCCACCTGGGTCACCGAAGGGACAATAGCCACGTAAAATACTGCACTCTAAATCTTGGAAGTCTATTACTAAGTCTTATCATTTACATGTTGACACTTTGAACAGAATGTCACTTTAGTTGCAGTTTTTTTTTACAAGTTACTTCATCGCAAAAGCAATGGAAGTGATACCAATGCTGTGCGTGTATGTGTCTGTGTGTTAAATATTTTGGTATTCTGGACTTCGTGATTTTTAGGACGCCTCTGAGTCCTCTCAAATTTGTTGGGTACTTGATAACAGCTGGGGAAAAGTTCAGGAAGTTGTTCTGGCCCCATGACATCCTCGTGAACAGCCACAGCTAAAGGAACATATCATCTTTAAGTCATCTCCCCTATAGATCGCAAGGTCTTTTCTTTTACTCACATAAATACAGGTTAGAATCAGAGGCGTATGTATTTGGATGTGGAAACGTAAACGCTACAAACACTTTACTGAATATTTTTCCTAAAGCCCAACACCCCTGTCTAATTTTTGTTGAGCCTTTCAGTAGAAAGCAACCTCTTTTTAATGCTCAAGGGGCTCCAATTTAAATCCATTTACGACAAAATGACAAGAGATTTAAAAATTAATTCCATTAAGAAGATTTCATCACAAATATGGTCAGAGATACACTACAATAACAAGAGCCATACTATCAACCACTCTGCACTTAAGGACCCCAATTACTTCACTTGAAGGCGTAACGCGACGGTTCTCAAATTATACACACAAAGATCTTAAGATTTTAGCAAGAGAACCTTATACTATCCTCACCTGTTGACCCCCTACTACCAGTGTTACGTGTACCTCTACCAAAGTATTCAGAGACAATGCTTTCAACGGTGCCCGAAACAACAATGGTATTGAGTCTTGTGATCATTGACAGTTTGAGGTCCCCTGGAGTAGCAGTACAATGACAAGTACATAGTCTAGTCCGCCCACACGGCACATACAATCATTTCCTGCTAACATACAGTCATTCAGCAGGGATTATCTCTTTATAAACTTGTTGAATCGTACCACGGGCAAACATACAGCTGACAGGTGCAGGGCGCTATCATACAGTATGTACATATGTGTATCTGTGTTATTAACTTGTCTTGTAGGGTACTGTCTGGACATTCATTTTCTATCGCCACCTGGGGAAATGTGTTTGGGAGAGGGGGGGTTTACGCTACAAATAAACGGATTCTTACACATCAAAATAATCCATTCTACTCTACGAGTCGTGTGTGGATAAACGCGGGAAAACAGATCAGACTAGCAGACGAATTCAAAAGTTTTATCAGTCGGCCAATAACCTTGAAATGGTGTACATAGAAATAGAGATGTATCTTGCTAAGGTGTACACAGAAATATGTTCCCGTATATATGTACACATGTACATGTACACAGATAAATAGCATAGTGCATGGGGTGTCTACAAAGATAGACGACTATCTTTCCACGGTGTTTACAAATATAGAGTTGTATCTGTATACGATGTATACACACAGATCAAGATCGTTAAGATTAGTAGGGTATCTTTATTGGGTGTTTACAGAGATACACCAATGTCTTTAAATTATGTATACAAATATATACTGCTATCTTTATACGGTGTACAGAAATATGTACTGGTATACTGTGTATACAAATATATACAGGTATCTATATGGTGTTTACATATGTAAAAGTGGAACACCTTCCATGCAAATGTTAAAAATGACACTAAAATTTGGTGCAGATGAAGACCTAGGCATAACTGTAGCAAATCTATTGTTTACATTGCCAACTTCCTTTGTTACAGTTTATATACAATGCAGGAGCAGCTCTTTTTTTTGTTTTAGTCTTTTTGTTGTTGGTTCACTGAGATTGTGCCTTTTCTCCCCTATTTCTTTCAATTTAATCTCTCTCTCTCTCTCGATCTACGGCCATAATACGGGAAGTTTGAGCCTCGCTGAGACATTCCTACAGGAACTGTACCAGGGAAATCAAGGAAAGGCAGACAAAAGAAACGATAGGACGACAACATCAAGGAATGGACTGTCCTGTCAATGAAAGAGACTGTAATCCTTGCTGAAGACAGAATGTCGAGACGGTCAACAGATCATGTATAGTGCCCCCCAACGGTCCAAAAGATTAATTGACAGTGAAGATCTATACATAGTATAAAACTCTAGCGAATTTATCTCCATTACTTTAAATAAAGTTTGTCTAGTCTTTCTATTGTTACATACAACTAAGAATGTAAACCAATTCAATATGCTAAGGTTAGATCTTGATGAGATTCTAGATTTCAAAGTAACAAACAAGCAGCTAATTGGGTTTTTAATTAATGATTGCTTTTCTTAGAGCAGTTGAGTGTTTATTGACTTTGAGAAGTTGACTGCTTATTGAGCAGTTGAGTGTTAATTGACTTAGAGCAGTTAAGTGTTTATTGATTTAGGGGAGTTGACTATTTATTCACTTTGAGAAGTTGACTGCTTATTGACTTTGAGAAGTTGATTGTTTACTGACTTTGAGAAGTTGAGTGTTTATTGACTTTGAGAAGTTGATTGTTTACTGACTTTGAGAAGTTGAGTGTTTATTGACTTTTAAAAAATGTTTATGTGGTACAAATTCAGGAAAATATAAACTTTAGTTTCAGATCTAGATCTATAATTTTTTTTAAAAATAAAGTGTTTGAAATCTGCTTGTGTCTACGTATCAACAACATACTTTATGTCACAACATTGATATCTATATTATATCTAGATCATACTCAATAGTATATGCAGTCAGACAGAAGTCTATTAACGTAAATATCTAGAATCCAGTAGATAGATCTCTTTATATATATCTAGATTTATATAGATCTCTTTATATATATATCTAGATTTATATAGATCTCTTTATATATATCTAGATTTATATAGATTCTCTAGATATGAATCTAGATCTTAATATAAATTTCGATTTAAAGAGTTGTGTCATTGTAAGACTGGTAGGCTTATATATAGATCTAGTCACAGAGCCTAGATCTGCAAGTTGATCTAGAATAGGTCTACTTAGTGTCTTAGTCTGCTAGAGAAATCACTTACCTGTAGTTTGTAGGAAGTTTATAACCACGTCAAAGAATGCACATCACAGACGAACTATTATGTCCACGGCAACTTTACACAAGTAATTAATAAATGAACACTTCTCCCGCACCATTCAGCAATGGGTAACTAGTCATCGTAAATCTTCTGTGTTGACGATACAGGGAGAAAAAAAAACAACAACACGAGACGAGGCACCGCTCCGTAGCAGTCAAGTCTTTAGAATGAACCACAAGACGTCGCCTCTCGTCTGCTGCCATTGGATCGGTTACCTCCGCCTGGCGGTGTCAAACGTCGAGTCGGAGAAGGTGAGGGGTGGGGATGGGGCAGAACGCGTAAAGCAGAACTCGATTATGGTAGAAAAAAAAGGCAGCAAATGGTGTGGGAGGGGGGGGGTTGGAGGAAGCATGGGTAAAAGGGAAGGGGGATCTAGGATTAGATTTTTGTTAACAAAAGGAACAAGTTATTTTTTTTTTGGCTAGAGATGTTTCCTATGTTGTGATACTTCGTGTTTAATTTTAATAATTCACCGATCCGGAACAGAATCCTACACGCAATACATCTACACGGACTTGACGAGAAAACTAGCTGAGAAGATTTGTAGCTAGATGAGAGGGAGAGGAAAAGGGGGGGTGAAGAAAATAGAAGAATGTAGCTAGAAGAGACTGACAGCAAGAAGAGAGGGACAGTAAGAAGAGAGGGGCAGTAAGAAGAGAGGGACTGTAAGAAGAGAGGGACTGTAAGAAGAGAAGGACAGTAAGAAGAGAGGGACTGTAAGAAGAGAGGGACTGTAAGAAGAGAGGGACTGTAAGAAGAGGAGGACTGTAAGAAGAGAGGGACTGTAAGAAGAGAGGGACAGTAAGAAGAGAGGGACAGAGGGACAATAAAAGAGAAGGACAGAGAGACAGTAAGAAGAGAGGGACAGTAAGAAGAGAGGGACAAAGGGACAGTAAGAAGAGAGGGACAGTAAGAAGAGAGGGACAGTAAGAAGAGAGGGACAGAGGGACAGTAAGAAGAGAGGGATAGAGGGACAGTAAGAAGAGAGGGACATAGGGACAGTAAGAAGAGAGGGACAATAAAAAGAGAAGGACAGAGAGACAGTAAGAATAGAGTGACAGAGGGACAGTAAGAAGAGAGGGACAGTAAGAAGAGAGGGACAGTAAGAAGAGAGCGACAGAGGGACAGTAAGAAGAGAGGGACAAAGGGGCAGTAAGAAGAGAGGGACAGTAAGAAGATAGGAACAGTAAGAAGAGAGAGACAGAGGGACAGCAAGAAGAGAGGGATAGAGGGACAGTAAGAAGAGAGGGACTATAAGAAGAGAGGGACAGTAAGAAGAGACTGACAGTAAGAAGAGAATGGCATTAAGAAGAGAGGGGCAGTAAGAGAAGAGAGGGACAGTAAGAAGAGAGGGGCAGTAAGAAGAGAGGGGCAGTAAGAAGAGAGGGGCAGTAAGAAGAGAGGGGCAGTAAGAGAAGAGAGGGACAGTAAGAAGAGAGGGGCAGTAAGAAGAGAGGGGCAGTAAGAAGAGAGGGGCAGTAAGAGAAGAGAGGGACAGTAAGAAGAGAGGGACAGTAAGAATAGAGGGACAGTAAGAAGAGAGGGAAAGTAAGAAAAGAAGGACAGTAAGAAGAGAGGGACAGTAAGAAGAGAGGGACAGTAAGAAGAGAAGGACAGTAAGAATAGAGGGGCAGTAAGAAGTGAGGGACAGTAAGAAGAGAGGGACAGTAAGAAGAGAGGCAAAGTAAGAAAAGAAGGACAGTAAGAAGAGAGGGACAGTAAGAAGAGAGGGACAGTAAGAAGAGAGGGAAAGTAAGAAGAGAGGGACAGTAAGAAGAGAGGGACAGTAAGAAGAGAGGGGCAGTAAGAAGAGAGGGACAGTAAGAAGAGAGGGGAAGTAAGAAGAGAGGGGCAGTAAGAGAAGAGAGGGACAGTAAGAAGAGAGGGGCAGTAAGAAGAGAGGGGCAGTAAGAAGAGAGGGGCAGTAAGAGAAGAGATGGACAGTAAGAAGAGAGGGACAGTAAGAATAGAGGGACAGTAAGAAGAGAGGGAAAGTAAGAAAAGAAGGACAGTAAGAAGAGAGGGACAGTAAGAAGAGAGGGACAGTAAGAAGAGAAGGACAGTAAGAATAGAGGGGCAGTAAGAAGTGAGGGACAGTAAGAAGAGAGGGACAGTAAGAAGAGAGGCAAAGTAAGAAAAGAAGGACAGTAAGAAGAGAGGGACAGTAAGAAGAGAGGGACAGTAAGAAGAGAGGGAAAGTAAGAAGAGAAGGACAGTAAGAAGAGAGGGGCAGTAAGAAGAGAGGGACAGTAAGAAGAGAGGGGCAGTAAGAAGAGAGGGACAGTAAGAAGAGAGGGACAGTAAGAAGAGATGGGCAGTAAGAAGAGAGGGACAGTAAGAAGAGAGGGGAAGTAAGAAGAGAGTGACAATAAGAAGAGAGGGGCAGTAAGAAGAGAGGGACAGTAAGAAGAGAGGGACAGTAAGAAGAGAGGGAAAGTAAGAAGAGAAGGACAGTAAGAAGAGAGGGACAGTAAGAAGAGAGGGACAGTAAGAAGAGAGGGACAGTAAGAAGAGAAGGACAGTAAGAAGAGAGGGACAGTAAGAAGAGAGGGACAGTAAGAAGAGAAAGACAGTAAGAAGAGAGGGACAGTAAGAAGAGAGGGACAGTAAGAAGAGAGGGGCAGTAAGAAAAGAGGGTCAGTAAGAGAAGAGAGGGACAGTGAGAAGAGAGGGACAGTAAGAAGAGAAGGACAGTAAGAAGAGAGCGACAATAAGAAGAGAGGGTCAGAGGGACAGTAAGAAGAGAGGGACAGTAAGAAGAGAGGGGCAGTAAGAAGAGAGGGACAGTAAGAAGAGAGGGACAGTAAGAAGAGAGGGGCAGTAAGAGAACAGAGGGACAGTAAGAAAAGAGGGACAGACGGACAGTAAGAAGAGAGGGACAGTAACAACAGAGGGACAGTAAGAAGAGGGACAGTAAGAAGAGAGGGACATAGGGACAGTAAGAAGAGAGGGACAAAGGGGCAGTAAGAAGAGAGGGTCAAAGGGGCAGTAAGAAGAGAGGGACAAAGGGGCAGTAAGAAGAGAGGGACAAAGGGGCAGTAAGAAGAGAGGGACAGTAAGAAGAGAGGGACAAAGAAGCAATAAGAAGAGAGTGACAGTAAGAAGAGAGCGACAGTAAGAAGAGAGGGACAGTAAGAAGAGAGGGACAAAGGGGCAGTAAGAAGAGAGGGACAGAGTGACAGTAAGAAGAGAGGGACATGGGGACAGTAAGAAGAGAGGGACAAAGGGGCAGTAAGAAGAGAGGGACAAAGGGGCAGTAAGAAGAGAGAGACAAAGGGGCAGTAAGAAGAGAGGGACAGAGGGACAGTAAGAAGAGAGGGACATGGGGACAGTAAGAAGAGAGGGACAAAGGGACAGTAATAAGAGAGGGACAAAGGGGCAGTAAGAGGAGAGGGACAAAGGGGCAGTAAGAAGAGAGGGACAGTAAGAAGAGAGGGACAAAGAGGCAATAAGAAGAGAGGGACAGTAAGAAGAGAGGGACAGTAAGAAGAGAGGGACAGTAAGAAGAGAGGGACAGTAAGAAGAGAGGGACAGTAAGAAGAGAGGCAAACTACAGTCACCTAATTCCACGACCGTAGTCAAGAGAGGTTACATATTTCTACCAGTGGCTGGCGCAGTGAATAATCATCTGCCGAAATTGAAAAACACTAAATGTGGCTCAACAAAGATGTCTAAGACAGATTTTAGGAGTCAGTTATAGAGATCGACCCCTTAGTAAGGTTGTGAAAGAGCGTCGCATAAGGTCTGCGGGACATGTTCTCCAACAAAATGAATTACGCATAATAAGAGTTGCGATGACATTCTAGTACAACTTGGCGCTACACTTTCATGGAGTTCCATAGAGCAGGTGGGAAGAGGCTTCAGGCATTGAAAGTGACAGATTTTTGTGGAAACAGCTTGCCGCCAAATACTCCGAACGGCGCGGGAGGGTCTAAGTCAGTAAGAATAGCAGATTAGGTTTTTGAAATAATACTTTTTAATAGCAGGATAATGCGTTGTAGATACTTCAGAATATGCATTTTGTTGGCTTTCAATACCGGAAATAGTACTTGGCGGCGGGGCTCCGACCCGCGCTGGAGGAGTCTACAATTTTTCAATTAACTCCAAGAAGAAGCTATTCTACAGTACAATAATCGTCTTCCGAAAGAATGAAGGGTCTAATTGTAATGAAGATTAATTATGTACATACATACATACATACACACACACACATATATATTGTTTTTCCCGCCGGGGGGGGGGCTGAGGAGGAAGAGCAAATCCCCCAACCCCCCTCCCCGAAAAAAAAATCCTGGCTACGCCCATGGAGTAACACTTCTTTGAAAAAAATCATTAAAAGTTTTAAAATCACAAAAAAAAAATCTACAATTATTTTGTGTTTGAAATTGTGTATCGGAAAATTCTGGGTACTTGGCATGAGGTAGTCCTAAAAAAATATACAGATCTTGGGTAAAAGACTCAAATAAAAGACTGTAAATGTTTAGTTTCAGACGCTTGTTTCAGGTCTTTTCTCTCAATTTACTCATCTAGTTTGAAACCAAACATATCCGCGCAACATAGCCCATTAATAATTATAATTATTTGTTTCATATCAAAAGAGGGAAATAAGTTCTACAGTATGTAGATATGTTTGTAAATGTGTAGTTCTTTCTAGCATATACGCTTTTTTTAAAAAGTATTTTATACATATTTTGCTTGTTTTGATGTTGTTGTTGTTTTAACTTTATTTACAAAAAAATAAAAATAGACACAATCGTAATAGAAGGCCTGAACACTGACCTGCAACGTCGCAACCTGTTGGCAGTTTAAACCAATAACGTTTTGCCACGTCACAGGCCTATACAACGTGGCAACGAGCTATTGGTCTCCACAGCCCACAGGTTGCGACGTCGGAGGTCAGTGGTGAGACCTTCTCTAACGAATGGTCATGTTCAGAATCCGACAGAATTTCTTTTTTAATCTATCACACATAAGGTATTGAGAGCGAATTAATCGCTCTTACCAAAAGACATCATCAAGGAGAAACGGTCTTTGCAAAACACACAAACTCAGAGGCGGCTCCCATCGAAGTTACCAATGGACCAGGAATATTTAATTGATCGTTAAATTAATAAAATTGTTAAAAATCATTTTGCGTTTTTTCCCCCATAAAAGCAAACAGCACAACACGTCGTCTTTGATAAGACTCTTCTAACTCTTCTGGAACAAGTAGAGTAGAGATTGAACTGATCACCTAAAAACAGCATGGAAACCTCCCAGACAGTGTCGGTGGCACCTGGTGCGGTAACTCAGGGTGTCATCCCTTCCTCATCAACTTTATTCAAATATGTTCCAATAAACACTATTGCTAGTTGGTTCTTTTTGTTGAACAAATACAGTGAGCTGAAAACCTACTTTTATTGATTTTTACTCAAATGTAAAATGAGTGTCAATTCTAGTATAAAATCCTAATGTTAGTGACATTTATTCAAATGTTAATGCAAATTTGACAATGATATTTAATTAAAATTAGAAACAGACTTAACATCACCTGTACATGTTTCCTTTGTTATACTTTAAGACAGAAATGGTATAACGTTGTGCATTGTCATTTATACTTAAACTACCATCTAGACATGTCTAGGTATGTTTGGGCATACATCTAGAGATTTTAATATAATTATCTTGTCCGATGTGTAGGCTTTTGCTAAGATATAATTTTTTTCAACTTGGTTGTCATCCCCAAAAGGGTTTCACCTGGTGCGACCGCACCCCTCGCGCTACTGCTCCCTGATACGTACCTCTCCCCACCACTATATCGGTATAATTTGATGCGCTATCAAAAATGCGAAACTACATTTGAGATGTTTACGGAAACATATACAAATAGTTATAATGTTAAGTCGCTTCATACGTCAAACTAATCGGACTTCACTAGTTTTTACTGTTAAGAAAGTGGATTTTTTTTTTTTTTCGTAATTTTGTCGTAGAACATTTATACTATTGAAAGATTGTCCAATATTACACTGTTTCATGTCTCTATGTGTTAGTTACACATTGAAATTGTTTTTTTCTTAAAGCTCGACCCAATAAAACGTTATTGGAATAAATGTTATGAAAATTGTTGTGGGGCAAGTTGCCACACTGGTTGGGGTAATATGTCACAGTTGTGACAATTTGCATCAATGAAGATTAAGCATTTTGAAACAAATTTTAATATTATTATTTATTTATTAATGTGGT
Source organism: Biomphalaria sudanica (assembly GCA_036873155.1). NCBI lineage: Eukaryota > Metazoa > Mollusca > Gastropoda > Planorbidae > Biomphalaria > Biomphalaria sudanica. The sequence continues at coordinate 668,374 of JAZGLO010006719.1, read as the reverse complement.
GGGTTTGGCACAGAAAACTAAATTCTAAATGACATGACGAAGGCAACTCGTAGGCCGATTTCAATCAGTTTATTATACACTAAAGACCTGAAGCCATACGTCAACACAGGGTGTAGAACCAGGCACAAAAAGGGAGTGGAGACGAAGTAGGTCCAGTAACGCACAGACACTACAGTGACAAGAGATACCGGTAGAATGGACAGTGCCAACGTTGTTCTGCCTTTTTATGCGTAGACACTAGACGCCATCTAGGTGGAAGGGTCTCGTGAATATCGGGGTGGCCGGTGTGGCCTGAAAAATTATCCACTCCACTACATCAATAATTATTATTCTCCTTCAATAATGCTGTTTACAAAGGTTATGCCAGCTTCAACATACAGACAATATCTGTCCTCCGAGCACAACATTTAGAGTAGGAAAGAATTTCTCTAGTCCTACTATTTAGATATTTCTGCTGTATAACTCTGAGAAATAAAGAGATAAAGTTCATTTTCATTTGCTCTAGTTGTTGTCTGAATGTTTCAGTTCAAGCATGTTATAAGTTTGGTGAGTGTCAATGAATTCTAAATATGTTTAAAACATCAAAATTTGAAAATTGTGACAACTAGCCCCACCTTCCATAATCTAGATCTAGAATAGAATTCGTATGACTTGACAAGTATAATCTTGCAATTACTAGACCTAGAGTTAGGTCAATAATATGATCAGAATTAGATCTAGTAAATCTAGTAGCCCTACGACTGGGTAATAATACACTATGCTGTTCGCATCACATTCACTTCTTAATGTGATACTACTGTTTACATAATAAATCTGCACCCCTTATCTGTAAGAAGATAAACTATTTCCTTATAATTTATAGATGTAAATTTTGTTCAAATTGTTTAATACGTTTAAATATAAATCTTGATCTACATCTGGCCTCTATTGAGCCTAATTTAGGTTGTTGTGATGTGTATCATAAAGATAAAAACTACGCGCTATAGCGGTAGGTATGTTTTTAAACTTTCAACTAAAACTAATTTCGTTTTAAAATTATTTTTAAAAACAACTTTTGAATCAGTATTCTATTCCATGAGTTAGTTAATAAATTGAAAATCTATTTTATAATGATCCATTAATACTTTTCCATTGTGACCTTAGAAGTAAATTTTTTTGTACTAGTGCGCTAATCTATGAATGAAGCTTGATTTATTAATGAAGAAGGATGTGACCATTCTAAAAAACTTACCTCCCCTGAAGTTTTCCATTTAAAAGTGGTGTATTTTTTTTTGAAAAATCTTTTTGCATAGATAATTTTAAAAATTAGATGGTTTACTTTCGGAAAAGAAAAAAGTAGCCGTTGCATCAAAACTTTGAATGCTCTAAAATATCATGATGTCCGATTTTCATTTTCTCTTCTTGTTTCTGAGATCTAAACGGGACGCACGGACAGACGGGCGGATTGAAGAACGGATAGACAGGCCACACTTAACTAATAGCGTTTTTTTTCCCTTTCGGGGGTCGCTAAAAAACACAACAACTTCTTTCTTATTGTGTTGGAAACTAAAGAATGTGTTAGTTATTTTTGTCGCTGGGTAAATAAAAGCTTCGCAAGGAATGTCGCTAAAAACATTCGTAGATTGATTTAAGACTTTAAAAAAGGGACATGACACAGGCACAAATTATTTTTTTTTAAGTTTACAGTGTGAAAGTTCTCTAGTTAATGTTTTGTAAAGAAGCGAGTGGGAACAGTTCGATCTAGTGTTTGACTTCATTTGTTAACATGGAGAAGTGATGTCCCCTTGAGTCCTTTCAAATGTTAGGAAATAAAAAAAACTAAGTTGACTAGAAAGAAATAGAATGAGGTCACAGTATCAATTCGTGATAGTTACATTGTTTATAACTTCTTTTTTTTTTAATCTAGAAATTCCGATATAAAAAAAATACACGCCTCTTCTAAAAATGACTTGAACAGTTAGGGCACCACACATGAACTGTCAACTGTCTTCCTCCATTCCTCTCTGTCTTAAAGTAACTAATTTGTTGAACAGTTAGGGCACCACACATGACCTGTCGACTGTGTTCCTCCATTCCTCTCTGTCTTAAAGTAACTAGTTTGTTGAACCGTTAGGGCGCCACACATGAACTGTCGACTGTCTTCCTCCATTCCTCTCTGTCTTAACGTGACTAGATTGTTGAACCGTTAGGGCGCCACACATGAACTGTCGACTGTCTTCCTCCATTCCTCTCTGTCTTAACGTGACTAGTTTGTTGAACCGTTAGGGCGCCACACATGAACTGTCGACTGTCTTCCTCCATTCCTCTCTGTCTTAACGTGACTAGTTTGTTGAACCGTTAGGGCGCCACACATGAACTGTCGACTGTCTTCCTCCATTCCTCTCTGTCTTAACGTGACTAGTTTGTTGAACCGTTAGGGCGCCACACATGAACTGTCGACTGTCTTCCTCCATTCCTCTCTGTCTTAACGTGACTAGTTTGTTGAACCGTTAGGGCGCCACACATGAACTGTCGACTGTGTTCCTCCATTCCTCTCTGTCTTAAAGTAACTAGTTTGTTGAACCGTTAGGGCGCCACACATGAACTGTCGACTGTCTTGTACAATCTTTGGTGTCGTCTTCCCATTGCTCTCTCCATCCACCACTTCCTCTATTTCCTGGTTCTGTTCCTTGAAAGAAGGTCTTTGCGAGCCATGAGGAACTTTTAACATGGCCATAAAGCTAAATTTTTTTTTCCGACAGCGCTCAGCAGGTCATCGTGGGACACCATTGTGCTCCAGTCTCATATCTCTCCTCTACGGTTCCTGCAGGCGATACCCAGGATCCCTCCACAGCACTCCAACTTCCCTTTCGGCTCAGCAGCCAGCGTCCAGGATTCGCAAGCATACAAGAGCGTGTCCACGACCAAGGAGCGCATCAGTCTGATTCTGGTGTCGAGGGCCACACCGCCGTCACCCAAAGTATCCCCGAGCTCCGCATGCGTCGCCGTGGACCGCGCAACTCCAACCAGCGGTTCAGGCCCGGCTTCCAAGTCCGAAGGGATAGCTAAGGGGATGATACATTTACACGAACTGTACAAATGATAAAAAAAAACGTTCTTTATGTGTCGTTGTCTATGTGGCATATACCCCCCTTATGGGGTTAAGGGTATACCAGTATTCGATAGTGCAACTGTCCAGAATGAAATTGTTGTAATTAAATCATTTATTGTACTTAAAAACTTAAAACTTGTTTTAAGTTTTCGTTAACCGCATATTTAATAAGATTATAATCTAAAAGCGCCAAATCCCAGATTTACTCATCATCAATACTCGCACTTGCGGCGGACGGAAAAATACAAGAGAGATTTCAACAGATATTACTTTACGTTTACCTAGAGCTCTAAGCACCTTTCACTACCGAAACTGCAGCTGTTACCAAAATCAATTTTTTATTCGCAATATGTTGTTTTTTTTAATCCGACATAAAGTACAAGATTAAATTTCCTCTTATTTTAAACACTATTTAAACGTTTCTGTGCGCACATTTCTCCCTTGCACAAAACCTGCTTTTGTAGGCATTGTATCACATCATCATTTTGTTGTTCATATGAAGCCGATAATGACTGAATACTCGAATTAAGGTAAAAATTACAACAAAATGAAATGTCAATATAACTTTATTATTTGTGTGTTGAAGCTGGAGGTTGAACAATAAGAGAATAGAATTCAGAAAGAGAGAGAGAGCCAGTAAATACAAACAAAAACGTATCCGACCAAAAGTAACATAGAGCTTATGGAATAATTAGATGTTGAATTGAGAAGCCAAAGAATCAGCCGCCTGGGTGTAAAATTATTTTTTTCGTGGAAGTGACGTGGGAAAGTTAGAAAAGTGAAAGTAGAATTCTCAGGGCAGAAGTATGAGGGAGGTCGATATAAGCGGGCCGCTGTAATTCACTTTGAACTATGAATCATGGGCCAAAATTGTTGGGGGGGGGGCGTTAAAATGGGATTTGAATATTTCTCTAAAGAGCTGAAAAGAAGTATGATGTCAGCATAACGATTTGCAGGATGAAGAAAGTCAAAAAGGGCCCATGACTGATATCCTAGAGCCTATCAAACATTTGGATAGAAATTAGAACTGAAAAGCCAAATAGTGTGAATAGGGGACTATTTGTTAAGGCGGAGAGTTGACGGGAGAGACAAGTGAAACTTGAATTTACGGGCCGGTCCAAGTTATAAGTAAGAAAAACAAATGGAGGTGTCCTGACAAAATGAACGGGCGTAGCGTTTAGTAATGCTATTTTTTTACATTTTGTTGTTGTTGTTGTTGTTGTTTTTGTTGATATAATGATGGAAAATATAAGTAAACTTTCATGTTCAACTAATTCCAATAAAAATGATAAAACTTTTATTTAGCTTTTCGTAAACCAAGAATGTCCTCTCCCATGAGTGTGACGAGACGATTGCTTAGTTTACACTATACAGAGTCCTGGTTGATGATTACATTCGTGAGATGTCCAGGTGAAAGGTAAACTAGACTATAAAGGAATAGGACATGGCCAGGTGCTGACTGCATTTGAAGTAAAACCGGCACGCAAGAAACAAATGCAGATGGAAAATGAAACTCTCGAAGAATTAGAAGAAAATATTATTTAAAAAAAAGTGTCTTCGATTCGGAAGATTAAGGATGAGTGCAGCATTTCACGGAACCACGCAAAAACCAGTAGCAACCTGCATATTTGGACACAAATAATGCAGACAAAGCCATTGTCGTCGGGGTCTACTTAATTTGTTATTATTTGTTACCTGTACCTGTCTTCGGCACGCGCCTTTCTTTTTGGTTTCTAATGTGTGTCCCGCAACGTTCGTCTCTTTCAGATTCCAGCCACTTTCCTCTCCGCCAGTGAGGGCGCCTCATTTTAATAGCGCTTCCGAGGGTCACATCTCTTACGCCGTTTACGGTCGCCTAAAAAGATCGCCTTGACATGCAGTCAACTTCCGACAGTTGCGCTGGTTCAAACGTAGGCCATATAAGATACATTACAACCACAGTTTTACTGGTGTACCAAAACTATAAACACCTGATCCTAACCGTAAACTTGGGCTTAGTAAGTGACACGAAACTGCGCTCCTTTAGCAGAAAAGAACATATTCGTCTGAATGCCTCTATATTTGGCATCGGCGGCAACAATAGATAACTAAATGTGTGAAAATGTGTAAAGGCTCTAGCCAGCTTTTCGCTTCAGGCTCTGTGCTAATATCTTTATATTACGTCATTGTTTGTTGTGAATGTTGTGTGAGAAAGTAATTAACAGGAAGGGACGTAATAAAAAAATGATCTTCAATGTTTACTTCATAGACTTATATATTATATCTAGACCTGAAACCGGAAATAAATTCTTATCCGCGATTCATCGATTCACAGACCTATATATATATAGATTTTTATGTACGTAAACTCTTTTTATCAGGCTCTAAGGGGAGTCGCCCCAATCAATCTTTTCTGTCTTAGAAAAGTAATGATCTTTAGTTTTCAAAGTGTAGAAATAATGCAAAATCATTTCTCGGATATTCACGCAAACATATGAAACAAAGCCATTTCCTGTTTGTTTCCATTGAGATAATGTTTTAAAAATCTTAGCTCGAAATGATTCATGTTGATTTAAATCATCTTATGTACATTTAAATAGATTGATTACATATATCTTTCTAGATTATGTATCTAAAGATTGCAAAATAATAATTATGAGACGAGAGTACTTTTATTTTTGATGTTCAATGACTAGATCTAGAAATTAAATTATATGTTACGTAGGTTGGAAAAATACAACACTTTACTGGTTGTAACTACTTTACAAAACAACGCCTTGATTCCATTTTGTAAAAAATTTTCACGACATTTTTTGTAGTGTTAAAAAGTCTCCATGTCCAGTCTAGAGAAGTATAAATAAGTCTATGATTTACATATATAAACACAAAGTCTCTGTTATTATTTTTTTTATTATTAATTAATGTCTACAGTATTTTAGTTATTTATCTGTGACAACAGAACACGCTCTTTTTTAGTATGTGCAAAATAGCGAGCTGGTTTTGTTGTTGTTGGTTTGTTGTCAGAACTGCAATACAGACTGTTGGTTATGTTGGGCTGTAGTGGTTGTAGGGTCTGCCTAATGCAAATTAAAACGGGGTATGATTCACTGTTTCACAAGGGTTGGCGGCGCAGTGTCTACAGAAGCGTTGGTGTGTGTGATTTATTCTGTTAAGGTAATAATTTAAAAGTGTATGCCCTGTTCTTAGTTGAAAATTTGTAGCTTGCGCTTTGCGGAGGAGGAAATTAATACTGTCCAGCTTATTTGGCGTGGTCATTTCTTTGTACATAGCTCTGCCTGTGTTTACTGGTGGCCATTGGTAAAGTCACTCATCTTGTCACTGTTGGCTAACACTGACTTGAGCTTGAAATAGTTTACAGGTCTGTCTGGTTGTTCCGTGGATAACCCACGCCTTTGATAGTCTCTCAGACTTTTCATTTCCCATGATGTCTATGATTTAAACATTGTATGCAAAGCTTGCTTGACATGTGCTTAAAAGGTTTATGTTTGAGTCAACTATGTTTAATAATGACAAGAACGGACTGCTGAATGCATTAGTTCCTGATCTCTTTTGTAATTGCTGTGTATACAAGCCAACAAATCTAAATCCTATATGTCTTGAATATTTTTTACCCAATTTTATGTCTGTGTCTTTTTTAACGTTTTTAAAATTAAATTCTTCATCGCTAAACAATGGTGTTTTTGTGGTGTTTTTTCTGGTGTTTTTTTCTGGTGTTTTTTGTGGTGTTTTTGTTTTTTTTTTGCGTCGATTTCACAGCGACTTGACTTGAGATGCTCTATGCAAGTGTAGTTAGGAACAAAAAAACGTTGCCAAGGGAGAATATGATTGAAATACATTCGACGTTGTTAAGTTGTATTATTAACTCCCTTGCATATCACTTTTTTTTCATCACTACTAGCCAGCATTCTAGCATTGGCCTAGTGAGTTAAAAAAAATTCCCCTTTCCCAACCGCCTTAAATTTCCCCAAGTAAATTCAGAGACCCATTAGAGCTGAGTGGACTCAACGGCGCCCTAAAAATCCAGATAATCCTAGTTTTCATTGAGATTCGAACCCAGTACCCCAGGTTCAGAAGTAACGCTCTTAACCAATGAGCCACCGCGCCCCCTAGTATGGGCTTAGAGATACAATAATTGTAAGGACAATTACAAAGCAATGGTGATTGTAGAATCAATGACAAGTTTCTCTCTTTGAGTATTTAAAGTCTTTCAATGTCCTTCAATGTCTTTCAATGTCCTTCAATGTCTTTCAATGTCCTTCAATGTCCTTCAATGTCAGATGCCTCAAGACGTCGGTCCTGCACAGTGTAATGCAATGTCAATCAGATCAATGGAAGTTGGTTGGTCATGGGGAAGTTCTGTTCAATCAGTTACCCTAAGTTCAACCGTACTTAGCCTCTCAGCCAAACGTCCCTTTGGGGCACCACACAAGATTTGTCACAACCGTCTTCCTCAGTTCCCCTCAGTCTTTTCTCTTGGATAGAAGACAGGCCCGGCCATTTCTTGTATGTTGTCTTACCATCACAACCCTCTACATTCACATCACTCAACATTCATCACCCTACATTCACATCACTCCACATTCACACCACTCCACATTCACATCCCTCTACATTCACACCACTCCACATTCACATCCCTCTACATTTACATCACTCAACATTCACACCACTCCACATTCATCCCCCTACATTCACATCCCTCAACATTCACACCACTCCACATTCATCCCCCTACACTCACGTCCCTCAACATTCACACAACTCCACATTCATCCCCATACATTCACATCCCTCAACATTCACACCACTCCACTTTCATCCCCCTACGTTCACATCACTCAACATTCACACCACTCCACATTCCTCCCCCTACATTCACATCCCTCAACATTCACACCACTCCACATTCATCCCCCTACATTCACACCACTCCACATTCATCCCCCTACATTCACATCACTCAACATTCACACCACTCCACATTCAGCCCCCTACATTCACACCACTCCACATTTATCCCCCTACATTCACATCCCTCAACATTCACACCACTCCACATTCAGCCCCCTACATTCACACCACTCCACATTCATCCCCCTACATTCACATCCCTCAACATTCACACCACTCCACATTCATCCCCCTACATTCACATCACTCAACATTCACACCACTCCACATTCAGCCCCCTACATTTACACCACTCCACATTCATCCCCCTACATTCACATCCCTCAACATTCACACCACTCCACATTCACACCACTCCACATTCATCCCCCTACATTCACATCACTCAACATTCACACCACTCCACATTCAGCCCCCTACATTCACACCACTCCACATTCATCCCCCTACATTCACATCCCTCAACATTCACACCACTCCACATTCACACCACTCCACATTCATCCCCCTACATTCACATCACTCAACATTCACACCACTCCACATTCAGCCCCCTACATTCACACCACTCCACATTCATCCCCCTACATTCACATCCCTCAACATTCACACCACTCCACATTCATCCCCCTACATTCACATCACTCAACATTCACACCACTCCACATTCAGCCCCCTACATTCACACCACTCCACATTCATCCCCCTACATTCACATCCCTCAACATTCACACCACTCCACATTCATCCCCCTACATTCACATCACTCAACATTCACACTACACCAAACCGTTCTAGGCTGCTGTTATTGTCAGTGTCTTTGATAACAGTGAGTAGAAACTGCAGCCTTCAGATTAACGTAGGTTTTTGCAGGTCCGGTTTATCTAGGGTGACTAAAATTATTCGTCGAGGATCGAGATTTTCGACGTCATTGGGTAGGTCAGGTATCTATGTGGTCGCTTCGGCTCGTCGAATATTCTTGTAGAAAAGTGCCTTACATAAATGACCTACCTGGTCATTGAGTACAGCTCCAGTATAAACACGCTTGAAATATTTTATCTATGTCAATAGTGCTATCATAACACATACTAATCGGCACAGAAGTATTATTATCTTGAGGGACTATGTCTAGTAGCAACTGGGTCAGAGTTTGCTGTTTGTTATGTGTTTGCGTGTGTGTGTATGTGTGTGTATGTAACTATTTTCAGAACTGGAGTGTGTACACACGTAATCGACATGTGTTCAAATGACGTAGACAAATAGAAAAAAAAAGTTTAATATATTTTCATTAAGTAAAATTCTATGCACACAAATGTTTCTGATTGAAACTAATCTCTGTGGGTCATTGCCTACGTGATTAACTTTAGTGTCTCGTAATAACAAAGCGACAGAATAATTGAAAGGTAAGAATACTTTTAAATATGAGTAGCATTACATTCTATCTATCTATCTATCTATCTATCTATCTATCTATCTATCTATCTATCTATCTATCCATCTATCTATATATATATATATCTATCTCTGTTAATGAATCTAGGTGTATCTCTGTTTAATTCATGCTCCAAGCCATATCTGCGCGGTTTCATTGGACTGGGCAAATCTAGGTGGTCATCCCGCCCAGTTCTAAGTGTACCCCAGATAAAAACATTTTGCTAGAACAAGAGCATATTGTATGCATTCCTTTAAAAAAAAGGGCACAAGATGCAGTTTGGCAACAACCATTTGCACTCACACATTACATTACACAGAAACACACACATAAATCACGTACACGACAGTGACTTCTGACACTATTTTTATAACAATTGTACTTAATTCGAGCTAAATGACAATCTTCATCTACTTCTTTTGCAATTTGTTTTCAGCTTTCTTTACATTACCAGATGTAGCACACTATTAGTTACAAAAACTGCCATTTAAATATTGATTTATAGATTGGTAAATATATAATAAAGATAACATATTTTCAATAGCGCTTTTAGTTTGTGTGATCTAAACTTGACAATTGATGCACAGATATACAGAAAAGACAAACACTAAAAACTGTGGTTTACTTTATCTGTTTGTAGAAACATTTCAATGTCTAATTGCTTTACTTTACGTTATGTATTTATTTGTGTTGTAAGTCTGCTGCAAGGGACATAATTCATTGAACATGAAGGAAGTTAACAATACATCAATTCTTCCCCCTTGTCAAGTCTGCGCCGGCGACAGTTCAGGCTACCATTATGGTGCACACACGTGCGAAGCTTGTAAGGTAAAAAGTATTATTTATTTACACATTTTCTTTACCCACACATATACAGGTCAGTAAATACATTTTTTAGGATAAAGTTTATACTTCGCTACTCTTTTTGCATAGATGACAATATTGAAAAATTGGGGGGGGGGGGGGGGGGAAGGCCGATGGGGTGAAACACTGACCTATATATTTCATACTTTACTTCAGAAATAATAATGAGCCTCTATTTTAGGGATTCATTTCTCTCGTAATGCTAATATTAATAATAAAAGTTCATCTGATCCTGTGACCGAAGGTTACCGAGGGTGCTATGTGGCCAGCACAAAGACCAACCGCCTTTACATTTCCCCAAAAATGTCAGGTACCCATTAACATCCAAGCCCCTTACCAGTCAGCCAGACCGCCCTGACAATGTGGCAGGGGCGGACTGACTATATGGGGGTTTGGGCAAATTTCCGGTGGGCCGGTACCCTAAAAGGCTGGTAGGGCCACCCAAAGGGCCTCATGAATGCCACTATAGTAAGTATTAAATTGTTAAAGGTTTTATAGTAGTCTGTTGTAAAAGGGCCCTCTGAGCGTCGTGTTAAAAAACAATCCACCTTTAACAGACTCTACAGTGTAATGCTAATTTAATCTATCACATTTTCCGATAATAGCCTACACCCGTAGATAGTGCTACTAGAAGACTTCATCCTTTAAGGGACTACACACATAAGCTTAAAGCCTCTTTTTCTTATATAGATATAAAGTTCACTGTATGCATGCGTAAAGTTATCGATACATCATCAAACTTCACAAAATGATTTTGAGGACAGGTAGACCTAGAATTGGAAGCCCATCATATGATATACAAGTTATGGGCCGAATGGTAGAAAAATGCCCCGGCCGATTTTGACACCCAGTCCGTCCCTGCAATGTGGCCACGTTTCTATTTCAGGGATTCTTCCGACGCTCTCTCCAACGTTCCATCTATTACCTGTGCCAGAACAACAAGGCCTGTGACGTCACCGGCTACAACCGGATACTGTGCAGTTTTTGCAGGTATCAGAAATGTCTACACGTGGGCATGTCCAAGAAAGGTACGCTGGCAAACAGATTCCATTCAAACTGTCAATTTATCTAGGGTGACTAGAGAAATCTGAGAGTTAATTTACATAAGTGATATCGAGGAATGTCTAGAATTGGCGTTGACACCAGTTGCATATGAAATTATGGTTTTTCAAATTAAGACCATGCTTACCAGATTTTGTCTACAGCCTCCAGCCCCTATTTTGTCACATCTTTCTCTTTAATTTACGTAGTCAGACCCTGGTATATAAACATGCGTTTACACCTATATCTCACAAGAATGTAGAAGTTATTTTCCTTTTTCTCTATCCAACAAAGTGATTAATGACCAAATAATGACTTGACTCAAAGTGTTGAGAATTTCTTTGGATTCATTCGTGTTCTCTTACGTTCAAGACATAAATTGTTTCAACTTGACCCGTACACAATTCTCGAAGGGGACGAAATCCGACATATTTAATCATATCTATGAACACTGAAGGATTATTTTTCTTTGTTGGTATCAAACAACATATTTAATAGCCAGTAACTAATTGACTAATTGGTTAATTCTTGATTCATGAATTGATTACGTCAGTGAATAATTGTGCAAATATTGTACTTGATCCGAGAATGGGTTTGGGAGAAATAACGTGTTCAAACTTTTTACCAGACAGACAGATTGAATTTAAAAACTCTCTTCTATCATACTACAAAACAATAGGTCTAAAGTAAAAAAAATTAGGATGTCTTTAAGGGAAAAAACTTATTTCATGTCTTCCAAACAGCAGCTTTCGTTTAATCTTCTATGCATATAATACTTACACCTGTGAGGACCAGAAATTAGACTAAAATCAATGTGTAAAACTCTGGTTTGCGCTCTAATTAATGTTTAATGTCATTCCTCCAGCCATTAAAACAGGTCGATACTCTCACGAGAAGCGCACACGGAACATTCTGGAAGTTAAACGACTACAAGAGAAGGAAATATCCCAAGCCTTCAAGGATAATAACAAGCGACTAAATCAATCAAAGACCCAGTCTAAGCTACCGGTACAGATAAGACTATCATAAGGACAGACAGATAAACCTAGATCTAGTGGCTAGTGGACAGACTACCATAAGCATGGGCGTAGCCAGGGGGGTTGGGTTCAGCCCCCCCCCAAAAAAAAAGCCCCTTACAGAGGGGGGGGTGGAAATTTAGTGACTGATTTTTTGCTATGATTTTGTTTATTCTAGGTGAGATTTTAATACTAAACCGTCACTTTCCCCAGCGCAGCCAAAGGGGTTTTTGAGTTTAAACCCCCCTACCAAGGGTTTTGCAGTTAAATCCCCCTCTTCTATAATAAAAATGCAAACGACTATCCCCAAATTCCAATAGCACAGCTAAGAAAGATTTTTATTTTAAAACCCCATTCGAAATTTACGATAAAACTCTCTCTTCAATAAAAAAAAAAAAAAAAAAAGCAAATTACTCACTCAAAATCCTATGAGCGTAGCCAAAAGAGTTTTGAGTTTAACCCGCCACCTTCAGCGGGTTTGAAGCCAAAAATACCTCTTCAATATAAATGTGACAGGTTAGCGAAAGTGACGTGTGTTTGGCGCGTTTAATATCTAGGGGATGATTATTTTTGAAATTATCACACACCAACCCGTCAGCATATAAATCGGGAGCAGGCACGCAACGAGACAAGCAATGAAAGAGAGATACAAAGTTAAAAATTGAAGAATATTTATTTACATAAATATTTACATAGAAGAATAAAAAGGGGAGGGTTGCATCTATCTCTAATCAATACTATATTTGATCATCACTCTTGCACTTAATAAGAGAGTATGTCACTTTGTCTTCTGAACTTAGCTGGTTGTCCTGTAGATGTCGCAGCTGGCTGTGATCCTGGCTTGAGGTTCTGCAGCTGGAGGTGGCGCTCTATTGGGTAGAGGGACGCCGGTGATACAGTTCTTGTGGAGTCTCAATCCCAAGTTCTGATATCTGTAGAGGGCACAGTAGGGCGGGTGGCCGGCTACCTTGGGAACAAGTGTACTGCGGGCAGAGCGGATCTGCCGTGGGCAGCGTAGTTAACAGGATAAGTCCAGTGAGTTACGAAGTTCAGGCGGAGCTATGACGTCTCGCACAGACTCTGGGTCTATAGGGACCTCGTGCCTAATGGGTTGACAAGTGGACTATCAAATAGGCAGGCAAGTAGAGCCGGTAGCACCAAGTAAATCGTTGAGTAGATCCAAGTAGGCAGTAGATGATACTCAATAACAAGTAGGCAGTAGTGCAGTGCTGAATTGCACTAAGTACATCGGCAATTGTACAGTGCTGAATAGCACTAAGTACGAAGGCAATAGCAAATAGGCAGTTGACTAGGCAGACACTGCCAAATAAATAGGCAGACACCTGAGGGAGGCACCAGGTATTCCTCTAAGAGTAAGAATGTATGAAATAGCCAAGACTCGATTGACAGCGATAGAGAAATAAGCTGGTCTGGTTAGATTTAATCTATTTTATAAAGGTCATGAAAGAGGTGGGCGGAAACAGGCTAAGAATTATCTCTCACGTGGGTGAACTTGACTCGAGATGGGAGTCGCACCTTAGAGTGTCGAGGGGCGTGTTGACCCGAGTAATCTCTTTGATCAAAGAGAGACGTGGGAGAAGGGAGGAAAAGAAAGATAGACTTGCATTCCACCCAAGGTGGTGTCAACTGCGACGTCAGACATTCGGTGGGTAAGACCAAAGAGGCTGTGTGTTTATCTTTCCCCAATCAAGGGGAGATAAGTGAAAGGACGCGGTCGAACTATCTCCAAGGTCTTGGACTAAGTCTAGCCTGGAGAGGAAAAGGTGGGGCGGGTGATGAAATTGGGGATAGGACGGGGAAATAACTAAAATAAAATAAATAAATAATAATAAAATATAATTAATGCTGTGATAAAATTGAGTGACTCTGACAGCAAGCTTTTGACTTGTCACAATAAAGAACAGCAAATTACACACTCAAAATGCTATGAGCGTAGCCAAAGGGATCTTGGGTTTAAATCCCTCTTTAGCGGGGTTTGAAGCTAAAAAGTACCTCTTCAGTATAAAAAAAAAGCAAATTACGAATTCAAATGCAATGAGAGTAGCCAAAGGGGTTCTGAGCTTAAACCCCCTTTTAGAGGGTTTGAAGCTAAAAAATACCTCTTCAATATAAAAAAAAGCAAATTACACAATAAAAAATCTATGAGCGTAGCCAAGCCAAGTGAGGTATTGAGTTTAAACCCTCTCTTCCAGATGCTTTTTTTAAAGTTTTAAACACCTCCAGGTGGTTTTGAGTTTAAAAACCCCCTACAGAGAGTTTTGAGGTTGAAAACCTCTCTCTTCAATATTATTCTAAAGCAAACTACAGTCACCGAATTCTATGAGCGTAGCTAAAAAGGGGTTTTGAATTTAAAAAAAAAACAACTCCAGAGATTTTGACATGATTTTGACAATAAAACTTCTCTTTTCGATATAAAATCTAAAACAAACTACAGACACTTAATTCCAAGAGCGTAGCCAAGAGAGGTTACAAATTTTTACGATTGGCTGGGCTCCATAAAATACTAAATGTTGCTCAACAAAGATTACTAAGACGGATTTTAGGAGTCTTTATAGAGATCGGGTCTCAATCAAGGAAATCCTATGCCAAACTGGGAGTCGACCTCTTAGTAAGGTTGTGTCAGAGCGTCGCATAACCTTTGCGGGACATGTTCTCCGACAAATTACGCATAATAAAGGTTCCTATGACATGGAGGCCATTACAAGAAAAGCATAGACATCCTAGTACAACTTGGCGCCACACTTTCATGGAGGACTCAGAGCAGGTGGGAAGAGACTTTAGACATTGCCAGTGACAGGTTTTGTGGAAACAGCTTGTCACCCAAAACGCCGAACCGCGCCCGAAGTATCTATGTCAGTAATAATAGCACATTAGGTTTTTGAAATAAAACTTTTTAATAGCAGGATAATGCACCAACCTGAAAAAATCCTGGCTACGCCCATGATCATAATGACAGACAGATAAATCTAGATCTATTGGCTAGTAGACAGACCATCATATGAACATACAGATAAATAAAGAGAGAGAGAGAGGGAGAGAGAGAGGGAGGGAGATACAGACAAAAAGAATATATAAAAAAATACATAAGCGATAGATAGATAGATAGATAGATAGATAGATAGATAGATAGATAGATAGATAGATAGATCGATAGATAGATAGATAGATAGATAGATAGATAGATAGATAGATCGATAGATAGATAGATAGATAGATCGATAGATAGATAGATAGATCGATAGATAGATAGATAGATAGATAGATAGATAGATAGATAGATAGATAGATAGATAGATAGATAGATAGATCGATAGATAGATAGATAGATAGATCGATAGATAGATAGATAGATAGATAGATAGATAGATAGATAGATAGATAGATCGATAGATAGATAGATAGATCGATAGATAGATAGATAGATAGATAGATAGATAGATAGATAGATAGATAGATAGATAGATAGATCGATAGATAGATAGATAGATAGATAGATAGATAGATAGATCGATAGATAGATAGATAGATAGATAGATAGATAGATAGATAGATAGATAGATAGATAGATAGATAGATAGATAGCATTCCTGAATTAATGTAGCCCTACATCCACGCAGGTTGAACAAGCGAACACAGATTTAGATCATTTGATCCAGATGCTGGTTGACTTTCATGACCAAACTATTTTAGTGTCGTCACGATTACCTTCAAGTGTCATTGAAGAAAAGACAAGGAGGCATAGTGTAAGTTAGAATTGGGGGAAATCTACTTCCTGTTGGTGGTCCATACAAAGGAACGGTTACCTCCTTTCTAAAATCTATAGATCTATATATTACTGGCCAACTACGACATTGTATTTAACAATTCAGAATAGAATGGTTACAACAGCTTCAGGAAAAGTGTCAAATGTTGTTTGATCGTGAATTATAAATTCTAATTCTATGACTGAATTAAGTATTATTAAATATTTAATACACACATTTCTTGGAATAATATTTCCATCCGTCAGTAATGTCAACAATTTGGTCGTGTTTTACAAGTGTGCAGTACATTTGAATCACGACTGTCTCTACGTTATGCTACAGCAGATGTTTCATAGGGTGTTGAATGGAAGGTGGAAGAAAGGAATGTTATGACTACTAAGAGAGATCCGCTTGGCTGCTGACACGTTTCTTTGTGATGGTCTTTCAACCACTTTGTGGCTTACAACCTGGCATCAAAATGTTGAAGTGGCGGACCATTAATTTTAATAAAAAGCAAGTGATTGATAGTTTCAACATCTAATGAATTCCGAAGAGATGTGTGAGTTAAATTCATCGCGCTGAATCCTCGCTCACAATCAGCAGTAGATATTGGCAGAACATCTAATCTCTTGTACAATTCATTAAGTTCTGCATCAGCATCATGACCATCTTTTGTCATGCGAAATTGGTGCACTATTGCTGAAGTATGACGTGCTTCAATTTTCAAAATTTTTTGAAGTTCCATAATTTCACGATCTCCATACAACATTAACTCTTCTGTGTTTTTTGGCCAATGAGCCTTACATAAAACTTCAGCATGTTTCAACACAAGTGTGCTGTTGTCAAAACGGGAGGAGATATTGTCAAAACGGGAGGAGATGTTGTCAAAACGGGAGGAGATGTTGTCAACCAAACTTTGAAAACACTTTTTCTTAAAATTGTGAAACTTTGTTTGTTCCGCCTCCGTTGGTGGCCTAAGCTTGATTTCTTTGAAAGTACCTGTGCAAGAAAATTCCTTTAAAAAATCCTGGCCACTGACACCATCATATTCTTTGAAGGCTGACAATGTTTTTATAGCATTTGAAATCTCAGCATCATGAATTTTTTTGTAAAAATAGTGATAAACTTTTAACAACTTCAAGGGCTTCTTTGATTATTGTTAGTTCGTAAACAAAAATCCATTTCTTCATTTTTTGACTTATTCCACTGCATTTAGTTCTATTTCAAACATTTCTGCTCATATCCAAACTGAGTGTTTCAAAATGTTTATTTAAAGCTGGATAGTTTTGCCAGATTGCTTGAACACTACGCAAAGAGGATGCCACCCAACGAATATCAAATGTACGACCAATTTTTAGTAACTCTGTGTGTACTTCTTTTGTCACACTTTCTAATTGATTTCTATTCTTTGGTCATCGTGAAAAATGAGAATATAATGATTCAGCAAATATCTGAAAGTGTGAGAGTTCTGTTGATGTTTTCAATACATCGTGAATAGCTAATTCCAATTTGTGAGCCATGCAGTGAAAAATAACAAAATCTGTATTCATTTTCTGTTTCAATAATGCCAAAGCACCTTTCATTTCACCTTGTAAATTACTTGCGCCATCAGTGCAAATTCCAATAAGCCGCCTTTTCAGTATATCATCTGTAAATCCAAACTTATGTAGAACTTCAAGCAATGAATTTGCAATATCTTCACCCGTTTGACAAGGCAGTTCAAAAAGATCTAAAAACCAATTGTTTATTTCATTGTTGTATGCTATTCGTATATAAAGAATAAGACAAGTTTTCACAGAAACTGAAGTACTTTCATCAAATAATAAGGAAAAAGTTGCTTCAGCCTTAAATAGAATGTATTTTAAAAGCTTTTCCTTCATTTTTATGGCAACAAAAACTATAATATTTTTTCAAGAACGATCTGAAAAAAGACACTTCCCTACATCCAGGCCATTCAGTTCCTGAAGAAGCATAATTTTCGGATGTGAAGTAAATGCACAATCACGCTTACAAACTGTATATGCTGTGCGAAAAATACGCGATGTAACTTCCACTTGATTCTGATGTTGAAAATGCCATAAGTTCTCACTTTTTGATAAACTTTCTTCAATCAAGCTTTTTTCTTTAATTAATTTGATATTTGCACAAATTCCATGTGACACACTTTTACCATGTTCTGTAATTTTGTCATTGAGTTTTTTAATTTTGCTTCAACAAAAGTTTGTCTCTATTCGCATTCTTTCTTTTCCATGCAAGCCTAAATGTTTTTACTGAAGTACAATATGTACAGATTACTTTTCCATCGACAGTGGCTTGGAGCCATGGTCTGCTTTTCTGCCATGTTTTGAATCTTGTTAGGGATAGTCCCTCAGGAAAAAATTCACCCTGTATGGGCTGTATGTTTACATCATTAATTAATTCATTCAAATTTTCATCTGCATTCAATATATTTACAGGTTCATCGCAAGTATTTTGGAAACATTTGGTTCTTATACTGACATAATGAATTTCAGTAATTTGCCCGATAACCACTTTCTTTGAATCCAATAATGATTGCATTCTGCATTTCACAGCCGTGATGTGCCCAATGTCATGCCAAATGTGTATGTCTGTTTCCAAAATATCTGCTGTGGCTCGCACTATTGATTCATCACACCAATGTCCATCCAATCTTTGGCATTCTAAATATGAAGTGAAATCTTTATAATCTGTTTTAATTAAAAATGATTCGTCAATATAATCTAGATGGTTTTCTAAATATGTCACTGCATCCTGTCTCAACTGCCAAGCATTGTATGAGGAAATCGGATTTACACAACTGGATTGTTAAAGTTGGTCGATTATGGCATGAAAAAAGCAGTTGCCATCACTTGGTACATCAACAACAATGCATCCTCGCTCCTCAACTATTTTTTAAAGACTTGTTGAAACAACATTGGAGTCCCCGATGCCTGAAAATGAAAACAATACAGTATGAATTACAATGAATGACTGTCAGAGCAGGCACAGTTCTAGGAGTAGGATGGAAGGTCATTGTTCAGACCTGCCTCTCCAATAAACATTGAATAACACCCCCACACCATACCATCCCCTGATCTATCTATCATTTGATTAAATTTTTATAACATCAGATGTATCTTAGCCTATTAATTCTATCTTTCTTGACAGCTTATATAACACTGTTTACTAGCTAATAGATTTTTTAAACTTATTATTTTATATATTATATTAATTAATAACAATATCAATCAAAATATATTCAACTGCTTATGAATTTTGATTTTAATTTCAAATCAAACTTATTAAAGCCAAAATAAATAAACTTATAATATTTTATTGGTTTATTTTATTTATAAATTATTAATAATTAATGACTTATTACAAGACGTTTTCTGAAGAAGTTGAAGATCATCACTGTGAGATTTCACTCTTTGGATTATAGTATTTTTCGTAAAAGACAATTTTGTTGGGTTAATGTTTTAAATTTTTTACAAGACGGCTCTTTAGACATTTCAATTAAAACAAAATTAAAAAATATTTATTTTAAATAGGCTATAATTCTGATAAACAGCGCTTTGTGACAAACGAAAAGTGAACTTAAAATTGAAACCAAAGAATATAAGAAAACGAAACACTTAGAATTATTTTTACTTACGTTTATTTCGATTGATTCGGTAGATGGACGTACCAAATTATTCCATTTAACTAAACATTTCTTGATTGCACTTATTCGACCAGTGCCGGGGATGAAAATTTTTTTCTGCAGAGCCGGGAATAAATACCATCCCCGGCGGGGATGGTAAAAGTTAAAGCAGAGCCGGGAAGGAGCCTCACAGTACGGGGATTTTCCCGGCATCCCCGGCGGTAAATCGAGCATTGAGGGACAGCCCTGTCTGACAGACCTTTGTATGAGGATACTCCTACTGAGAGAATGATTAATTATAATTATCAATCTACTTGTTGCATTCGTATAGACAAGCTTTATATATCTGATTAACAGTGAACTTATTTTACATTTCTCAAGCACATTGAACAAGAAGCTATGGCTTAGTCGGTCAAAGGCTTTTTCTTGATCTACAGATAAAAGAGACACATTGATTTTTTTATCCTTACTGTACATGATAAAATCCCGTAAAAAATGCGTCATGCCGTCTATGTTTCTGTCAGGGATACAACAGTACTGGTCATGTCCTATAAGTCGGTTTATGAGTGGTTTCATTCTAGGGAAAATCATTTTTGTGAGAAGTTTATAGTCTGTGTTGAGAAGTGAAGTGTTATTGTCAGATTTCTTAGGAAAAATATGATGTATGCTTCGTTAAAATTAGGTGGAAATTGTCCCAGTTTAATGGCGTCGCTATATAGTCGCAGTAAGAGAGGACCCAGCAGGGGGAAGAAGGTTTTGTAGAGTTCGAAGGTTAAGCCATCTGGTCCGGGTGATTTATTGTTCTTAGTCAAGTCCAGGGCTGTCCTGAGTTCGTCTAGCGTAAATGCACTCCCTAAAAGATCTTCATCTGTCTTGTCCAGCTGCTTGCAAAATTTTAGAAAATTATCTTGAGCACCAGTATATACTGGCTCTTCACTGTATATAGTAGTGAAGTGTTTTGTAAATATATTCTTAATATCTTCATAATTATCTACTTTATTCCCCTCACTATCTATGATGTTGTTTATTATTTTACTTGATTGTACATTCAGTTCAAACGATAGGAATAGTTTATTAGGACCTTCATTATTTTAGTAATTTTTACACCTAATCTCAGCACCCCTATAAGTATACTTGTTTAATTCTTCTAGTTTTAAAAGAGTGTCTGTTTTAACCATTTCATCATCCGTGTGTAATAATGTGTATTTGAGTTGTTCATATTCTTGCCTCATACGTCCCTTAGCTAATGTAGATATTAACTGGCTTTGCTACTTGATAGAACTTTTTAGGAGTGGCCATGTCTGTGTTAAATCGAAATGTGGATCATGTATATCTTGTAAGTAAGAATTTAGATTAGTAGAAACTAACTCCACGAAAAGGGGAATTTCCAACAGAGAATTGTTAAATTTCCAGTGGGATGACTTTCTTTTAATTTCTTTGTTTTTTATGTCCAAAGTAACTAACACCGCTTTGTGGTCTGTGTATTCTAATGTTTCTTCCAAATGCGACACCCGACTTATATAGAAATGATTAGGAGTATACACTCTATCTAGGCGTGTCGAGACGGGGTATGACCTATGCACCATGGTAGTGTCACGACCCATAGGTTCTAGTGTCCTGTAAGCATCACCTAAATTAAAATCTCTCTCTATCTCCTCTAAGAAATTAAGATTCGGAAAGGTTTTATGAGAGGGAAGGCCCACTGCCAAAGCAGTCGGTTTATCTAATGCAGAAGTTATGTAGTTGAAATCCCCCCTATGATTAGTGTATCCTCTCTATAATTATTCTTTAGTATATCGATTAGATTTTCATAAAAACCCTGTTTTTCCGCGCTCTTTGCTGGTGCGTAGATGTTTGCAAGTGTAAATGTTTGATTTCCTGATTCTACTCTAATGATCACTATTCTTCCCCTGGTGTCACTAAATGCATGCACTACTTTAAACCTATCTGAGACTAGAAAAATAGCTACCTCTCTACACTCGTTACCTAAGCTAAACCAGCCCTCTTTCAGCACAATGTATGATGTGTATTTGCGTGATTTATAATGTGTGTCTATATTTGTTTCTTGAATGAATATGAAGTCTGGCCTGTATTTCCTTGATAGGTGAACAATGTATTTTTGCTTATTCCTAAGACTACGTAGATTTAATGATAAAATTGTAATGTCTGTCATGACTGGGTGTAAAAGTAAATTTAACCAGTTTTAGTGGTTGGTTATGGGTGTTCCCCCCTCATCTATAACCAATGTGGGTGGAGTCTCAGGAATGTCCAACACACTAACATCAAGACTCGTGTTAGGTGGGCTTACAACTTCTCTTATAATACGCGGGCTCGCGAAAAGATCCTCACACGAGGAGACAGATAAGCATCTCTTCCTTTTCAATTTTGTCGGAGACCCAGGAGCGGACTTCACATGCTCTCTAGAGCGGAACCGCTTTTTTAGTTTGAAATCTTCGCCACTCTGGGGGGTCCCAACCTCCGCATCAACAGCTATCTCTGGTGTACTGGCAACAACCGATGAAGTAGCTGCATCCGCCATCATCGATGTAGCCGCGACATCCAACACTTTAGATATCTTCTTTGGCGAAACTTTGAAGACTCCTTTTTTACCCTTCTCTACCATCGTGAAGCCATCCTTCTTCATTCTTCGATTTCCTTCTCCTTGGGATTACCTTCTTTGACCGCCTGTGCATAGCTCAGAGGGCCAGGTTTCTCCTTAGGAGGCACAGTTCGAGCCGGGCCGGCCTTTCGGGTGGGGCACTGATTTGACCAATGCTGGTCCAGTTCACAATGTAAGCATTGTTGCCTACGACCTGGTATGGTGACTAGAACTTTATAAATTTTGGGGTCCCCTTTGTTTTGATGAAGGAAACCCACTTGTCAGAAGCACCTAATTTCGTCACCTCCACCTTGGATCCTTGCTCTGCAAATGTTTCCATGATGTCAACAATTCTGGTTTTCGCAATTGAAGGCGATACCCAATGTAGGGTAGTTTTCAGCCTTTCTTCCTCTATTGGGAAGATCTCAACCTTGAAGTAATTGCCACTACCGAAAGACTTACCAACAAGTCTGTCTCTTACTTTCACAGTTGTTGGTACCAAAAACTTATATAATGCTGTTACTTTAGCAGCTGACAACTTGAGAGCCTCTAAAAGGCTCCCAATAGAAGATTTCATGGCGTTATTTCCAGATAGTTTCAACAGGAGAGTACCCTTCGGGTGGACAAGACCACCCTCTAAGTCCTTCTTTTCAATCAAAAACGTCGGATAAGACATTCTTTTGATAAATGCACAACAATAACAAAAGGAACAGGAAATGAACAATAAAGGAAGTATGACGCGATTGGAACGCGACCGAATTTAAGGAAATAAAAATATGAAGAAGAACGCAAAAGTTAACGCTGCAATTTGAAAATTCAACTATATCGATATACTCCCTTGACAAATAAACCTAGGAGCAATCAAAACTCAGAGGCTAGAAGCAAAAAGCGTCCAAAATCCAAGAAGCAAGGCATTAGAATTCACTAGATCTAGATTACAGATAGTGCATCCGCCATCTTGGATCTTATCCTTTCTGTTGCTGTATTTTTAACATTCACTTTAAATAATAAACATTTGGAAATATTTTTATATAAATTCGTGCGATTGGAAATATTTTTAGAAATTGTTTTTGTGCAAAAAAAATGTTTAGTTTTCTAACCTCTGACAGCTATTTTTTATTGTCTGTTATTGCAAAAGGGTTATTTTTTCCCCTTGGGTGTCAGCCCATGTTGGGTGTCACCCGGTGCGTCCCGCATCACCGCATCCCATTGTGATGTCACTGCATTTAAACACGTTATTACGTTTTGAAAAAGAAGTATAGCTTGAAGTAGAATGGACCTCATTCACCAATCGTAAACAAACAAAATTTAACCACGTGGTGCTCTATCTCTTCTATAAAAATTTACGATCTAATGTTTAATTCATGATGGTTGTCACGTGACAGTTTTTTTCCGTTGTTTTATCAATAAGATCACGTGACTAAATGTTGTTTGTTTACGATTGGTGAATGAGGTCCATTTGGAAACTCTAATAAGAAAAGAGTACAAACAGAGTAGTTGACCTTCCAGCATGGAGACTCGAGACCTAGAGATCGAATTCAGACTGGAGCAACTTATTTTTTGTAAATAACTTTAGAAAAGGCAGCATCGAAACCTTCTCCCAAATATCCCTTCCCCCCCCCCCCCCGGTCTACAAAAGTGACTGGACCATAGTGCTCTGAGCATGCTCGCTGTTAGACAAAAAACAACAACATATAGATTGGCAATTAAAATTAAAGTAGCCTATAGATGAACTATTCTAAGGGTTACTTTTGTTTGAAGTACTTTATAATGTAATTGAACACAAAATGCTCAGAACTTATTTGGAATGAATTTCTTTGTGTCCCTTTTCTGTATTCCTCTCCCTTTCTCCCTCCCGCTTATGTTCTTTCGCCTTCTCTCTCTCTCTCTCTCTCTCTCTCATACACACACTCTCTCTAAGTAGCGTATCGAGAGTCAATCTTATTCGTACTTCACATGGACTACGGTTACTTGGAGATAGTATGTCTAAGCAGATCTAACTTTCCTAACTTCATAGTAGAGAGAATTTCTGATTCGTACTTCACATGGACTACGGTTACTTGGAGATAGTATGTCCAAGCAGATCTAACTTTCCTAAATTCATAGTAAAGAGAATTTCTGATTCGACAGATCGGGAAACTCCCTGAATTAATCAATGTACATAAAGCACAACCGCAGGATTTTAATTGGAGGATTCTCTACTACTAATTTTTACAAAGCTTGTATCAACTCACTTACTCTGTCTGTCTGTATGTCTGGTTAAAAGTTTGTACACGATATTTCTCATACAGCCATTTTCGAATCAAGTTGAAACTGTTGCCCACTTATTCATTGGCATAGACGAGACACGAATCAATAGAAAAATAACCAATTTGTGAATTTATTACTGGTAATTACTTATTTTGTTTCATACCAACAAGGTAAATGTATCCTTTAGTACTCTAAGATACTGCTACATATGTAGGATTTCTTCCCCTTATATTTTGAACACGTTATTTCGTCCACACCCATTCGCTGATCAAGTTGTAACTTTCAACACAATTATTTAGTGTGCCTAACAAAACATGAATCAATGAAAGAATGAACAAATTAGTCAATTATTGGTAATTAATTATTTTGTTTGATATCGAATAAGTGAAAAAAACTTCTATATTATTGAGATATATAGTTGAAAGTGCTGAGTTCTTTCCCTTAGATTTTCAAAAAAGGATTTTTAAAACTATTTTGCTTGTTCAATTTTCGAAAATATCAATGATAAGATTTTTTTTTAAATTTTATTTCTAGGAGAATTTCCTCTTAAAACAAGAGACTTTTGGTCAACTGGGGACACTGCCTGTAGAACAATACGAGGAAATTCTAAGGTTGGTACAATATATTAAAATCTTATCTTCTTATCATATAAATAGCAAAAGTTCCTTCTCCTCACAAAAGATAATTACGTCCTACGAGTGTTAATCTCGTCGTGAATGTTAATTTGAGAAGTATACTCTGCTAAGTCATTGATTTTCCTGGCTGATTCAGGCAACCCGTTTCATGCAATGACACTTTGAGCAGAATTGTAATCCTTGCACCGGGAATAAGAAATTCTAATAATAAATGGCTGTAAATCAACACCAATAACTTTAAACTCAGATGTACCTCAAGGAAAAGTTATAGGGCCGCCACTGTTTCTGCTATACATAAATGACCTACCACAATGACCTACCTTAAAGCATTAGTTCAGGAACAAAAGTGAGAGTCTGTAGTTTCCTGGATCAGATTTATCTCCTTTTGTAAATAAAAGGTGAGATAACAGTCTTTCAAGTACTTTGGTAATCGTAACTCTACCTTGATTAAGTGACGCAGGAAAAAGCATTTGAAATACTAGTGCTAGCGCGTTGCTTAGTTTTTTGAGGCATCTTACCTAAAACTCTATTGAATGTTGCTCCTTGAAAGATGGTGGTGCTGATTTGGTTTTACAAAATATCATATGACCGTCAGTTATGTTAAATATACTTATGTATGGTTACATTAAATTAAAAGAAAACAGTTGGCAGCTCCCTTTGATTAGATACCTCTATTTATAATGTCACAGTCGTGTTCGTTAGTATTCGCTAGTTTATTTCTGTGTTAGAATGCTGCTAACTGTGCCATATTTCCACAGGAGTACAGGTATGGACATCGACAACAGAAAAATTGTTTCTGTTGCTCACTGTGCCCAGGTAGAAAGATGGATCAAAAACTGGGTCAAATTTGTCAAGAAAATACCCGGATTTATGGACCTTGACATTGATGACCAGCTTGCCCTCCTTATTAGTAAGTCATAAGTTGTTTTATTTTTCTTATATAAAATTATAATTAAACTAGGGTAGCCGTGAGTGTGATTAGCTAATACGTGTGGCTCGTAACGAGGGACAATAGGCGAGTCTTCGAGAAAGTACTGGTGTGAACACTCTATGTGCAAATCACTCATGATTTGGTCATGTTATCGTCTAGATAAAACGGACGACAAGTCCGTGATTTGCACGTGGAGCATTCACACCAAGAGTATCAAGTAGAGAGTCGTCGCTGGTTCTTCGTCACCGTCTAGGTTTAGGGGCGACCCTTCTAGAAATTGTTGGTTTGAACACTCCGCCTGCAAATTACTCAAGGCTTACTTTTGATATTATTCTCAGATTCAAGAACAGAGTTCTGGTTACTGGGTGCCTACAGGGGCTATAACTCGCTACTAGACTCAACTCTAATGCCCAATGGTATTTGTTACCACAAGGAAGAACTTAAAATGGTAATGTACAGTCATTTTAAAGTTAACACTAGGTTCACTTTGCAATGTCTTGCACTTAAAATGGTAATTTACAGTCATTATAAACTTAATATTAGATTCACTTTGCAATGTCTTAAACTATAAAGTTCTGAGCTTTATGACCGAGACCTACTTTGTCTGGGCAATTCTCTTCTACTAATCATGGATACAACTAGTTCACTGTCTTACATTAGATAGTTACGGAAAGAGTGAGACTCCGTTAGACTTCAGTGCTCTCGAACAGAGGTTCTCAAACTTTTCCCCCCAGGAACCTCCTTATATAGTCAAAACTTGCCCACAAAGCTCTAAATGAAAAAGCTACATAAATGCATATTAAACAAGGGTTGAGGGTTGAACCCCCCCCCCCCCCAACGGAAATTAAATCCCCCCCCTCAGGTGGGGTGGATTTTTTTGAATGATTTTTTGCAAAACGGGGATTTTGGGTTTAAAATCCCCATCAGGGGTTTTGACGTTAAAAAAACCCTCTTCTATAAAAAAAAAAAATAATGCATGCGGCAGTCACCAAATTCAATGAGTCTAGCCAAGGAGGATTTTGAGTTTAAATCCCCCCCCTCCAGAGGGTTTTAAGTTTAACAACCTAACATCATACTAACATTATGTGAACCTATATGATACAACCTAACACGTACGTGAAATTATATGATACAACTTAACATCTGTGTGATTTATATGATTCAATTGAACATGTATGTGAACTTGTATGATACTAGCTAACGTCTAGATCTATATGTTTACCCCATGGAGCGTGTTGTCATTTAAACTTCCTTCCTACCCCCTCCCTACTTCAGCTGTACACAGAGGAGTATGTGGATCTCATCTTTCACTTGTCGGCTGTCCTGCAAAAGACTCACCTACTCCCTGATGAGATGGTCCTGTTGAAGGCAGTTTGTCTGACAGCTTCAGGTAGCAACACATACGTAGCACGAACATTTCTACATGTCATTTAATGACTTTCAAAACTATTTTGTGACTTTCCTAGAAGTCTCTTCTTTTCTCCTTCTCTCTTTTACTTCTTGCCTCTTGTATACTCTCTCTCTCTCTCTCACACACGCTCTCACACAAACTCTCTCTCTCACACACACAATCTCTCTCAAATACACACACACACTGTCTCTCTCACACACACGCGCGGACTCTCCTCTCTTTATCCTTTTCTCTCAAACATTATTTATCTTCTCCTTCCTTCGTATAAACTCTTCGTTCAAAAGTTTTTGTACTCACACATCCTCCCCTACGTACTTTGTATAAGAATGCTTTTGTTATGCTCATCACCATTTAATATAATTTTTATAAGTTAATAACTCTAAAACCATAATCTTTATTCTGGTAGACAGCGATTAGACTTTAATATTGTTTCAATTTTCTTTCAGATCGAACTACGTTACACAACCCGAGCGCTGTGGAGAGAATTCAAGACTTAATGGTGGCCTGTCTGCAGCACTTGATTAGAAAGAACCATCCACCTGAGCTCTGGGCGAGTCTTATGGGCTGCGCTGTCCATATGCTAACCACTGTCCGTGAGATTGGACATGCCTGCGTCGTGCATGTTGGCCAGTACGGTCTCCGTCGCATCCACATGTACAAAGACAATGTCATCCGAGAAATCCTTCAGGGCGGAGTTAGCTCCAAACTAGAGGATCTGTTATGACACACTGCACAACTACAGGGTAGCGTCTGCTCCATGCCAGAGCATCTATTTGAAATTCATCAGGGCGCTGGTCAGCACCAATGTAGAGGACCACTGCAGAGTCATATCCAAGTTAGAGCATCTATTATGACATTGATCAGGGCGCTGGTCAGCACTAATGTACAGAGTCATTTCTAGGTTAGAGGATCTGTTATGACACACTATGTAAAATAAACATCGAGGGCGAGATCATCTCAAAACTAGATAAAACTAGATCTTCTTAGAAAATGTGATCCTTCAGCGCTGAGTCACTCTAAACTAGTGAATCTGTTGTGATCTTTTTGTATCCGTGAAAAAACGAATAATTTCGCCTGAATACGAAGCCTATTCCTTGACAATTTAGCCACATGCTACAAATATAGAACATAATTAAAACCTTTCTGAACATTCAATCCAGTTTTTTTGTGACTTCAAGTTTTTACAAGTACTTTAATACAATAAACAAGAAAATATTTTTGAAATGTTTAAAAAAAAAGCGTAAGCATAGTTATATCAATTAGCTTGGATCAGTCATGTCATTAATTTTGTAATAGATCTAGACAAACATTAAAAAGCATTTATAACAAATAAAAAGAGAGGGAACGGCCTGAATTCGAACTCGTGGCTCGAGCCTCCTAAAGCCGACATTGTAACCACTCTGCTAGTGAAGTTCTTATGCACATAGAAGAGTGTATCTATTGTTTCTATCGTGACGTCGTATTTCATGATTGTGTTCATGACGACTCAGACGACGACCTATAAAGGGGACTAATTCAGCTTATACCGCTACTTCAGTTAAGAACAATACTATAATTTCTTTCCCTTGTTTGAGATACCAAACAAAATAATTAATTACCAATAGCTAATTAAATAATTGCAAAATTTTTTGATTGCTTTTTCTGTTGTCAGGTCAAAGAAATAATTGTGCACATTTTCTGCTTGTTTCCTGACTGGGTGTTGGAGAAATAAATTTGTACAAACTTTTTTACCAGACACAGAGCGAAAATAGTTTATTCAAGGATATCTAAGGAGAAGAACCACAAAATCAATGCCATATTTCCCAATAGTGCAAGACTTATTCCCTTTTTCTACATTAAAAAACAAACAAACTATGTAATTACAACTAATTGATTAATATATATTTTTTATTAATGATACACGTAATTCTTAGACAATGAATAATTGTGCACAATTCTAACATGATCAGAGAATGGCAAGTTCGAGAAAAAAAAACGTGTACAAAACTTGTACTAGACAGACAGACAGACAGAGTTAATAATAAGCTTACAAGGATTTATATAACCATAAATAAAAACGCGTTTCTGGGTTTTTATAAATTAAAATAAAAACTAACAAGGAAGTTGCTTGACGTAATAGTGTCATCCCGAGACTTTACGACATTCATGCATTGGTTTAACTGTAGTAGATCATTCTGAATAACCCAACATTTCTTAACTACACTAGCTCGACACAAAATGGTTTACAATTGTCGCTAACAAGTTGTGCATTTATTTCCTATGTTTAATTAATGCGTATATATATTTTTTAAATTCCAGTATCTAAACCAGTCAAGTACTGCTCCACCAACAAGATTCAAGGAGCAGCACATGGAATATATCTAGCATTCTTGTTAATCTTCAATGTTATTTCTTGCATACCCAGTTGTATTAGCCAGACATATTGGCAGCATATGACTGGCCTCGACATTCACTAAAGTCTTTTTTCATTCATTTGTAATGTAGTTATGCGCCATGGCTACTTATACTTTCCCCTGTGTGGCTACCCATCTCTAGGAAAGTTAGAAAACGTTAAATAGGGAGCTGATGATGTAATAAAACATTATATATAGCTCCTCTTTCTTGGTTGATGTGCACATTTCTCATTTTCCATAAACGCGAAGATGGCTATTAAGTCCAGTCTTTAAAAAGCCGGCGACACACGGCATGGCATGGGCAAGTTGGGTCTACTGCAGATAAGCCTGCTTCATTTCTCAGCTCTGCGTTCATCATGATGGCTGCTCCCTTGACTCGTGACCAGTGACTTAGCTAAGGATTTGTGGGCCGGAGGGTTTGACTTCTTTAGGGGCCTCTTCATTTTGACTTTTGACATCATGACATGAGATAATGGCGAAATATTTAATGTCAAAAAAAATGTCGCCCCCTCCCCGGGTGTGTTTGTGTTGACCCCCCCCCCGGCACATAGCTCCCCATAAAGAAGTCGTTTGGGAAGGCGATTATCTGGCATACGGACTAAATTGAAACTGAGACGTGGCGTGGATATTAGCCGATGTGAATGTGGGTCTGGAGTGGACTCTACAGAGAAACTAAAGCACCGTCACAATCTGTCCCTGCACTTCGTCGTAATGGGGGGGGGGGATTGTGGCAGTTCACGTGACAAAATCCTTCCCATCTACCTAGTCAGCACTTGTTCCTAGCAGAATATCAAGAGAGAGGCCGGTCCATTCAGATTTACTTTCTTTCTTTCTTCAATCTTCCAAAAGGGAGTCTAGTTCTTCAAGTGCTATGACTTGGATCAATTCATCACATATTGTTTTAGAAATACAAGATATGACACCTGATCTTTAATATTCTCAACTATATGTATACTGCTTGCAGTTCGAATGATGCCATTGTGGGGTGAACCCATTGTTCCCATATCTCCTTTCAAAGGTAGACCACTCTCTTTTGTAGTAGTTGACAGCCAATTGTTGAGCCATATTTTTTATTACTAGTTGACAGCCAATTGTTGAGGCATATCTTTTTTTTCTAGTTGACAGCCAATTGTTGAGCCATATTTTTTTACTAGTTAACAGCCGATTGTTGAGCCATATTTTTTTACTAGTTGACAGCCAATAGTTGAGCCTTATTTTTTTACTAGTTGACAGCCAATAGTTGAGCCATATTTTTTTTACTAGTTGACAGCCAATTGTTGAGCCTTGTTTTTTTTACTAGTTGACAGAAAATTGTTGAGCCATATTTTTTTTACTAGTTGACAGCCAATTGTTGAGCCATATTTTTTTTTACTAGTTGACAGCAGATTGTTGAGTCATATTTTTTTACTAGTTGACAGCAGATTGTTGAGTCATATTTTTTTACTAGTTGACAGCAGATTGTTGAGTCATATTTTTTTACTAGTTGACAGCAGATTGTTGAGTCATATTTTTTTACTAGTTGACAGCAGATTGTTGAGTCATATTTTTTTACTAGTTGACAGCAGATTGTTGAGTCATATTTTTTTACTAGTTGACAGCAGATTGTTGAGTCATATTTTTTTACTAGTTGACAGCAGATTGTTGAGTCATATTTTTTTACTAGTTGACAGCAGATTGTTGAGTCATATTTTTTTACTAGTTGACAGCAGATTGTTGAGTCATATTTTTTTACTAGTTGACAGCAGATTGTTGAGTCATATTTTTTTACTAGTTGACAGCAGATTGTTGAGCCATATTTTTTTTTACTAGTTAACAGCCGATGGTTGAGCCATGTTTTACTATTTGATATCCCAGGGCGTTTAATCTGTTCACGATATTTTCTAGTTCTCTAGCCAAATTTAAATCATTTTTTTTATACTTAGCAAAATTATAACGGTCAAACTAGAGTTTTCCCAGGGTGGCCAACGAGCTAGAATTTCTTTTCTAAGTGATATTCACCAACTGTCAAAGTTCTAGGAAATCGTTATGGCCGTTTTCGAGAAACGTGTCCTCCCAGCGAGGTTTTGCCCCACCATTTGGAATATGTGAGTTATTGTACAAATAAAATTATCGGTAATACATTGAAGTACAATTTGTATGGGCCCCCTCTGTCTAGGGTAAAAGCTTATGTTGCCTTTAGTT
This sequence comes from Biomphalaria sudanica, assembly GCA_036873155.1. Lineage (NCBI taxonomy): Eukaryota > Metazoa > Mollusca > Gastropoda > Planorbidae > Biomphalaria > Biomphalaria sudanica. Next base: position 636,212 of record JAZGLO010006719.1, on the reverse strand, counting down.
AAATCCAGCCCTGAGTGAAAGTCAGTTTTTGTGTCACTTGTAGCACAAAGAGGGGAGGGGGGGTCCACAATATTTAATTTGCATTATTTTCAATCTTAAATAGTAGCCCGTGGGTGTCACTGCGCTAGCAACGTTAGAAATACATGAATGTATAATTGGGATTTATTTTGAGCCATCCAGAAATGGCGTCCCGTTAAAGTGAAAGTTTGAAGGCTATCAGTAGGGCAGAAAATGAACATAGAGATAAGTCTGAGATGAAGCAGACTATACCAAACTGTTTTGACTTACTAAAGTCTCAGGCAGTCAATATTTGGTCATAACGTTGGGGCAACAACAAAAATAGTTCAACTAACAAAATCAATTTTTACAAAGCCTCTTTTCAAGTCACAATTTTATGGAGGATGGAGTGTGAAATCTGAAAACGGATCTCGAATAACGGCTTTAACGGTTTTCTTAAAAATTTAACAGATAATGTATAAAAACATGTTTCATTGTGTTGTTGTTTTATTCCAAGATTCATTAGTTATTAAATGAGACAACCTATCGATCCATAAGTTGCGTCAAGGAGGTATTGTCTTATGAAAAGAGGATTTCATGTTTTTCTGGTATATGTATACACATACAAGACTTCGGGTGGACTCAGCGGTAAAGTATTTGATTGCAGAACCCAAAGAAACATTGTATCTCGATAGAGACAGAGTTAATTTATACGAAACTTTGAGGAGTGTTTGAGTCCAGTAACACTAGATGAGATCGTGCTATTTGTTGGGGGAGAGAACAAATCTTTGGAAGTTCATGTGATACTTTAGTTCATACGTCTTAAGAAGTTTCTTAAGCGCGGATCCAAGAAAAATGTTGACTACATCCTCTTGAAGACGGGAATATTAAAACGTTGATTTTACCACAATGTGGTAAACAATTACGGAGAGAAAAGTTAATACATTTCCAGTTTTTAAAGCGAAAGTGGATGCTAGACTGGTATCTAGTCGCTGCTAGACAATGGCGCTTTGTCAGGGTCAGTGGTTTGAGACCTCCTTGGGGCTTGTCTATGTTTCTTCCTATTTGCTACAACTTCTTTAAATAACTTTGGTACCTTGGTGCTACTATTATTCTGTTACATCTCATGTTTATTACTTTGGTGCTGCTATTATTCTGTTACATCTCATGTTTATTACTTTGGTGCTGCTATTATTCTGTTACATCTCATGTTTA
>JAZGLO010006719.1:0-2500 GCA_036873155.1 Biomphalaria sudanica | reverse complement strand
TAGTAAGAAAATGAGATTGCGACCATCAAAAATGAGTTCTGAAGACTAGTAACTGTTGACATTTACATGTACGCTCCTCTTTATGACGTTGTCGTAGAGAGTCTGTTGGTAACTTGGTAGAACTGACATTACTGAAAGATTAGCCAATGAGTTCACTCATCAGTCTGAGAAAACACATTCTTGTACACAGTTAACGAAAATAGTTCATTCTAAAATAGAAACGAATTAAACAGAAAAGTTAAAGCACGTACATGTCGTGCACAAATCGTCGGGGGGGGGGGGGGGTGCGGCTCTAATCAGTTAAACATGTTGTCACATTTCGTATGTCACTGGTCTAGATGACACAGAAGTATAGAGATCTATATAATTTGTAGACATTGGATTCGGATATGGTTCGCTGGTTAAGGCTACGGCTCATCGCGTTACTAGATGGTTGATTAGATAAGTTAGTTCAATTGGATTTATCTCAAGGGCTGACTGCAGATCTGGGATGAAGAGTGCATTTCAAAAAAGTACCTGTCAATTTTAGATGACACACTAAAACAACTCTACTGACAAGTTCATTTTTAAATAGGCAGTTTGAGAGGGGCTGGGCAATAGTTGAGGTTACAGATCTAGCAGTGGCCATACAAGAAGAATTAAGCTCTTCTGGCGAAGTGAATACATTGAATCGAGACCAATCGTTAGAGAAGGCCTGAACACTGACTGTGACGTCGCAACTTACGGGCAGTTTAGACCAATAGCTATTCGCCACGTCACATTGAACTCTCCCCATGTTTTGACTACTGTAAGACATCTTTAAGTTGAGACATTTTAAATTGATCAGTTTAAGCTAAAAGGCCACTCGATGTCGGAACATTGTTTTTTACAACTCGTACTCAACCCACCCGACACTTTGTACACTACCAATGTTTGATGGCTAAATGTGTCTGTGAGTACTCAACCCACCCGACACTTTGTACACTACCAAGGTTTGATGGCTAAATGTGTCTGTGAGAACTAGAAAAACAAAACAACACACATGTTTTCTACATTAGTTTTTAATTAGTTTTTTTTAAAATTAGTTTTAATATGAGCTTGGTAATGATTATTTTCTTATTATTTCTCATTCAAAATGTGTACATGGAGAAGTGAATTGTTGGGCCGCTTTCAGTTCTACTGGTTCGACGTTCTCTGGCTCAAGGATTACCTGACACGACCTTATTTATGTCATGCCAACTGTTATGTTTACCACGTTCACGTTTTTCGAGGACCCCTTTTTGACATCCTCTTTTCTGTCATTGTCATTAAACAATCACTCGACTGTTTGGACCCAAGCGCCATGTCTGTCACCAACAATCAGATCTCTTGTGCTCTATTAATGTAAAATTGCCCATTGGAATCGTCGCGGAGCCCATCAAAGCCACGGCATGGGTCTCCAATGAGCTGATTTATTGGCGTCATCGCCGCCTTAGAGTTTGGGTTATCATAGACTGCGGCACCCCTACCCTTCTTCTCTAGCTCGCCCCGTAAGACTCTTCAAGTGGGCAAAGAGTGGTTTCGAGGGGACCTCGAGGACACTTCCGGTGCGACCTCGCGACACTTTTCCCTTCAGATTGTTCGAGGACTCTGGAGGTAAAAAAACTACTCGCCGAGTTTCAATGTGATCAGTAGATGCCGTGTTCACGCGGGCGTGCCCGTAGACAATGTCAGTTTTTCGTAGACAATTCAAAGACTTTATATTCAAGTGCGCCACTTGTAATGTTTCTGTCATTTATGCCTGGTCAACTCGTAGATATTAGATCATTTTTCCGAAAGGTAAGAGATTATAGATTTGCTGGATTTAGTTTTGACATTTCTGTGAAACTTAATGCCCTTGACCTGTATGGTGACATGCGTGCGTTGCGCGAAAACTACATGGTATTTGTTGGGGGCTTTTCAAAAGAAGATTTGACTCAAGCCCTCACTGATAATGATCATAATGATGATATCTTTGGACATATATTCACATATATTCACTCTTTATAATTACTTCATTGCCACGTGATCGACGCGTAGAATTGACGTCATACACACATGGACTTGTCATTATATATGCCTTATGTCGCATTCAGGTGGACAGCTTGCCTAATATACCGCCCTAAGAATACCAGCTTTATTCTAAATTATATTAGCATTCAATTATAATGCATTCTCCTGCTGTGTGTAATGTTGTCTTTCGGCCCCTTCTCTTATGCTTTTTCCGCATTAACTAACCAGCTCGATTAATATATGAAGGCAAATATTTTGCGTGGCCTGACAAAGAAAGAACGACAACCCATGAAAGGCCAGAGTGGTTTGTGTACCGGCCAAGCGTGACATCTTTAGAAGCTGAACATTGCTGACTTGAACACAAATAATAAGGGGTTGTGATCCCAAAGCAGAGAGATCTTACGCCCCCCGGGGGGGGGGGGGCTATCAACGCTTGGCTCCCTTTTTATTTTCTTTCCTCCTCCATTTTATTTTAAGAAAATAATCTCTT
>JAZGLO010006718.1:2945126-3452069 GCA_036873155.1 Biomphalaria sudanica | reverse complement strand
ACTGGCATATTGAGTTCTGTAGAGCCCACATCACAGTCCAAGCTTGAATGTCTTAAAGTATGAGCCTCTTCTAAAAAAAAACTTTCAAACTAAAAGAATTAGATTAATTCTCCAAAGGACGAAATAAAAAAAAAAATTGAAATAATAGAGCTACGCTAAAAAAAAATTATAAGAAAATCTAAAATTAAATAAACTTTAAAGAAAATATAACATTAAACATGTTAACATTTAAAACATTTAATACGGTTTTGACAAAAAACATTTGTCAGACGGCCATCAAGACAAAACAATTCACAAACGAACAAAACAAAACATTTATGAAGGTTCAAAAATGTTTAAATAACTTCACCTTAATGCTAATGTCACACTGGCATGTTGAGTTCTGTAGAGCATACATCACAGTCCAAGCTTGAATGTCTTGAAGTATGAGCCTCTTCTAAAAAAAACTAAAAGAATTAGATCAATTCACAAAAAGACGAAATTTAAAAAAAATAAATTGAAATAATAGAGCTACGCTAAAAAGAATTATAAGAAAATCTAAAATTAAATAAACTTCGAAGAAAATAAAACATTAAACATGTTAACATTTAAAACAAAACAAAACATTTATGAAGGTTTAATAATGTTTAAATAACTTCACCTTAATGCTAATGTCACACTGGCATGTTTAGTTCTGTAGAGCCCCACATCTCAGTCCAAAATTAAATGTCTTGAAGTATAAGCCTTTTCTGAAAAAATACTTTCAAACTAAAAGAATTAGACTAATTCTCCAAAGGACAAAATTTAAAAAAAAAATTGAAATAATAGAGCTATGCTAAAAAAAAATTATAATAAAATCTAAAAATAAATAAACTTCAAAGAAATTAAAACATTTGTCAGACGGCCATTAAGACAAAACAATTCACAAACGAACAAAATAAAACATTTATAAAGGTTCAATGATGTTTAAATAACTTAACCTTAATGCTAATGTCACACTGGCATGTTGAGTTCTGTAGAACCCACAGCCTCTTCTAAAAAAAATACTTTCAAACTAAAAGATTTAGACTAATTCTCCAAAGGACGAAATTTAAAAAAAAAATTAAAATGATGATTTGGAATTGCTGAAAACAAATGATAAAACTATTCTAAATTAAATAAACTTCAAAGAAAATACAACATTGGACATAATCACATTTAAAAAATACAATATGTTACTAGACAGAAACATTTGTCCGACGGCCATCAAGACTAAACAATTCATCAAAAAGCTAAACAAAACAAAACATTTATGAAGGTTCAATAATGTTTAAATACTTTCACCTTAATGCTAATGTTACACTGGCATGTTGAGTTCTGGATAGCCCACATCACTTTTCTGTTTATTGATCTAGAATCATCTTTCCTCCATCTTCCAAGAGCTGTATAAATATAGGTAAATAAATTGAAATGATTGACAGACATCAACAAACAAAACTTACAAAAAGACTTTGGACATATCCACTATAACAAACTTTATTTTAAGATAAAAGATGTGCAACAAAAATATGTGTACAAGTACTAGTATAATAGGAAAATTCGAAACAAATAAACATGACTGAAAAAAATGGACATTAAACAATGGTTTCGAATCACTAGCTTCACCTTAACATAATGTCCCATTGACATGTTCAACTCCAGACAGTTATCATCTTGACCCTCTATGTTCTTGGCCTGTATCAAAAAAAGATTTAAAAAAAAACAACTTTTATTTTTGTTTATAAAACATTTTTTTTAAAGAAAAAAATATAACAAAATGTTTTTCCATGTTTTTTGAATTGTTGGAATGAAGGATAAAGGTTAGTTAAATTCTTGATCTTCTGATAACTCAATAGTTTGTCTATTAATAATTATTAAATGTTTACTACCTTTACTATTTTAACTGTGAATAGACCTTGTTTTTAATGAGTTAACTAAATAAAACTTAGCTCTTGTGGTATGAAGGAAAAGTAACCCTTTAGGGATTACGGGCATGACATGGCCTAAAGTGTGCAGATGTGCCATTAACTGAAATGCATACCCATTAATACAACTTTTTAAAAATGTCTGACACATTTACATTTTTAAAACTGTAAATGGAAATTCTATTTCAACAACATTGTTTTGATCCTAAAATTAATCAATAGCGTTTTGAAAGCTTCTTCTTATCAGTCACATTATGGTCATTGCCCTGAATACTATTTAGAAGTGAGTTTGTGCTTTTGGCTTAAGATATCTACACAAATAAAAATAACCTACTTTTATGACCACCTCTGAAGTAATTTCATCCTGTTCTGTATCCATATTACTCTTTAGCACACCCAAGCTGTCAATAAACCTTCTAATATAATTAGAAACATTTAGTTAAAAGTTATGTAAGCTAGTTATGTACTTAGGTTACCACTTGATCTTTATATCTTTGACTCTTGTCTTGAAGATTAACTGAAAAATACTTTTTAAAAAGTAGATTATTAAAAGCATCTCTATACTAATTTAACATTTAAGCTAATCTTTATGAAATAGAAAAAGTTTAAGAAAGTAAAAGAGGGGGGGGGGGAAAGAGTTTAGTTTGAAATCAGCAGAAAGGTTGGAATACAGATTGACACACAAATGTTAAAGAAATTGAGAAACACTAGAGCGTTCTTATCTATTCTGTGTTTTTTTCACAACCCTCAGAGGTCCCCATCCAAAATACTAGTGTATAAGTAACTTTACCAGCAGGAGTCTTATGCCCTCTATTAGATATTGATAAAACCTAAAGCAATGGTCAGCCAGATGGTCAGGCACCAGCCTATCAAAGATCATCTTCTTGAGAAAGTATAAGTTCATACATCATGCACTACACACAACACTTACCATGGCCACTGATGGGTGAGGATTGATTGCATGCTGAGGACACCTACATTTAGGACATCTTGAATTATCACCTGGCACTGATGATGTGGTGGGCACATTTCAGGTGAAATGTATTTTGTTTTTGTTGTTCAACATTTATTTATCTCTCGTCACTGCACTTCTGGTTTTTTTTTCAAATACTTATGGTAATGTCAGGTACATCTGTGCCTGTTTTCATTTCCCTGTTTACTTTGTATATACAACACTCTATACAATCTTTTATGTATTGTATTTGGTTTATTGGTATAAAACTGAGAATTCTTAAGTTTGAATCCTAATTGTGGCTAGAAATTTTAATTCATGATTTAAGATGAGATATTTTTCAACCTTTAAATTCAGCAGAAAATTTCTCACAGGTTTACTTTCCACAAGAATGCTAAGAATGAGATCTGGTCAGAACTCACAGAACATACTATAACAGAGTGAAGGCTTGCAGTGAAAATGTCAAAACAGTGTGGCCAATGAAAGTCAGCAGTTGTATCCTGGGCTAAGTCCTTAAAATAATTGCTGATTGAATTGAAAGTTTTTTAAATTATCAATTGGATATTTAGTTAAGTAATAATTATTAGCTTTTTGTTTAAATCCCTAAAATTCTGTACAATACTGATCATAACCCCCTCTTTCAGACATTACATGATGATCATGGTTTCTAATGACTGCAGGCACGACATGGCCTAAATTGTGCCAATGTGCCTAAAATTTAAATTCAAATCAATCTAATGACTTTTTCTATGATATAAATCATTTATTTATTTCTTTGAGTAAGACTATTCACACTAAGGTTTCACTGCAAGAAAAATAATAGAACTAAGAGGAGAAATTAGAAGTATAAAATGACAATGCTAAGACATTTTTTTTTTAATCTAAGAAGCGTCCAGCAAGACAAAAAAAAAAACTAGTGAAAACAGAAATGAGTGTTGAAAGAAAATGTTGAAACTAAAAGAAACACTGAAAATATCAGTCAGAAAAATAAATGAAGAACAAACAGGGAGTAAGACTCTAGTATGATGACATGTTGAATAGCTAGGAATATGACAGATGTCTTTTAGTATGCAGAGAAATCAGCTAAAATTTATAATGCTGAAGACAAACTTTCAATTGGAGAAGAGTTTAGCATATCAAAAATAGAATTTAAAGAAAAGTATTTAATGTTTGAAGAAAATGGCATGAAATAACAGAAACACAAAAAATACCAGCAAATCCTTTCAGAATAAGAAATCAATCATTGAACACCAACATTGGGTCCAGTAGGATGAAGTAGTTTAATCAATCAATATAGGGCCTATCTAGAAAAGTTCATGTTTGTTATTAGGTGGATAGTTAGTCCAAAATGAAAGCATGCTGATTTTAGACTTAGCCTAATCTGGCCTTGAACTATTTTTTTTATAAAGAAAGAGCTTGTGATTGTCAAAGAAAGAACAAATCTTTTAATTGAGTTAAATTTAAGTTGTTTGTTTTCTGCTGTAGGATAGTGTTGGTAGTCATGAAAATGTGTCACTGCTCAATTCATTGATTTTGATGTTTAATAAATGCATTTTTTTTATTCCAGTACAAGCTGACACCCCAAAGAAAAGTAGAAGATCAATTTAGACAGCTTTCAAAATCTTGAAGAAAATAGCTTTCCTGTTCAAACGTGTGTATGTCATAAAATGCATTTCATGATGTACTGTTCTCTTTCATAATTCTCTTTGCTTTAGAAAAAAAGAAATGCTTGATCTTTGCATAAACTTCAGGGCAGCACTCCGAAGTTCATATCTCCTATATTTCATTAAGACCTTTTAGGAAATCGTATTCCATGCTCTGGACAAAAATCTATTTTTGGCTCTAAAAAGAACCTTTCTTTTGGTATTAAAATGACCTGTTCTTGTTGGACCACAGTTAATGGTTTTCTTATGGCCCTAAAAAGGACCTTTCTTTTGGTATTAAAATAACCTGTTTTTGTTGGACCATAGTAAATGGTTTTCTTATGGCCCTAAAAAGGACCTTTGTAACATCTGTACTTGTCAATAAATGTACTTTAGCATATTTTCCCTTTGTTTTCTCTTGATTAGCTTCATGTGCATTGAGCCCACAAAAGGACCTGTTTAATTTTTGTAGCTGTCTAAATTAGTCTACACTTCTCTTCATAAAGAGATGTATATATCAGTTGAGACAAAACTTTAACAAAAATTGTTGTAAGGTTTTGATGTTATACTATGATGATAGAAATTGTCTTCAGTTACTTTTATAAGGCAGTTAACAGTCCTAATTTTTTTTTTACTTTTCCCACTGAAGCAGAAATCAAAATGGTCAAAATCATATAAACAAAAAATAAATAAGATAAATACTTGTGCATTTGTGGTTAAATCATTTGAATATCAAGAGGAGTATCAGTTTATACACAGCAGGCATTAATAACTGGCACTGCTAGTCTAAGGTTTAATCTAATTGATAGTTTACATAATATATATTTATATGTTGTGTTAGTCATTATGTTTTCAGCAGAATTCAAAGAAAGTCCCTATTCTAATTGTTGGTCAGAACTCCTCCTCCCCAAGAGAAGAAAAGATCAACAAAGCATGAATCAAAAAGGACACATAACAAAAGAAATGTTGTAGTTAGCTGTTGTAATAAATGGAATCATTCTTTTAGCTTGAAATAAAGAAATCAAAATTCAGTCTAAGTTGGTCAGAACCCCTCCTCCCCACGAGAAGAAAAGATCAACAAAGAATCAGCAAAGAGAAAAATTAAGGAAAGAAATGCTTTTACGTACAATACTTGTAATGAATGGAATAAGTAATTTAGTTTTAAAATATGGCACATCAATAGAAAAGCCATTTCACCCGCATGACAGTATTAAGAAAAATGAGATTGAAATTCAGAATCTAAGTTGGTCAAAACCCCTCCTCCCCAAGAGAAGAAAAGATCAACAAAGAATCAGCAAAGAGACAAAGATAAGGAAAAAAATGCTGTAGTTAAGACTCTGCTAACTGAAATAATGACGCAAATCAAACTAATTGTAAAAAGAAAAGAGACTTCACAAATTTTGAAAGATTTAAATCAATCAAGAACAAATGTTGAATATTTTTTATTTGTGAACTCAAAAAGATGCTTGAAAAATGTTTATAACTAAACATGTACAATTCTTGACAACAATATTCTCTGTTAGAGATATATTATTTTAGAGTTGATAATCAGAACTGACTGAGCATGCTGATACAGTCCTCACAGAGAGCAAAAAAGAATGAAGTGGTCTTAGGAGGATGAAAAATCTGCCCTGATAGCTATGAGAAAAATTTGTCACACATAAACTGTGGCAATGAAAGTAACTCCAGCTTTGACCTGTTTAGATCCAGCAAAATCTACTCCAATTCAGGTGAAACAATGATAAACAGAAGGAGCCAAATGCGATCAGATATCATTTGAATATATTTTAAGAATTTTCTGCACAAATATTGTTTAATTTTTTTTCAAAGAAATAAATACTGATAAATATAATAGACAAGTCAATGACAATGATATAATAAATCATGTTATTAAATTCACTCTGTCTAAAAAGCCCTTCAAAATTAGAAAGGAAGTCAATATATTCTATTTAATGCTTTTATAATTCTATGGCCTTTTATGCCAACTTTTACACTAAAAAAAAATAATTTTCTTCTTAATGTTGTGTCTAAAAAAAATTCTAATTTTAGAGAATTTCATGTTTTATTGCTTTTCTAAATTGTCCAAAATACCATGTTGTGGCATTATGCTGCTTTGATCTGAGCGAGTTGACTTCAATTAAGAAGGAAATAAGCCTTAAAAGAAACACTTTCATTTTCTGTAGTCTATGTTGATTAAAAAATCACCTCCTGGGCCTTATGATGACCTTCTGATCTTTCTAAAAAAAAATTAAGACTGTATAAAGAAATCCTAACCTAAGGGTTCCCAAGAATTTTCTGAGGACATTCCCAGGGAAAAGAAGGAGAGGCAGACAACATTAGGGAATGAACCAGCCAGTCTATAGAAGAGACTACACCTATCAAAAGACAGAGAAGATTGAAGAGAGCCATGCAGACTGTGTGGTGCCCCAATGGTCCAACAGACTGAGTGACAGGAGGAAATGAGATGGTTAAAACTCCATTCACAAGTGATGCACAAATCATTTACAACATCAGTAAAAAGAGATAACCTTTAGAAAATTACAGACACATACAAAAATATTTTAAGACAAAGAACCAAGTGGACAGAAAGAATGAAAGGGAAAAAGACTGTTTTTGACTAAAGTTGATTTTTAGAACTCTCAATTCATGTTCTTAAATAAAAGCCTTTAATAAATAATATTTTAGTTCCTTTAGCCAACAATTAACAATCTAATTTCCATTAGGAATCAAACTTTAAGGCCTTAATATTAAAAACTTTTGGCTCTACTCCTTGACCATTTAATTTTTAATTTTCATCATCAACAGTATTGCGAAGTTTTTAACTTATGAAATACTTACACTTACTTACAGAAAACTATTTAAACAAAAAGTAGTTAGAATTTAAGAATTGTCTTACTTCACACAATAGTAAACCATTTTATTTGGGTCGGATGTTAATATTATTATTATATTATGAATAGTTGTTTCATTTCGGTTTTACAACATAAAATAGCAATAAAGAAATTCTTGCCTTTGGTATATTTTTATTTCACAAAATCAAAACAAAAGACTTACTTCTAAAGTATTAAAAGTGTTCAAAGTTCTATTTTTACTGCAGTTTCTTTTTTAATGTTTTGTGTGAAACTAATATTTAATGTTATATCTACTATGCATTTACCCGAAAAAAAAAGAAAAAAGTTAATTTATATAAGAGTTCTGAATTATTTTTTAAAAAGATATCAAAAATATTTTTTATGTAAGAATGTAGTCTACATGTGCAGTTTCCATAAAGCATAAATCTTTTGTTTATTGTTTGACATGTTTTGAATGTTCCTTTAAATTCTAAATTATAATACCCTAGCCTAAACCTGCCCAAGGACAACAGGGGGACGACAGTGGACAGGGTTGAAACCCAGAACCATTGGGATGACAGTTTAGAAACACATATCACTTAACCTGACAGCCATCCTCATCATTGACTTTTGACTTGCATAATACTAGTGCTGTAATGATTTTTAATACTAGTTCACCACTTATATGGATCAGTTGCAATCCCATTAGGTTATCAGGAGAAGAAAACAGATCATTTATATTGTACTGACTACAGAGCCTTCAGCAAGGCTCTTGGCTACTTCTCAATCTAAAAGGAATCTAAAAAAGCCCATATTGAATATATCCCTTCTTTTAAGAGTACTGTGATTGATGTATTGTATGACAACAGATACCATACAGAAAGGTGTTAATGTTACCCTTGAAATATTAGACTTGCCAGCAGTCTTTGTACAAGTCTCAACTCTGCTGTGCTAGGCATTTTGAATTATTTCTTCAAGGACAACTCACACCTGTACAATTCTATATCTCCTTCAAGGTCTGACAACTAATGACAGTAACAATGAGAAAATTCAATTCAGAACAAATAGCATAAATGCATGAAATCTGCTACCAAACTAACTCAATTTGTCAAACATGTTGTCATAACATATTCTGATAATGTTTTTATTCACATTTTTTATGTTATCAATCTACAATATAGTTAAGTTCCCCTTTCAGACCTATTGATCTATGGGGCTGATGAAGTAAAGATCATCTGTTTCTGTAACCAATGGTTAATGGGGGTGTCATGTGGTCAGCACAATGACCAACCACTTTACTTGACTAATGTCAAGTACCTATTAGAGGTTCCTTAAAGATCCCATAATTTAAAAATCCCAGTCTTCACCAGAATTCAAACCCAGAACCACTTACTTTCGAAGCCAAGCCCTTTATCACACAGTCACTGTGCCTCTAACCTACAATATAGAAATGTAATTAAGTTATCTTTGATGTATATTATTTTTTTACAGTGGCTTAAGCTTATAACTGTGCTTTTTAATTTTAATTCTTATTAAGTTTTAAAATGCATTTAGGTCCACTTCCACATGTTGCTCAACCAGGATTTGCATGGAAATCAAGCATCACGATTTGCATTCAGAATATCTGTCTTCATCGTCATTGCCTACAGACTGAAAACCATTTTGTCTGATAGGGTTTTTGCAGAGCATAAAGGTATATAGCTTGCTCTCTCCACCCAACAATTAATTTGGTGCTGGGTATAAAGTTACATAGCTTGATTCCTTCACCCAACAATTGTTTTGTGCTGGGTATATAGATATATAGCTTGCTTTCTCCACCCAACAATTAGTTTGGTGCTGGGTATAAAGGTACAAAACTTGATTCCTCCAACCAACAAATGGTTTTGTGCTAGGCATAAAGGTACATAGCTTGCTTCCTCCACCCAACAATTGGTTTTGTGCTGGGTATAAAGGTACATAGCTTGATTCCTCTACCCAACAATTAGTTTGGTGATGGGTATAAAATTACATAGCTTGATTCCTCCACCCAACAATTGGTTTTGTGCTGGGCATAAAGGTAGGCTACATAGCTTGCTTCCTCCACTCGAAAAATAGTTTGATGCTGGGTATAAAATTACATAGCTTGATTCCTCCACCCAACAATTGGTTTTGTGCTGGGTATAAAAGTACATAGCTTGCTTCCTCCACCCAACAATTGGTTTTGTGCTGGGTATAAAGGTACATAGCTTGCTTCCTCTACCCAACAATTAGTTTGGTGATGGGTATAAAATTACATAGCTTGATTCCTCCAACCAACAAATGGTTTTGTGCTAGGCATAAAGGTACATAGCTTGCTTCCTCCACCCAACAATTGGTTTTGTGCTGGGTATAAAGGTACATAGCTTGATTCCTCTACCCAACAATTAGTTTGGTGATGGGTATAAAATTACATAGCTTGATTCCTCCACCCAACAATTGGTTTTGTGCTGGGCATAAAGGTAGGCTACATAGCTTGCTTCCTCCACTCGAAAAATAGTTTGATGCTGGGTATAAAATTACATAGCTTGATTCCTCCACCCAACAATTGGTTTTGTGCTGGGTATAAAAGTACATAGCTTGCTTCCTCCACCCAACAATTGGTTTTGTGCTGGGTATAAAGGTACATAGCTTGCTTCCTCCACCCAACAATTGTTTTGTGCTGCGTATAAAGGTACATAGCTTGCTTCCTCCACCCAACAATTGGTTTTGTGCTGGGTATAAAGGTACATAGCTTGATTTCTCACCCAACAATTGGTTTTGTAATGGGTATAAAGGTACATAGCTTGATTCCTCACCCAAAATTTAGTTTTGTGATGGGTATAAAATTACATAGCTTGATTCCTCCACCCAACAATTGGTTTTGTGCTGGGCATAAAGGTAGGCTACATAGCTTGCTTCCTTCACCCAAAAAATAGTTTGATGCTGGGTATAAAATTACAAGTATATAGCTTGCTTCCTCTACCCAACAATTGGTTTTGTGCTGAGTATAAAAGGTACATAACTTGATTCCTCCAACCAACAATTGGTTTTGTGCTGGGTATAAAGGTACATAGCTTGATTCCTCCACCCAACAATTGGTTTTGTGCTGGGCATAAAGGTACATAGCTTGCTTCATCCACCCAACAATTAGTTTGGTGCTGAGTATAAAGGTACATAGCTTGCTTCCTCCACACAACAATTGTTATTATGCAGGGTATAAAGGTATGTATTATATAGCTTGCTTTCTCTCCCAACAAGCAAGAACAATATATTTTAACAATGAGTGTCTCTGAAAGTTCTTGCTGTCTTTGATTTGATGGACTTATAGCATAACTCATGCAAATGTCAAGAATGGTGTTTCCAAAATACTAATAACTTTAATGTCTTTTTTCTATTACAAACTATTTTTGAAGTATTTTTTCATTCAACATTGTCCTTTAATTAATATTGCCTGATAAATTTTTGTATTCCTGGCATCAAAGTATGGAACTTACTACACAATAAGTTCAGGTGAACTGTATTTCTTTATGATGTACCAAAAAAATTATGATTTTATGCATTTCCTTTTTTGGAAACTAAGAATTGTTCTCATGTATGAATTATCTAAAATGTCTTAAGTATTGTGAACTTTTAATATGAGATACTGGTTTTCTTCTCCTGAAGTGTTTGGACAACAAACTTTAAATACTCTGCACCCTATATATACCCACCACTAGATCAGTAACAGGTAACAAGCCTTAATATCCAAAACAGAGATGTTAACGGCATGCTTTCAATCTTTACCCAAGAGTGACTATGATAATAGTCACACGAGTACAAAATGTACTACCACTTTCATCAAGAAAATATACTGATGATCTTTGAAGGGCTAGCTCCCATCTAGTCTGCCACTGCAGGTTCATCAATACCCACAGAGGGTAAAGACCCTTACTAATAAAGCCACTATATACTACCAGCATTAAGGATGGTTCCCTCAAATCAGATTATGAAAAAAACACAAAAAAGATAAGACAACTATAAGTGATTCTCTATCTGGGCTGATCAAACTCGATCAAGAAAAGGAAAGTGACAAGTGATAAAAAGGGATAGGAAAGACCAAACAAAAAATAAATGGAAGAAATTAGTAAAGATCCATACTTAGTTTTCCAGTTAGTGCAACTAATCTAAACACAAGCAGTTAGTGTAACAGCCCTCAGAACAAGCATTTAGTGTAACAGCCCTCAACACTAGCAGTTAGTGTAACAGTTTTCAACACATGCAGTTAGTGTAACAGTTCTCAACACTAGCAGTTAGTGTTACAGTTCTCAACACAAGAAGTTAGTGTAACAGTTCTCAACATTAGCAGTTAGTGTAACAGTTCTCAACACTAGCAGTTAGTGTAAACAGTTCTCAACCCAAGCAGTTAGTGTAACAGCCCTCAACACCATCAATTAGTTCAACAACCCTAATACTAGCAGTTAATAGCACAAACCTGAACACTAGCAGTTAGCATAATAAACCCTAAACTACTGCAATAAAGAAACACAAATAATAAACAAAATAAATGCATGCAACAACCCAAAACTTGTAGCAAACGTATAGTAGAAATAGCAAACAAGAATCAATAGGTGAAATAGTATGATCAGCTATGACAAACACTTGTGTGCCAAAATGTAGCAATCTTAAATGTAGAAAAACAAATAAAGTAGACAGAGTACAGATATGAAAAAGTAGAAATTAGTACAAATCTTAACTTTAATACTTTTATAGAAAATGTTTAACATGACCTTTTATTTTCATCACTTGATTGAAGTCCTCAAACATCAACATGTAAAGTTCCAATCAAATGAGTAGATCAACAGCTTGTCATAAAGTTCCAATCAAATGAGTAAACAGCTAGCCATTATGTTCCTAAGGCACTGAAATACAGAATATTTAAATTGATTTTGTAAACAAAGTAAACAACTGTCCAGTTCCGCTAGCCATTCTGGTCAACATGGAGGTTCTAGTAAAACTGATACTGGGAGGTGAGAACAACTCACTTAACAAAATAACTTAGTAATGTAGTTATTAAAACCTGTTTGTGTGTTTGGTGGGAAAAGAAGGCGGGACGAAGGATAATGTTGACAAGGCGATCTAATGCACAATTTAAAGCAAAGTCTGTGTGTAGTTTTGTAGAAGGCTTACACAATGTGTAGAAAGAAACATTTGAAACAGGGCTACTACTCCGTGGATTCTTCTTTTTAAGAGGCAGAATGAGAGAACGCAAGATATTAAAGAATAATTAAATTAAAGAACAACAGAACATAATTGATAAAAAGAGATAAAGTGCAAGAGAGAGTGAAAAGGAGCCATTTAGAAAGAGGTTAAAGAAAGAAAGCAAAAAAAAAGAGAGAGTATGGATCCAAACACAAATCAGAGAAATCAAAAAGGTTTGAAGTAGAAAAAGAGAGAACCAAATTTATATTCTCTCTATGAAACGGAGGGGGCGCGTTGGCTGCAACAAGCGGTAAAGCGCTTGGCTTTCGAACCGACGGGGGTTCGGGTTCAAATCATGTTAGTGAAGACAGCGATTTTTAATTTCGGGATCCTCTGAGTCCACCCAGCTCTAATGGGTACCTGACATAAGCTGGGAAAAAAGTAAAGGCGCTTGGTCCGGGTTGGTCGTTGTGCTGGTCACATGGTACCCTCGTCAACCGTGGGCCACAAAAAAACAACAACAGATTATCGTTACATCATCTGCCTTATAGATCGCAAGGTCCAAAAGGGGAACTCTACTTTACTATGAAAAAATTAAACATTGTTTAGATTTATAAAAAAAAAAAGACGAGAGAATATAAAGAACCGCAGGGGGGGGGGGGAGAAGGAGAGAGAGAGAGTTGGACTGACAGACAGACAGAGCAAAACGAGAAAGACGATGGAATGAATTAATCTTTCTATTGACTTGCTGATGCCAAGTAAAGGAATTGACATTGGCCACGTAATTTCATAAATGCTCCTTCTTACCTAGTGCTATTAGAGCATGGAATGGGTTGCCTAAGCTAGCCAGGAAAACCAGTGACTTGGCAGAATTTAAGTCATTGGTTACATGCATGACTAGATGCATGACGCTTAAGACGTATTATAATCATTATCTTTTTTGACGTAACGTCTTTATTATATAAGATAAGAATTCGAATCGATTTTTGTTTCTCGGGTCCTCAGTAAATTATGTTTAATGAGAGAGAGAGAGGGAGAAAAGGGAAGAGAAGAAAGAGCCATGGCAAGCCACGGTGCAAAGATTGAGAAAGAAGTAAGAGAGATATAACGGGACAAAGGATCAAATACAATGGGGAAAGTGAGGGAGGTAGGGGACAAATGTGTAGTACAGGGTTAGAAGCATTTTCCCAGGACAATTTTTTAAATGGAGGAAATGTATTATAGATGTATAAATGTGTGTGCGCGCGCGTGCGCCCGTATGTATGATACTGTTATGACTTTGCCATGCGCACCGCCATCCAAGATTGTGCAGAAAGAAGGTGCGCACTATCTGTGACTAAACAATTCGGATGTTGACATGATAGAGAAAGGATTTCCGCCTAAGGAGAGAGCCAATATGGAGCTGCTGTACTCAAGGCAGATGCCCCTTTGTGTTTATCATATCTCCGTGTAAATAAACGTCTATGTCTCGTTAAGTTTGCCTCCCTTCAGTTATTACAATACAATTTTAAAACATACACATAACTATGCATTTTTAAATCAATTCTTGGTACTTGAATATGGAGATAATAAATATCTTGCCAACATTCCACCCAGAACAAAAACAATGTCATCAGCTGTGGTATGTCCACAGAAAAAGTAATAAAAGTTATCTTATAATCGAGTAACAACTTGATTTGTGAAATTGTGAACATATAATATTTACACAAGAGTGTTACTAAATTATAAATGTTCACTACCTTAACTATTTTAGACCTTGTTTTTAATAACTTTTACTACATAAAATTAAGCTCTTGTCCCGTTGGTATGAAGGGAGAGTAACCTTTTAGGGATTATGGGCACGACATGACCTAAAGTGTGCCGGTGTGCCAAAAACTCAAACTCTAGTCTAGATATAGGCCTACAAGATCTTTCAATTTTTTTTGTCAGTAGGCCTAATATTTTATTTTTCATTTTGCTTATTTCAATAATAATAAACTGTTAGAAAAAAAATCATGTTTCATATGTTCCTTTAGAGTTTAACATAGTTTACTTCCTAGTTCAAACCTCCGCAGGTAGACGGGGGATGGCCACTCGATGAATCCAAACGACAGTCCAGCGCGCAAACCGCACGACCAGGCAGCCATCCTTTTATTGTGTAAAGTGGCCTATATATTTGTGATGTAATGAATAATTAATTGCAGTCTAAGGTGAAAGAAGATTAACGAGTGTAAACTTATGTATAGGCTTAAGGATACTTTCATGGCTTATGTTAAGGGTTAAAGTCTGATGAATTGATTTAAAATTATATTTTTTAAATATATAAACTAGCTAGATGATACGCTAGATCTAATCTAGATCTACAAGATCTAGTAGCCAGTTTATTTGTGAATGTATTGTTATTTTTTTAAAAGAATTATTTGTGATGCCAAAATGATGACCAATTAATAAAATGCTATAAGTTGAAAAAAAATTGTTTAACTTTCTTTTTGTGTTTTACAAAATATGTGCATATATATATAATAGTATTTTTTTGGTAATCAAACCACACGTTTGCAATATACAATACAAAATAATTAAATGACAAATAAAAGATTATTCATTTTGTTAATTTAATATATAATACATTTGTATACATTTTTAAACAATAAAACATTATGAGTGGCCAGGAAAATACAATTCATTTAATTGTGAAATTACTGATTTCATTTTTTTCTCTTCTTTGAAAACACTATGGCCTGGAGAGAAAAAAAGCAGAATGTAAGGATTAATAAATAATAATGTTATTTTATTTTTTCTTTCAAACAAACCAATACAAAAATCATCATTTACAAAAGATCCTTTTCAAAACGAATTCCAGTACATTTTTAAATGAACATTTTGATTACTAAAAAAAAGGAATTTCACTCATGTATTTAGACAGTCAGCCAAGACTGTTGTCCAGGGTGTGGCACGAGGAGCCATACATGAGCTAGGTAAATGGGAATTTTAGGTTTAGGACTATTCTTAAGAATATTGTTGTCAAATCACATTTAATGTTTCTGAATATTCTCAAGAAAATGGCTGTCAGATCACCTTTCCCTTTACCCTACACCCCACGTCACAAGCAGTCTGTCTAATACAAAACAAGTCAACAGATATCAAACAATCACAGAAAAAAAAACAACAGTCTGTTGGACATATGCAAACAAAACTTTGGAAACGTCCAAAAACAAAAGAACAATATAAACAATAACAAAGCTAGACTTAAACAAGATGAATATAAATAAAAATGAGCTAACAACCTAAAATGAACTACAGCTTAAAAAAAAATTTTAATGAAAAAGCAATGCTAAAAAAATACTGATAAAACAAAGTTAAACAATCTAAAATTAAATAAACTTTAAAGAAAATTAAACATGTTAACATTTAAAACATACAATACGGTTTTGACAAAAAAATTTGTCCGATGGCGGTCAAAACAAAACAATTCACAAATGAACAAAACAAAAAAATTATGAAGGTTTCAAACTAAAAAAATTAGACTAATTCTCCAAAGGACGAAATTTTAAAAAAAATTTAAATAATAAAGCTACACTAAAAAAAATTATAAGAAAATCTAAATTAAATAAACTTCAAAGAAAATAAAACATTAAAACATGTTAACATTAAAAACATAAAATACGATTTTGACAAAAAACATTTGTCCGACGGCGGTCAAGAAAAACAATTCACAAACAAACAAAACGAAACATTTATAAAGGTTCAATAATGTTTAAATAACTTCACCTTAATGCTAAAGTCACACTGGCATGTTGAGTTCAGTAGAGCCCACATCACAGTCCAAACTTGAATATCTTGAAGTATGAGCTTTTTCTGAAAAAATACTTTCAAACTAAAAAAATTAGACTAATTCTCTAAAGGAAGAAATTTAAAAAAAAATTGAAATAA
Organism: Biomphalaria sudanica; assembly: GCA_036873155.1. Taxonomy (NCBI): domain Eukaryota; kingdom Metazoa; phylum Mollusca; class Gastropoda; family Planorbidae; genus Biomphalaria; species Biomphalaria sudanica. Next base: position 3,435,637 of record JAZGLO010006718.1, on the reverse strand, counting down.
TAGAGCTACGCTAAAAAAAAATTATAAGAAAATCTAAAATTAAATAAACTTCAAAGAAAATAAAACATAAAGCATGCTAACATTTAAAACATACAATACAATTTTGAGAAAAAACATTTGTCCGATGGCCGTCAAGACAAAACTATTCACAAACAAAAAAAAAAAGGAACATTATAAAGGTTCAATAATGTTTAAATAACTTCACCTTAATGCTAGTGTCACACTGGCATGTTGAGTTCTGTAGAGCCCACATCTCAGTCCAAACTTGAATGTCTTGAAGTATAAGCCTCTTCTGAAAAAATACTTTCAAACTAAAAGAATTAGACTAATTCTCCAAAGGATGAAACTTTGAAAAAAAAAATTTAAATAATAGAGCTACGCTAAAAAAAATTTAAGAAAATCTAAAATAAAATAAATTAAAAAAAAAAAATAAAACATTAAACATGTTAAAATTTAAAACATACAAAGTATTGACAAAAAACATTTGTCCGACGGCCGTCAAGACAAAAAAATTCACAAACAAACAAAACAAAACATTTATGAAGGTTCAATAATGTTTAAATAACTTCACCTTAATGCTAATGTCACACTGGCATGTTGAGTTCTGTAGAGCCCACATCACAGTCCAAGCTTGAATGTCTTGAAGTATGAGCCTCTTCTAAAAAAAAACTTTCAAACTAAAAGAATTAGACTAATTCTCCAAAGGAAGAAATTTTTAAAAAAATTCAAATAACAGAGCTACGCTAAAACAAAATTATAAGAAAATCTAAAATTAAATAAACTTCAAAGAAAATATAACATTAAACATGTTAACATTTAAAACATACAATACGAGTTTGACAAAAAACATTTGTCAGACGGCCGTCTAGACACAACAATTCACAAACAAAGAAAACAAAACATTTATGAAAGTTCAATAATGTTTAAATAACTTCACCTTAATGCTAATGTCACACTGGCATGTTGAGTTCAGTAGAGCCCACATCTCAGTCCAAACTTGAATGTCTTGAAGTATAAGCCTCTTCTGAAAAAATACTTTCAAAATAAAAGAATTAGACTAATTCTCCAAAGGATGAAACTTTAAAAAAAAAATTAAATAATAGAGCTACGCTAAAAAAAATTTAAGAAAATCTAAAATAAAATAAATTTCAAAAAAAATAAAACATTAAACATGTTAACATTTAAAACATACAATACGGTTTTGACAAAAAACATTTGTCTGACGGCCGTCAAGACAAAACAATTCACAAACAAACAAAACAAAACATTTATGAAGATTTAATAATGTTTAAATAACTTTACCTTAATGCTAATGTCACACTGGCATGTTTAGTTCTGTAGAGCCCACATCACAGTCCAAGCTTGAATTTCTTGAAGTATGAGCCTCTTCTAAAAAAAAACTTTCAAACTAAAAGAATTAGAGTGATTCTCCAAAGGACGAAACTTTTTTAAAAATTCAAATAATAGAGCTACTTTTAAAAAAAAGTATAAGAAAATCTAAAATAAAATAAATTTCAAAAAAAATAAAACATTAAACATGTTAACATTTAAAACATACAATACAGTTTTGACAAAAGACATTTGTCTGACGGCCGTCAAGACAAAACAATTCACAAACAAACAAAACAAAACATATAAGAAGGTTCAATAATGTTTAAATAACTTCACCTTAATGCTAATGTCACACTGGCATGTTGAGTTCTGTAAAGCCCACAACACAGTCCAAGCTTGAATGTCTTGAAGTATGAGCCTCTTCTAAAAAAAAACTTTTAAACTAAAAGAATTAGACTAGTTCTCCAAAGGACAAAATTTTTTTAAAAATTCAAATAATAGAGCTAGGCTAAAAAAACAATTATAAGAAAATCTAAAATTAAATAAACTTCAAAGAAAATATAACATTAAACATGTTAACATTTAAAACATACAATACGGTTTTGACAAAAAACATTTGTCCGACGGCCGTCAAGACAAAAAAATTCACAAACAAACAAAACAAAACATTTATGAAGGTTCAAAAATGTTTAAATAACTTCACCTTAATGCTAATGTCACACTGGCATGTTGAGTTCTGTAGAGCCCACATCACAGTCCAAGCATGAATGTCTTGAAGTATGAGCCTCTTCTAAAAAAAAACTTTCAAACTAAAAGAATTAGACTAATTTTCCAAAGGACGAAATTTTTTTAAAAAATTGAAATAATAGAGCTACGCTAAATAAAAATATATAAGAAAATCTAAAATAAAATAAACTTTAAAGAAAATATAACATTTAACATGTTAACATTTAAAACATACAATACGGTTTTGACAAAAAACATTTGTCAGACGGCCATCAAGACAAAAAAATTCACAAACGAACACAACAAAACATTTATGAAGGTTCAAAAATGTTTAAATAACTTCACCTTAATGCTAATGTCACACTGGCATGTTGAGTTCTGTAAAGCCCACATCACAGTCCAAGCTTGAATGTCTTGAAGTATGAGCCTCTTCTAAAAAAAAACTTTCAAACTAAAAGAATTAGAGTGATTCTCCAAAGGACGAAATTTTTAAAAAAAATTGAAATAATAGAGCTAGGCTAAAAAAACAATTATAAGAAAATCTAAAATTAAATAAACTTAAAAAAAAACAACATTAAACATGTTAACATTTAAAACATATGTCACGTATTACGAATTGAATTCTACTTTTAAATGGCTTGCCTAGGGGAACGTGACAATAGAATAGCATTTGTGTCACTTATAATAAGTCTGAATTTAATCAAAGACTTACAATGAATAACAAAAAAAAATGACACATGAAATCGGAAGGTAAACTATCAACTTAATGTTTAATCAAATATAAAGTTACAAGAAAGAAAAATAAACATTTACTCAATACAGAATTGATGTGTTGACCAAAACCCTTTTACAAAAATGGCATGTAAAAATATTACAATACAAGAGTTTGAAAATGTAATTACAAATACAAGCAAGCAAGGCCTTAAAAAAAATATTAACTTACACGATAAATGGTATACCACGCACGGGTCACGCAATGTCTCCGCTATTCTGTCTCACGGCTGTCTCCGTATGTCTGTCCGTCAACGTCACGCGGGCGGTCTTTATATAATATACCGCGCGTCGATTTCAAGACAAATCTAGGAATTTCTCGAAACAAATACGTCATCAATTTCCCAGATCTAGAACGCTCTTCAAAGAGACAGAAAAAAAAACACCCTCCTTTCAACCAGAGGTACACACACAGGTCAAGGACCGGTCACTGTCGGTGTGGCTTGACGAATAAAAAAAAACTTATTACACAAGGGGCAGACAACCTCCCCGTCTCTCGACCGCAACAGGTCAAAGAAAGAAAAGAAAAAAAAAAAAACAACGCCTAGATACGTAACACCTCCCCCCTAAAAATAAAAAGTTTACATTTCAACGAAATGGAAATCTTTTTAGAATTACAAAGAATATTTACATTACAGAATGTATTTATCATGATATATATATATAAAAAATATACATCAAAATACTTTTTACACTCTAGATAAGGCATCGGCGATAACATTTTCGCTGCCTTTTATGTGTTTAAGTTCTAGGTTGTACTCTTGTAAAAATAAACTCCACCTGAGAAGTCGTTGATTCTTGCCAGACATTTTGTGGATAAATGTAAGGGGATTGTGGTCAGTAAATACAACCAGTGGCCATCTGGACCCACTGATATAAAAATCAAAGTGTTGTATAGAAAGAATCAACCCAAGACATTCTTTTTCCACAGTAGAATAATTTCTTTGATGTCTAGTAAATTTCTTGGAAAAGAAACAAATAGGGTGCTCTACTTGGAAATTATCTTCTTGGTAAAGGACTGACCCAACACCTGTGTCACTGGCGTCAATAGCTAACCTAAAAGGTTTTCCGAAGTCAGGAGCCATCAAAATGGGAGAGCTAGATAATATCTGCTTGTTTTGGTTAAAGGCTTTCTGACATTCATCCGTCCAAGTAAATCGGACGTTCTTTCTCAGGAGGTTTGTTAAGGACTGGCAATGACAGAAAAATTTTCGCAAAATTTTCTATAATATCCAGACATTCCCAAAAATCTTCGGAGTTGTTTCCGATCAGCAGGGATAGGGAAAGCTTGGATAGCTTCTACTTTGGCCATTACAGGTTTCACCTGGCCTTGTCCTACAATATGGCCTAAGTATTGGAGGGAAGCCTGGCAAAAATCACTCTTACTCAGGTTTACAGTAATTTTTGCATGTAAAAGTTTAGTAAAAAGACAATGCAGTTGTTTACAATGGCTAGAAAAATCTTGGCTAAAAATTACTACATCGTCTATGTATGCGTGGCAATTCTCCATGTCAGCAAGCAGGGCATTTATCATTCTCTGGAAAGTGGCAGGAGCATTCTTCATGCCAAATAGCATCACTTTGTATTGGTACAAACCATCAGGGGTGACAAAGGCGGAGATTTTCTTTTGCCCTATCAGTCAGGGGAACCTGCCAATAACCTGAAAGTAGGTCTATTTTGGTGATGTACTTAGCGTCACCAATACGATCTATGAGATCGTCTATCCTAGGGATAGGAAACGAATCGGTCTTTGTTACAGCATTTACCTTACGGTAGTCTGTACAAAAACGATAAGTCTTGTTCTGTTTAGGTATCAAGACACATGGGGAGCTCCAACTACTGGAACTTGGTTCAATGAGGTCATTTTCAAGCATATACTTGATTTCTGACCTAAGTATGGCAAGTTTTTCAGGGTTGACCCTGTAAGGATGCTGCTTGACTGGAGTAGCCTCGCCAACATCTACATCATGCATTATAACATTAGTCTGTTTTGGTACATCAGAAAAAATGTCATTAAATTCATTAATGAGTTTCATGATAACTGGCCTTTCTGTCGAAGACAGATGAGACAGTTTTACATCAAAATTCTGTAATACAAAAGAATTAGGTATTTTGTATTGTCCAAATTTCTCCTTTACAATATCATCATCAATAGGAGAAACATGGCTATTTGAACAACTTTTGACTGTATTTAAAACACAATTACTCTTCTCTGAGTGATCTGGCCGAGATACATAAGGCTTCAGCATGTTTATATGACATAACTGAGTCTTTTTCCTACGGTCATGGGTTTTGATTGTATAATTGAGGTCACTAATTTTGGTCTCAATTTCATAGGGACCAAAATATCTGGCTTGCAAGGGTTGACCTGGTATGGGCAAAAATACAAGCACCTTATCCCCGGGAGAAAATTCTCTAACACGGGCCTTTCTATCATACCAGCGTTTCATGCTGGATTGGGTGTTTTGTAAGTTATTTTTGGCCAGAACACAAGCATCATAAAGTCTAGTTTTAAACTTAATTACATAGTCTAAAAGTCCTTCAGTGGCTGTTGGTGACAACAAAGTCTCTTTTATACATTTCAAGGGACCGCGCACCGAATGGCCAAAGACTAAGTCAAAAGGGCTGAATCCCAACGATTCCTGGACGGATTCACGGGTTGCAAACAGCAGCATGTGGATTCCTTCGTCCCAGTCTTTTTCGTGCTCAAAGCAATAGGTTCGGATCATGTTCTTGAGAGTCTGATGGAATCGCTCAAGAGCGCCTTGCGACTCGGCATGATACGCACTCGACATGCAGTGTTTGATGCCCAACTGAGTCATGACTTGCTTGAAAAGATTGGCCGTGAAATTTGTTCCTTGGTCCGATTGGATGGACTTTGGTAGACCAAATAGAGTAAAGAACTTGATTAAGGCCTTTACAATGTTTGATGCTTTTATGTTCCTTAGAGGAATAGCCTCAGGAAAACGAGTTGAAGCACACATAAGGGTCAACAGGTATTGGTTGCCAGCTTTTGTCCTTGGGAGAGGACCAACACAGTCAATAAGTACTCTGCTGAAAGGTTCTTCAAAGGCTGGAATCGGCTTCAGAGGAGCAACAGGGATCTTTTGATTTGGCTTGCCAACCATCTGACAGGCATGACAGGATCGGCAGTACTGGATGACATCTTTCTTCAAACGTGGCCAGAAGAAGTGTGACATAATCTTGTGGTATGTCTTGTGGATGCCGAGATGACCTGACATTGGTGTGTCATGAGCCAGATTCATGATGTACGCTCGGTATCTTTCTGGTAACACGATTTGATGGCATATTCTCCATTCTTCTTCGTTGGATGCGTCTGGAGGTTTCCATTTCCTGAAGATCATATCATCTTGGATGTAGTAGCACGTTGATGCTAGCTCTGCCTCTTGTGATGTCATTGCGGTTTCTCGGAGTTTGGCGAGCTCTGGATCCTTCTTTTGGTCCTCAATCAACTGTTTTCGAGTTGATGCCGGCTTTTCAGAATTTGGCGTTGGTTCTTCTTCAAGAGAAGCAAAGAATGTGGTGCTCAAGTCCACATCATCGTGGTTACTGTTGGCTTTGACGACGTTCTCTTCTTGAGATGCTTTCAACCTCATTGCCCTTGTTACTGCACACGCTGGATATAACTCTAGGTCTTCCTCGGGTGTGGCAGATAAGTCGGGTGTTTGAGTGACGATGGGTTCGGCTATCACCTTTCCACCTGCTAAGTCATTGCCTAACAGCAACGAGATGCCTTCCAATGGTAATGTTGGTCGGACACCTACAACAACCGGTCCAGTAATGAGATTTGACTTTATGTCGATTAGATGTAGAGGCACATCTATACATCCAAGCTCTACGCCTCGTAACAGGATGCTCTTCCCAGTCGATGATGATTTTGACAAGGGCAAGATACCCTCTAAAAGTAGCGATTGTGAGGCACCTGTGTCTCTCAAAATGGTGATAGGTCGTAGACTTGTAGAATCACCGGGTAGTGATACGAATCCTTCCGAAATGAAAGGCTTAAAATCCTCTAATAAAACATCAATTTTGGTTGATGCAGACTGGACTTGGGTCGAACTCTCGCTGGAGTCATTGACATCTCTAGGAGACGCAGTGGAGAAACTCTTTCTTGAGTCAGTAGAACATCTTGTGGATGTATTTGGAGAACTCTTGATGGAGTCATTAGAACATCGGGGTGATGTCTTATGGGAACTCTTGATAGAGTCATGGGAACATCGGGATGATGTATTATGGGAACTCTGGATAGAGTCATTGAAACATCGGGGTGATGTCTTATAGGAACTCTTGATAGAGTCATGGGAACATCGGGATGATGTATTATGGGAACTCTTGATAGAGTCATGGGAACATCGGGATGATGTATTATGGGAACTCTGGATAGAGTCATTGGAACATCGGGGTGATGTATTATTGGAACTCTGGTTAGAGTCATTGGAACATCGGGGTGATGTATTAGGTAAACTCTTGTTTGAGTCATTGGAACATCGGCTTGATGTATTTGAAAAACTCTTATTTGAGTCATTGGAACATCGGCTTGATGTATTTGAAAAACTCTTGTTTGAGTCATTGGAACATCGGCTTGATGTATTTGAAAAACTCTTGGTTGAGTCATTGGAACATCGTAAAGATGAATTTGAAGAACTCGCTGTTGAGTCATTTGAACACCGTGGAGACATTTTCGGAGAGTCTTGTACAGTCAATACATTTGAAACAGGTGGTGTCGAGGTATTCTTGATATGACTTGATGATGAGGGAGTAAACCTCGACGACCACTGTACTGTGCAAGCGCTGACTTTTGAAGGAGCTTTTTCGTTTCTCTTCCTCAATTTCCAGCAATCGTCAATTTTATGGCCTTCTCGTTTGCAGTAGGAACAAGTAGCTTTACTTGTAGTAGGTTTTCTGTCGTTTGTACTGCTGTTCTTGATGGAGTTGCTAGCAATGGACTCAGGCTGTTTGACTTGTTTTGGCTTGACATCCGTCGTATACTTGGCAAATTGATGTGATATTATATAATCGTCTGCCAACACTGCAGCCTTGTGCACATCTTCCTCGCCACGATCAGCTATATGCGTACGGACGTCCAGCCGCACACAACTCTTGAACTCTTCCATCAGCATTAGGTTCTTGAATTTGGCAAAGTCGGTGCCGATTTCCCTGGAAGTGAGCCATTTCTCAAAGCGTCGCTCCTTTTCCCGCAGGAATTCTACATGGGTTTGGCCATCCGATTTGCGACAATCCCTGAACTGCTTTCGGTAAGCTTCCGGAACAAGTTCATAAGCCTTAAGAATTAAGGCCTTAACAACATTATAATCTTTTTGTTGTTCAATGGTCAAAGAACAAAATACCTCTGCAGCTCTACCAGTCAAAACTGTTTGCAGCAAAGTGGGCCACAAAGTTTCAGGTACATTAAAATTTTTCACAGCAAGTTCAAATTGTGGAAAATAATTGTCAATTGTGGCTTCATTAAAGCGTGGAATTATTTTCAAAAACTTTATTGCTTCAGCAGTATGACTGGCAGGGGAAGAATCTGGTCTTACATTAGCAGCTAACTCTAATTTCTTTAACTCTATTTGTAATTTCATTTCCATTTCTTTCTGCTCTCTAGCCGCTGCAAGCTCTAATTCTTTTTGTTTAATTTCTCTCTGCTCTCTAGCCATTTCCTTCTGGGCTTCTATTTCCATTTGTTTTAATTTTATCTGAAGTTCTAAATCTGATTTACCCTCATCGGGTCTAAGGGTTTCTAAAAGGTCTTCAGAAAACACTTCCTCGTCTACATAACGGATTACAATGTTATCTCTGATTTCTTGTTTAAGGGCATTTGATTTTATTTTTAACCCTAAATGTTTAGAAATAAGGACCAGTTCCTTCCTAGTAAAAGTATCAAGCTCTTCCACAGAGGGATTTGCAAGAAAAACCTGAATATCCATGACTAACTAGCAACTATTACAAGCAAAAATATGTATACAATGTAAATATACAGTACAAAATCAGTACAACAAAAAAAACCTTAAGAGAGTTTGGTCAATACTATTGATACTTTACTTCCGACTCTTTGAACAAAAAAAAATTTTGTTAAAGTCAACTTCGCCTTTACAAAATTACTCAAGTAAGACGAAAATAGGTTCAGAAAAATATCCGGGACGAAAGCCCTCAAACTTCTTTTGTCACGTATTACGAATTGAATTCTACTTTTAAATGGCTTGCCTAGGGGAACGTGACAATAGAATAGCAGTTGTGTCACTTATAATAAGTCTGAATTTAATCAAAGAAAGAAAAATAAACATTTACTCAATACAGAATTGATGTGTTGACCAAAACCCTTTTACAAAAATGGCATGTAAAAATATTACAATACAAGAGTTTGAAAATGTAATTACAAATACAAGCAAGCAAGGCCTTAAAAAAAATATTAACTTACACGATAAATGGTATACCACGCACGGGTCACGCAATGTCTCCGCTATTCTGTCTCACGGCTGTCTCCGTATGTCTGTCCGTCAACGTCACGCGGGCGGTCTTTATATAATATACCGCGCGTCGATTTCAAGACAAATCTAGGAATTTCTCGAAACAAATACGTCATCAATTTCCCAGATCTAGAACGCTCTTCAAAGAGACAGAAAAAAAAACACCCTCCTTTCAACCAGAGGTACACACACAGGTCAAGGACCGGTCACTGTCGGTGTGGCTTGACGAATAAAAAAAAACTTATTACACAAGGGGCAGACAACCTCCCCGTCTCTCGACCGCAACAGGTCAAAGAAAGAAAAGAAAAAAAAAAAAACAACGCCTAGATACGTAACACATACAATACGGTTTTGACAAAAAACATTTGTCCGACGGCCGTCAAGACAAAAAAAATTAAAAAACAAACAAAAAAAAACATTTATGAAGGTTTAATAATGTTTAAATAACTTCACCTTAATACTAATGTCACACTGGCATGTTGAGTTCTGTAAAGCCCGCATCACAGTCAAGGCTTGAATGTCTTGAAGTATGAGCCTCTTCTAAAAAAAAACTTTCAAACTAAAAGAATTAGAGTGATTCTCCAAAGGACGAAATTTTTTTAAAAATTGAAATAATAGAGCTAGGCTAAAAAAACAATTATAAGAAAATCTAAAATTAAATAAACTTCAAAGAAAATATAACATTAAACATGTTAACATTTAAAACATACAATACGGTTTTGACAAAAAACATTTGTCCGACGGCCGTCAAGACAAAAAAATTCACAAACAAACAAAAAAAAACATTTATGAAGGTTCAAAAATGTTTAAATAACTTCACCTTAATGCTAATGTCACACTGGCATGTTGAGTTCTGTAGAGCCCACATCACAGTCCAAGCATGAATGTCTTGAAGTATGAGCCTCTTCTAAAAAAAAACTTTCAAACTAAAAGAATTAGACTAATTCTCCAAAGGACGAAATTTTTTTAAAAAATTGAAATAATAGAGCTACGCTAAATAAAAATATATAAGAAAATCTAAAATAAAATAAACTTTAAAGAAAATATAACATTTAACATGTTAACATTTAAAACATACAATACGGTTTTGACAAAAAACATTTGTCAGACGGCCATCAAGACAAAACAATTCACAAACGAACACAACAAAACATTTATGAAGGTTCAAAAATGTTTAAATAACTTCACCTTAATGCTAATGTCACACTGGCATGTTGAGTTCTGTAAAGCCCACATCACAGTCCAAGCTTGAATGTCTTGAAGTATGAGCCTCTTCTAAAAAAAAACTTTCAAACTAAAAGAATTAGAGTGATTCTCCAAAGGACGAAATTTTTAAAAAAAATTGACATAATAGAGCTAGGCTAAAAAAACAATTATAAGAAAATCTAAAATTAAATAAACTTAAAAAAAAAACAATATTAAACATGTTAACATTTAAAACATACAATACGGTTTTGACAAAAAACATTTGTCCGACGGCCGTCAAGACAAAAAAAATTCAAAAACAAACAAAAAAAAACATTTATGAAGGTTTAATAATGTTTAAATAACTTCACCTTAATACTAATGTCACACTGGCATGTTGAGTTCTGTAAAGCCCGCATCACAGTCAAGGCTTGAATGTCTTGAAGTATGAGCCTCTTCTAAAAAAAAACTTTCAAACTAAAAGAATTAGAGTGATTCTCCAGAGGACGAAATTTTTTTAAAAATTGAAATAATAGAGCTAGGCTAAAAAAACAATTATAAGAAAATCTAAAATTAAGTAAACTTCAAAGAAAATATAACATTAAACATGTTAACATTTAAAACAAATAATACGGTTTTGACAAAAAACATTTGTCCGACGGCCGTCAAGACAAAAAAATTCACAAACAAACAAAACAAAACATTTATGAAGGTTCAATAATGTTTAAATAACTTCACCTTAATGCTAATGTCACACTGGCATGTTGAGTTCTGTAGAGCCCACATTACAGTCCAAGCTTGAATGTCTTGAAGTATGAGCCTCTTCTAAAAAAAAACTTTCAAACTAAAAGAATTAGACTAATTTTCGAAAGGACGAAATTTAAAAAAAAAATTGAAATAATAGACTTACGCTAAAAAAAAGTATAAGAAAATCTAAAATTAAATAAACTTCAAAGAAAATAAAACATTAAACATGTTAACATTTAAAACATACAATACGGTTTTGACAAAAAACATTTGTCTGACGGCCATCAAGACAAAACAATTCACAAACAAACAAAACAAAACATTTATGAAGATTTAATAATGTTTAAATAACTTCACCTTAATGCTAATGTCACAATGGCATGTTGAGTTCTGTAGAGCCCACATCACAATCCAAGCTTGAATGTCTTGAAGTATGAGCCTCTTCTAAAAAAAAACTTTCAAACTAAAAGAATTAGAGTGATTCTCCAAAGGACGAAATTTTTTTAAAAATTCAAATAATAGAGCTACGCTAAAAAAAAATTCTAAGAAAATCTAAAATTAAATAAACTTCAAAGAAAATATAACATTAAACATGTTAACATTTAAAACATACAATACGGTTTTGACAAAAAACATTTGTCCGACGGCCGTCAAGACAAAAAAATTCACAAACAAACAAAACAAAACATTTATGAAGGTTCAAAAATGTTTAAATAACTTCACCTTAATGCTAATGTCACACTGGCATGTTGAGTTCTGTAGAGCCCACATCACAGTCCAAGCATGAATGTCTTGAAGTATGAGCCTCTTCTAAAAAAAAACTTTCAAACTAAAAGAATTAGACTAATTCTCCAAAGGACGAAATTTTTTTAAAAAATTGAAATAATAGAGCTACGCTAAATAAAAATATATAAGAAAATCTAAAATAAAATAAACTTTAAAGAAAATATAACATTTAACATGTTAACATTTAAAACATACAATACGGTTTTGACAAAAAACATTTGTCAGACGGCCATCAAGACAAAAAAATTCACAAACGAACACAACAAAACATTTATGAAGGTTCAAAAATGTTTAAATAACTTCACCTTAATGCTAATGTCACACTGGCATGTTGAGTTCTGTAAAGCCCACATCACAGTCCAAGCTTGAATGTCTTGAAGTATGAGCCTCAAAAAAAAAAAAAACTTTCAAACTAAAAGAATTAGAGTGATTCTCCAAAGGACGAAATTTTAAAAAAAAATTGAAATAATAGAGCTAGGCTAAAAAAACAATTATAAGAAAATCTAAAATTAAATAAACTTAAAAAAAAAACAACATTAAACATGTTAACATTTAAAACATACAATACGGTTTTGACAAAAAACATTTGTCCGACGGCCGTGAAGACAAAAAAAATTCAAAAACAAACAAAAAAAAACATTTATGAAGGTTTAATAATGTTTAAATAACTTCACCTTAATACTAATGTCACACTGGCATGTTGAGTTCTGTAAAGCCCGCATCACAGTCAAGGCTTGAATGTCTTGAAGTATGAGCCTCTTCTAAAAAAAAACTTTCAAACTAAAAGAATTAGAGTGATTCTCCAAAGGACGAAATTTTTTTAAAAATTGAAATAATAGAGCTAGGCTAAAAAAACAATTATAAGAAAATCTAAAATTAAATAAACTTCAAAGAAAATATAACATTAAACATGTTAACATTTAAAACATACAATACGGTTTTGACAAAAAACATTTGTCCGACGGCCGTCAAGACAAAAAAATTCACAAACAAACAAAAAAAAACATTTATGAAGGTTCAAAAATGTTTAAATAACTTCACCTTAATGCTAATGTCACACTGGCATGTTGAGTTCTGTAGAGCCCACATCACAGTCCAAGCATGAATGTCTTGAAGTATGAGCCTCTTCTAAAAAAAAACTTTCAAACTAAAAGAATTAGACTAATTCTCCAAAGGACGAAATTTTTTTAAAAAATTGAAATAATAGAGCTACGCTAAATAAAAATATATAAGAAAATCTAAAATAAAATAAACTTTAAAGAAAATATAACATTTAACATGTTAACATTTAAAACATACAATACGGTTTTGACAAAAAACATTTGTCAGACGGCCATCAAGACAAAACAATTCACAAACGAACACAACAAAACATTTATGAAGGTTCAAAAATGTTTAAATAACTTCACCTTAATGCTAATGTCACACTGGCATGTTGAGTTCTGTAAAGCCCACATCACAGTCCAAGCTTGAATGTCTTGAAGTATGAGCCTCTTCTAAAAAAAAACTTTCAAACTAAAAGAATTAGAGTGATTCTCCAAAGGACGAAATTTTTAAAAAAAATTGAAATAATAGAGCTAGGCTAAAAAAACAATTATAAGAAAATCTAAAATTAAATAAACTTAAAAAAAAAACAATATTAAACATGTTAACATTTAAAACATACAATACGGTTTTGACAAAAAACATTTGTCCGACGGCCGTCAAGACAAAAAAAATTCAAAAACAAACAAAAAAAAACATTTATGAAGGTTTAATAATGTTTAAATAACTTCACCTTAATACTAATGTCACACTGGCATGTTGAGTTCTGTAAAGCCCGCATCACAGTCAAGGCTTGAATGTCTTGAAGTATGAGCCTCTTCTAAAAAAAAACTTTCAAACTAAAAGAATTAGAGTGATTCTCCAGAGGACGAAATTTTTTTAAAAATTGAAATAATAGAGCTAGGCTAAAAAAACAATTATAAGAAAATCTAAAATTAAATAAACTTCAAAGAAAATATAACATTAAACATGTTAACATTTAAAACATACAATACGGTTTTGACAAAAAACATTTGTCCGACGGCCGTCAAGACAAAAAAATTCACAAACAAACAAAAAAAAACATTTATGAAGGTTCAAAAATGTTTAAATAACTTCACCTTAATGCTAATGTCACACTGGCATGTTGAGTTCTGTAGAGCCCACATCACAGTCCAAGCATGAATGTCTTGAAGTATGAGCCTCTTCTAAAAAAAAACTTTCAAACTAAAAGAATTAGACTAATTCTCCAAAGGACGAAATTTTTTTAAAAATTTAAATAATAGAGCTACGCTAAAAAAAAAATTATAAGAAAATCTAAAATTAAATAAACTTCAAAGAAAATATAACATTAAACATGTTAACATTTAAAACATACAATACGAGTTTGACAAAAAACATTTGTCAGACGGCCGTCTAGACACATCAATTCACAAACAAACAAAACAAAACATTTATGAAGGTTCAATAATGTTTAAATAACTTCACCTTAATGCTAATGTCACACTGGCATGTTGAGTTCTGTAGAGCCCACATCTCAGTCCAAACTTGAATGTCTTGAAGTATGAGCCTCTTCTGAAAAAATACTTTCAAACTAAAAAAATTAGACTAATTCTCCAAAGGAAGAAATTTTAAAAAAAAATTGAAATAATAGAGCTACGCTAAAAAAAAATTATAAGAAAATCTAAAATTAAATAAACTTAAAAAAAAAACAACATTAAACATGTTAACATTTAAAACATACAGTACGGTTTTGACAAAAAACATTTGTCAGACGGCCATCAAGACAAAACACTTCACAAACAAACACAACAAAACATTTATGAAGGTTCAAAAATGTTTAAATAACTTCACCTTAATGCTAATGTCACACTGGCATGTTGAGTTCTGTAGAGCCCACATCACAGTCCAAGCATGAATGTCTTGAAGTATGAGCCTCTTCTAAAAAAAAACTTTCAAACTAAAAGAATTAGACTAATTCTCCAAAGGACGAAATTTTTTTTAAAAATTGAAATAATAGAGCTACGCTAAATAAAAATATATAAGAAAATCTAAAATAAAATAAACTTTAAAGAAAATATAACATTTAACATGTTAACATTTAAAACATACAATACGGTTTTGACAAAAAACATTTGTCCGACGGCCATCAAGACAAAAAAATTCACAAACGAACACAACAAAACATTTATGAAGGTTCAAAAATGTTTAAATAACTTCACCTTAATGCTAATGTCACACTGGCATGTTGAGTTCTGTAAAGCCCACATCACAGTCCAAGCTTGAATGTCTTGAAGTATGAGCCTCAAAAAAAAAAAAAACTTTCAAACTAAAAGAATTAGAGTGATTCTCCAAAGGACGAAATTTTTAAAAAAAATTGAAATAATAGAGCTAGGCTAAAAAAACAATTATAAGAAAATCTAAAATTAAATAAACTTAAAAAAAAAACAACATTAAACATGTTAACATTTAAAACATACAATACGGTTTTGACAAAAAACATTTGTCCGACGGCCGTGAAGACAAAAAAAATTCAAAAACAAACAAAAAAAAACATTTATGAAGGTTTAATAATGTTTAAATAACTTCACCTTAATACTAATGTCACACTGGCATGTTGAGTTCTGTAAAGCCCGCATCACAGTCAAGGCTTGAATGTCTTGAAGTATGAGCCTCTTCTAAAAAAAAACTTTCAAACTAAAAGAATTAGAGTGATTCTCCAAAGGACGAAATTTTTTTAAAAATTGAAATAATAGAGCTAGGCTAAAAAAACAATTATAAGAAAATCTAAAATTAAATAAACTTCAAAGAAAATATAACATTAAACATGTTAACATTTAAAACATACAATACGGTTTTGACAAAAAACATTTGTCCGACGGCCGTCAAGACAAAAAAATTCACAAACAAACAAAAAAAAACATTTATGAAGGTTCAAAAATGTTTAAATAACTTCACCTTAATGCTAATGTCACACTGGCATGTTGAGTTCTGTAGAGCCCACATCACAGTCCAAGCATGAATGTCTTGAAGTATGAGCCTCTTCTAAAAAAAAACTTTCAAACTAAAAGAATTAGACTAATTCTCCAAAGGACGAAATTTTTTTAAAAAATTGAAATAATAGAGCTACGCTAAATAAAAATATATAAGAAAATCTAAAATAAAATAAACTTTAAAGAAAATATAACATTTAACATGTTAACATTTAAAACATACAATACGGTTTTGACAAAAAACATTTGTCAGACGGCCATCAAGACAAAACAATTCACAAACGAACACAACAAAACATTTATGAAGGTTCAAAAATGTTTAAATAACTTCACCTTAATGCTAATGTCACACTGGCATGTTGAGTTCTGTAAAGCCCACATCACAGTCCAAGCTTGAATGTCTTGAAGTATGAGCCTCTTCTAAAAAAAAACTTTCAAACTAAAAGAATTAGAGTGATTCTCCAAAGGACGAAATTTTAAAAAAAAATTGAAATAATAGAGCTAGGCTAAAAAAACAATTATAAGAAAATCTAAAATTAAATAAACTTAAAAAAAAAACAATATTAAACATGTTAACATTTAAAACATACAATACGGTTTTGACAAAAAACATTTGTCCGACGGCCGTCAAGACAAAAAAAATTCAAAAACAAACAAAAAAAAACATTTATGAAGGTTTAATAATGTTTAAATAACTTCACCTTAATACTAATGTCACACTGGCATGTTGAGTTCTGTAAAGCCCGCATCACAGTCAAGGCTTGAATGTCTTGAAGTATGAGCCTCTTCTAAAAAAAAACTTTCAAACTAAAAGAATTAGAGTGATTCTCCAGAGGACGAAATTTTTTTAAAAATTGAAATAATAGAGCTAGGCTAAAAAAACAATTATAAGAAAATCTAAAATTAAATAAACTTCAAAGAAAATATAACATTAAACATGTTAACATTTAAAACATACAATACGGTTTTGACAAAAAACATTTGTCCGACGGCCGTCAAGACAAAAAAATTCACAAACAAACAAAAAAAAACATTTATGAAGGTTCAAAAATGTTTAAATAACTTCACCTTAATGCTAATGTCACACTGGCATGTTGAGTTCTGTAGAGCCCACATCACAGTCCAAGCATGAATGTCTTGAAGTATGAGCCTCTTCTAAAAAAAAACTTTCAAACTAAAAGAATTAGACTAATTCTCCAAAGGACGAAATTTTTTTAAAAATTTAAATAATAGAGCTACGCTAAAAAAAAAATTATAAGAAAATCTAAAATTAAATAAACTTCAAAGAAAATATAACATTAAACATGTTAACATTTAAAACATACAATACGAGTTTGACAAAAAACATTTGTCAGACGGCCGTCTAGACACATCAATTCACAAACAAACAAAACAAAACATTTATGAAGGTTCAATAATGTTTAAATAACTTCACCTTAATGCTAATGTCACACTGGCATGTTGAGTTCTGTAGAGCCCACATCTCAGTCCAAACTTGAATGTCTTGAAGTATGAGCCTCTTCTGAAAAAATACTTTCAAACTAAAAAAATTAGACTAATTCTCCAAAGGAAGAAATTTTAAAAAAAAATTGAAATAATAGAGCTACGCTAAAAAAAAATTATAAGAAAATCTAAAATTAAATAAACTTAAAAAAAAAACAACATTAAACATGTTAACATTTAAAACATACAGTACGGTTTTGACAAAAAACATTTGTCAGACGGCCATCAAGACAAAACACTTCACAAACAAACACAACAAAACATTTATGAAGGTTCAAAAATGTTTAAATAACTTCACCTTAATGCTAATGTCACACTGGCATGTTGAGTTCTGTAGAGCCCACATCACAGTCCAAACTTGAATGTCTTGAAGTATGAGCCTCTTCTGAAAAAATACTTTCAAACTAAAAGAATTAGACTAATTCTCCAAAGGACGAAATTTTTTTAAAAATTCAAATAATAGAGCTACGCTAAAAAAAAATTCTAAGAAAATCTAAAATTAAATAAACTTCAAAGAAAATATAACATTAAACATGTTAACATTTAAAACATACAATACGGTTTTGACAAAAAACATTTGTCTGACGGCCGTCAAGACAAAACAATTCACAAACAAACAAAACAAAACATTTATGAAGGTTCAAAAATGTTTAAATAACTTCACCTTAATGCTAATGTCACACTGGCATGTTGAGTTCTGTAGAGCCCACATCACAGTCCAAACTTGAATGTCTTGAAGTATGAGCCTCTTGTGAAAAAATACTTTCAAACTAAAAAAATTAGACTAATTCTCCAAAGGAAAAAATGTAAAAAAAAATTGAAATAATAGAGCTACGCTAAAAAAAAATTATAAGAAAATTTAAAATTAAATAAACTTCAAAGAAAATAAAACATAAAGCATGCTAACATTTAAAACATACAATACAATTTGTAGAAAAAACATTTGTCCGATGGCCGTCAAGACAAAACAATTCACAAACAAAAAAAAAGAAACATTTATAAAAGTTCAATAATGTGTAAATAACTTCACCTTAATGCTAATGTCACACTGGCATGTTGAGTTCTGTAGAGCCCACATCACAGTCCAAGCTTGAATGTCCTTGAAGTATGAGCCTCTTCTAAAAAAAAACTTTCAAACTAAAAGAATTAGACTAATTCTCCAAAGGACGAAATTTTTTTAAAAATTCAAATAATAGAGCTACGCTAAAAAAAAATTATAAGAAAATCTAAAATTAAATAAACTTCAAAGAAAATAAAACATTAAACATGTTAACATTTAAAACATACAATACGGTTTTGACAAAAAACATTTGTCCGACGGCCGTCAAGACAAAACAATTCACAAACAAACAAAACAAAACATTTATGAAGGTTCAATAATGTTTAAATAACTTCACCTTAATGCTAATGTCACACTGGCATGTTGAGTTCTGTAGAGCCCACATCACAGTCCAAACTTGAATGTCTTGAAGTATGAGCCTCTTCTGAAAAAATACTTTAAAACTAAAAAAATTAGACTAATTCTCCAAAGGAAGAAATTTAAAAAAAAAATTGAAATAAAAGAGCTACGCTAAAAAAAATTTAAGAAAATCTAAAATAAAATAAATTTCAAAAAAAATCAAACATTAAACATGTTAACATTTAAAACATACAATACGGTTTTGACAAAAAACATTTGTCCGACGGCCGTCAAGACAAAAAAATTCGCAAACAAACAAAACAAAACATTTATGAAGGTTCAATAATGTTTAAATAACTTCACCTTAATGCTAATGTCACACTGGCATGTTGAGTTCTGTAGAGCCCACATCACAGTCCAAGCTTGAATGTCTTGAAGTATGAGCCTCTTCTAAAAAAAAACTTTCAAACTAAAAGAATAAGACTAATTCTCCAAAGGACGAAATTTTTAAAAAAATTCAAATAATAGAGCTACGCTAAAAAAAAATTATAAGAAAATCTAAAATTAAATAAACTTCAAAGAAAATATAACATTAAACATGTTAACATTTAAAACATACAATACGGTTTTGACAAAAAACATTTGTCAGACGGCCGTCTAGACACAACAATTCACAAACAAAGAAAACAAAACAATTATGAAGGTTCAATAATAGTTAAATAACTTCACCTTAATGCTAATGTCACACTGGCATGTTGAGTTATGTAGAGACCACATCACAGTCCAAATTTCAATGTCTTGAAGTATGAGCCTCCTCTGAAAAAATACTTTCAAACTAAAAGAATTAGACTAATTTTCGAAAGGACGAAATTTAAAAAAAAAATTGAAATAATAGAGTTACGCTAAAAAAAAAGTATAAGAAAATCTAAAATTAAACATTAAACATGTTAACATTTAAAACATACAATACGGTTTTGACAAAAAACATTTGTCCGACGGCCGTCAAGACAAAAAAATTCACAAACAAACAAAACAAAACATTTATGAAGGTTCAATAATGTTTAAATAACTTCACCTTAATGCTAATGTCACACTGGCATGTTGAGTTCTGTAGAGCCCACATCACAGTCCAAGCTTGAATGTCCTTGAAGTATGAGCCTCTTCTAAAAAAAAACTTTCAAACTAAAAGAATTAGACTAATTTTCGAAAGGACGAAATTTTAAAAAAAAATTGAAATAATAGAGCTACGCTAAAAAAAAATTATAAGAAAATCTAAAATTAAATAAACTTAAAAGAAAAAAAACATTAAACATGTTAACATTTAAAACATACAGTACGGTTTTGACAAAAAACATTTGTCAGACGGCCATCAAGACAAAACACTTCACAAACAAACACAACAAAACATTTATGAAGGTTCAAAAATGTTTAAATAACTTCACCTTAATGCTAATGTCACACTGGCATGTTGAGTTCTGTAGAGCCCACATCACAGTCCAAACTTGAATGTCTTGAAGTATGAGCCTCTTGTGAAAAAATACTTTCAAACTAAAAAAATTAGACTAATTCTCCAAAGGAAAAAATTTTAAAAAAAATTGAAATAAAAGAGCTACGCTAAAAAAAAATTATAAGAAAATTTAAAATTAAATAAACTTCAAAGAAAATAAAACATAAAGCATGCTAACATTTAAAACATACAATACAATTTGTAGAAAAAACATTTGTCCGATGGCCGTCAAGACAAAACAATTCACAAACAAAAAAAAAGAAACATTTATAAAAGTTCAATAATGTGTAAAAAACTTCACCTTAATGCTAATGTCACACTGGCATGTTGAGTTCTGTAGAGCCCACATCACAGTCCAAGCTTGAATGTCCTTGAAGTATGAGCCTCTTCTAAAAAAAAACTTTCAAACTAAAAGAATAAGACTAATTCTCCAAAGGACGACTTTTTAAAAAAAAATTGAAATAATAGAGCTACGCTAAAAAAAAATTATACGACAATCTAAAATTAAATAAACTTAAAAGAAAAAAGACATTAAACATGTTAACATTTAAAACATACATTACGGTTTTGACAAAAAACATTTGTCAGACGGCCATCAAGACAAAACAATTCACAAACGAACACAACAAAACATTTATGAAGGTTCAAAAATGTTTAAATAACTTCGCCTTAATGCTAATGTCACACTGGCATGTTGAGTTCTGTAGAGCCCACATCACAGTCCAAACTTGAATGTCTTGAAGTATGAGCCTCTTCTGAAAAAATACTTTTAAACTAAAAAAATTAGACTAATTCTCCAAAGGAAGAAATTTAAAAAAAAAATTGAAATAAAAGAGCTACGCTAAAAAAAATTTAAGAAAACCTAAAATAAATTAAATTTCAAAAAAAATAAAACATTAAACATGTTAACATTTAAAACATACAATACAGTTTTGACAAAAAACATTTGTCCGACGGCCGTCAAGACAAAAAAATTCACAAACAAACAAAACAAAACATTTATGAAGGTTCAATAATGTTTAAATAACTTCACCTTAATGCTAATGTCACACTGGCATGTTGAGTTCTGTAGAGCCCACATCACAGTCCAAGCTTGAATGTCTTGAAGTATGAGCCTCTTCTAAAAAAAAACTTTCAAACTAAAAGAATTAGACTAATTCTCCAAAGGACGAAATTTTTTTGAAAATTCAAATAATAGAGCTACGCTAAAAAAAAATTCTAA
This sequence comes from Biomphalaria sudanica, assembly GCA_036873155.1. Lineage (NCBI taxonomy): Eukaryota > Metazoa > Mollusca > Gastropoda > Planorbidae > Biomphalaria > Biomphalaria sudanica. The sequence goes on along the minus strand of JAZGLO010006718.1, from coordinate 3,413,952 downwards.
GAAAATCTAAAATTAAATAAACTTCAAAGAAAATATAACATTAAACATGTTAACATTTAAAACATACAATACGAGTTTGACAAAAAACATTTGTCAGACGGCCGTCTAGACACAACAATTCACAAAGAAACAAAACAAAACATTTATGAAGGTTCAATAATGTTTAAATAACATCACCTCAATGCTAATGTCACACTGGCATGTTGAGTTCTGTAGAGCCCACATCACAGTCCAAGCTTGAATGTCTTGAAGTATGAGCCTCTTCTAAAAAAAAACTTTCAAACTAAAAGAATTAGACTAATTCTCCAAAGGACGAAAATTTTTTTTAAAAATTGAAATAATAGAGCTACGCTAAAAAAAAAATTATAAGAAAATCTAAAATTAAGTAAACTTCAAAGAAAATATAACATTAAACATGTTAACATTTAAAACATACAATACGGTTTTGACAAAAAACATTTGTCCGACGGCCGTCAAGACAAAACAATTCACAAACAAACAAAACAAAACATATATGAAGGTTCAATAATGTTTAAATAACTTCACCTTAATGCTAATGTCACACTGGCATGTTGAGTTCTGTAGAGCCCACATCACAGTCCAAGCTTGAATTTCTTGAAGTATGAGCCTCTTCTAAAAAAAAACTTTCAAACTAAAAGAATTAGACTAATTCTCCAAATGACGACATTTTAAAAAAAAATTGAAATAATAGAGCTACGCTAAAAAAAATTATAAGAAAATCAAAAATTAAATAAACTTAAAAGAAAAAAAACATTTAACATGTTAACATTTAAAACATACAACACGGTTTTGACAAAAAACATTTGTCAGATGGCCATCAAAACAAAACAATTCACAAACGAACACAACAAAACATTTATGAAGGTTCAAAAATGTTTAAATAACTTCACCTTAATGCTAATGTCACACTGGCATGTTGAGTTCTGTAGAGCCCACATCTCAGTCCAAACTTGAATGTCTTGAAGTATGAGCCTCTTCTGAAAAAATACTTTCAAACTAAAAAAATTAGACTAATTCTCCAAAGGAAGAAATTTTAAAACAAAATTGAAATAAAAGAGCTACGCTAAAAAAAATTTAAGAAAATCTAAAATAAATTAAATTTCAAAAAAAATAAAACATTAAACATGTTAACATTTAAAACATACAATACAGTTTTGACAAAAAACATTTGTCCGACGGCCGTCAAGACAAAACAATTCACAAACAAACAAAACAAAACATTTATGAAGGTTCAATAATGTTTAAATAACTTCACCTTAATGCTAATGTCACACTGGCATGTTGAGTTCTGTAGAGCCCACATCACAGTCCAAGCTTGAATGTCTTGAAGTATGAGCCTCTTCTAAAAAAAAACTTTCAAACTAAAAGAATTAGACTAATTCTCCAAAGGACGAAAATTTTTTTTTAAAATTGAAATAATAGAGCTACGCTAAAAAAAAAATTATAAGAAAATTTAAAATTAAGTAAACTTCAAAGAAAATATAACATTAAACATGTTAACATTTAAAACATACAATACGGTTTTGACAAAAAACATTTGTCCGACGGCCGTCAAGACAAAACAATTCACAAACAAACAAAACAAAACATTTATGAAGGTTTAATAATGTTTAAATAACTTCACCTTAATGCTAATGTCACACTGGCATGTTGAGTTCTGTAGAGCCCACATCACAGTCCAAGCTTGAATGTCCTTGAAGTATGAGCCTCTTCTAAAAAAAAACTTTCAAACTAAAAGAATTAGACTAATTCTCCAAAGGACGACATTTTAAAAAAAAATTGAAATAATAGAGCTACGCTAAAAAAAAATTATAAGAAAATCTAAAATTAAATAAACTTCAAAGAAAATAAAACATTAAACATGTTAACATTTAAAACATACAATACGAGTTTGATAAAAAACATTTGTCAGACGGCCGTCTAGACAGAACAATTCACAAACAAACAAAACAAAACATTTATGAAGGTTTAATAATGTTTAAATAACTTCACCTTAATGCTAATGTCACACTGGCATGTTGAGTTCTGTAGAGCCCACATCACAGTCCAAGCTTGAATGTCTTGAAGTATGAGCCTCTTCTAAAAAAAAAACTTTCAAACTAAAAGAATTAGACAATTTTTCCAAAGGACGAAATTTTTTTTAAAATTCAAATAATAGAGCTACGCTAAAAAAAAATTACAAGAAAATCTAAAATTAAATAAACTTCAAAGAAAATATAACATTAAACATGTTAACATTTAAAACATACAATACGGTTTTGACAAAAAACATTTGTTAGACGGCCGTCTAGACACAACAATTCACAAACAAAGAAAACAAAACAATTATGAAGGTTCAATAATGTTTAAATAACTTCACCTTAATGCTAATGTCACACTGGCATGTTGAGTTCTGTAGAGCCCACATCACAGTCCAAGCTTGAATTTCTTGAAGTATGAGCCTCTTCTAAAAAAAAACTTTCAAACTAAAAGAATTAGACTAATTCTCCAAATGACGACATTTTAAAAAAAAATTGAAATAATAGAGCTACGCTAAAAAAAATTATAAGAAAATCAAAAATTAAATAAACTTAAAAGAAAAAAAACATTTAACATGTTAACATTTAAAACATACAACACGGTTTTGACAAAAAACATTTGTCAGATGGCCATCAAAACAAAACAATTCACAAACGAACACAACAAAACATTTATGAAGGTTCAAAAATGTTTAAATAACTTCACCTTAATGCTAATGTCACACTGGCATGTTGAGTTCTGTAGAGCCCACATCTCAGTCCAAACTTGAATGTCTTGAAGTATGAGCCTCTTCTGAAAAAATACTTTTAAACTAAAAAAATTAGACTAATTCTCCAAAGGAAGAAATTTAAAAAAAAAATTGAAATAAAAGAGCTACGCTAAAAAAAATTTAAGAAAACCTAAAATAAATTAAATTTCAAAAAAAATAAAACATTAAACATGTTAACATTTAAAACATAATACAGTTTTGACAAAAAACATTTGTCTGACGGCCGTCAAGACAAAAAAATTCACAAACAAACAAAACAAAACATTTATAAAGGTTCAATAATGTTTAAATAACTTCACCTTAATGCTAATGTCACACTGGCATGTTGAGTTCTGTAGAGCCCACATCACAGTCCAAGCTTGAATGTCTTGAAGTATGAGCCTCTTCTAAAAAAAAACTTTCAAACTAAAAGAATTAGACTAATTCTCCAAAGGACGAAATTTTTTTGAAAATTCAAATAATAGAGCTACGCTAAAAAAAAATTCTAAGAAAATCTAAAATTAAATAAACTTCAAAGAAAATATAACATTAAACATGTTAACATTTAAAACATACAATATGAGTTTGACAAAAAACATTTGTCAGACGGCCGTCTAGACACAACAATTCACAAAGAAACAAAACAAAACATTTATGAAGGTTCAATAATGTTTAAATAACATCACCTCAATGCTAATGTCACACTGGCATGTTGAGTTCTGTAGAGCCCACATCACAGTCCAAGCATGAATGTCTTGAAGTATGAGCCTCTTCTAAAAAAAAACTTTCAAACTAAAAGAATTAGACTAATTCTCCAAAGGACGAAATTTTTTTAAAAAATTGAAATAATAGAGCTACGCTAAATAAAAATATATAAGAAAATCTAAAATAAAATAAACTTTAAAGAAAATATAACATTTAACATGTTAACATTTAAAACATACAATACGGTTTTGACAAAAAACATTTGTCAGACGGCCATCAAGACAAAACAATTCACAAACGAACACAACAAAACATTTATGAAGGTTCAAAAATGTTTAAATAACTTCACCTTAATGCTAATGTCACACTGGCATGTTGAGTTCTGTAAAGCCCACATCACAGTCCAAGCTTGAATGTCTTGAAGTATGAGCCTCTTCTAAAAAAAAACTTTCAAACTAAAAGAATTAGAGTGATTCTCCAAAGGACGAAATTTTTTTAAAAAATTGAAATAATAGAGCTAGGCTAAAAAAACAATTATAAGAAAATCTAAAATTAAATAAACTTAAAAAAAAAACAACATTAAACATGTTAACATTTAAAACATACAATACGGTTTTGACAAAAAACATTTGTCCGACGGCCGTCAAGACAAAAAAAATTCAAAAACAAACAAAAAAAAACATTTATGAAGGTTTAATAATGTTTAAATAACTTCACCTTAATACTAATGTCACACTGGCATGTTGAGTTCTGTAAAGCCCGCATCACAGTCAAGGCTTGAATGTCTTGAAGTATGAGCCTCTTCTAAAAAAAAACTTTCAAACTAAAAGAATTAGAGTGATTCTCCAAAGGACGAAATTTTTTTAAAAATTGAAATAATAGAGCTAGGCTAAAAAAACAATTATAAGAAAATCTAAAATTAAATAAACTTCAAAGAAAATATAACATTAAACATGTTATTATTTAAAACATACAATACGGTTTTGACAAAAAACATTTGTCCGACGGCCGTCAAGACAAAAAAATTCACAAACAAACAAAAAAAAACATTTATGAAGGTTCAAAAATGTTTAAATAACTTCACCTTAATGCTAATGTCACACTGGCATGTTGAGTTCTGTAGAGCCCACATCACAGTCCAAGCATGAATGTCTTGAAGTATGAGCCTCTTCTAAAAAAAAACTTTCAAACTAAAAGAATTAGACTAATTCTCCAAAGGACGAAAATTTTTTTTTAAAATTGAAATAATAGAGCTACGCTAAAAAAAAAATTATAAGAAAATTTAAAATTAAGTAAACTTCAAAGAAAATATAACATTAAACATGTTAACATTTAAAACATACAATACGGTTTTGACAAAAAACATTTGTCCGACGGCCGTCAAGACAAAACAATTCACAAACAAACAAAACAAAACATTTATGAAGGTTTAATAATGTTTAAATAACTTCACCTTAATGCTAATGTCACACTGGCATGTTGAGTTCTGTAGAGCCCACATCACAGTCCAAGCTTGAATGTCCTTGAAGTATGAGCCTCTTCTAAAAAAAAACTTTCAAACTAAAAGAATTAGACTAATTCTCCAAAGGACGACATTTTAAAAAAAAATTGAAATAATAGAGCTACGCTAAAAAAAAATTATAAGAAAATCTAAAATTAAATAAACTTCAAAGAAAATAAAACATTAAACATGTTAACATTTAAAACATACAATACGAGTTTGATAAAAAACATTTGTCAGACGGCCGTCTAGACAGAACAATTCACAAACAAACAAAACAAAACATTTATGAAGGTTTAATAATGTTTAAATAACTTCACCTTAATGCTAATGTCACACTGGCATGTTGAGTTCTGTAGAGCCCACATCACAGTCCAAGCTTGAATGTCTTGAAGTATGAGCCTCTTCTAAAAAAAAAACTTTCAAACTAAAAGAATTAGACAATTTTTCCAAAGGACGAAATTTTTTTTAAAATTCAAATAATAGAGCTACGCTAAAAAAAAATTACAAGAAAATCTAAAATTAAATAAACTTCAAAGAAAATATAACATTAAACATGTTAACATTTAAAACATACAATACGGTTTTGACAAAAAACATTTGTTAGACGGCCGTCTAGACACAACAATTCACAAACAAAGAAAACAAAACAATTATGAAGGTTCAATAATGTTTAAATAACTTCACCTTAATGCTAATGTCACACTGGCATGTTGAGTTCTGTAGAGCCCACATCACAGTCCAAGCTTGAATTTCTTGAAGTATGAGCCTCTTCTAAAAAAAAACTTTCAAACTAAAAGAATTAGACTAATTCTCCAAATGACGACATTTTAAAAAAAAATTGAAATAATAGAGCTACGCTAAAAAAAATTATAAGAAAATCAAAAATTAAATAAACTTAAAAGAAAAAAAACATTTAACATGTTAACATTTAAAACATACAACACGGTTTTGACAAAAAACATTTGTCAGATGGCCATCAAAACAAAACAATTCACAAACAAAGAAAACAAAACAATTATGAAGGTTCAATAATGTTTAAATAACTTCACCTTAATGCTAATGTCACACTGGCATGTTGAGTTCTGTAGAGCCCACATCACAGTCCAAGCTTGAATTTCTTGAAGTATGAGCCTCTTCTAAAAAAAAACTTTCAAACTAAAAGAATTAGACTAATTCTCCAAATGACGACATTTTAAAAAAAAATTGAAATAATAGAGCTACGCTAAAAAAAATTATAAGAAAATCAAAAATTAAATAAACTTAAAAGAAAAAAAACATTTAACATGTTAACATTTAAAACATACAACACGGTTTTGACAAAAAACATTTGTCAGATGGCCATCAAAACAAAACAATTCACAAACGAACACAACAAAACATTTATGAAGGTTCAAAAATGTTTAAATAACTTCACCTTAATGCTAATGTCACACTGGCATGTTGAGTTCTGTAGAGCCCACATCTCAGTCCAAACTTGAATGTCTTGAAGTATGAGCCTCTTCTGAAAAAATACTTTTAAACTAAAAAAATTAGACTAATTCTCCAAAGGAAGAAATTTAAAAAAAAAATTGAAATAAAAGAGCTACGCTAAAAAAAATTTAAGAAAACCTAAAATAAATTAAATTTCAAAAAAAATAAAACATTAAACATGTTAACATTTAAAACATAATACAGTTTTGACAAAAAACATTTGTCTGACGGCCGTCAAGACAAAAAAATTCACAAACAAACAAAACAAAACATTTATAAAGGTTCAATAATGTTTAAATAACTTCACCTTAATGCTAATGTCACACTGGCATGTTGAGTTCTGTAGAGCCCACATCACAGTCCAAGCTTGAATGTCTTGAAGTATGAGCCTCTTCTAAAAAAAAACTTTCAAACTAAAAGAATTAGACTAATTCTCCAAAGGACGAAATTTTTTTGAAAATTCAAATAATAGAGCTACGCTAAAAAAAAATTCTAAGAAAATCTAAAATTAAATAAACTTCAAAGAAAATATAACATTAAACATGTTAACATTTAAAACATACAATATGAGTTTGACAAAAAACATTTGTCAGACGGCCGTCTAGACACAACAATTCACAAAGAAACAAAACAAAACATTTATGAAGGTTCAATAATGTTTAAATAACATCACCTCAATGCTAATGTCACACTGGCATGTTGAGTTCTGTAGAGCCCACATCACAGTCCAAGCATGAATGTCTTGAAGTATGAGCCTCTTCTAAAAAAAAACTTTCAAACTAAAAGAATTAGACTAATTCTCCAAAGGACGAAATTTTTTTAAAAAATTGAAATAATAGAGCTACGCTAAATAAAAATATATAAGAAAATCTAAAATAAAATAAACTTTAAAGAAAATATAACATTTAACATGTTAACATTTAAAACATACAATACGGTTTTGACAAAAAACATTTGTCAGACGGCCATCAAGACAAAACAATTCACAAACGAACACAACAAAACATTTATGAAGGTTCAAAAATGTTTAAATAACTTCACCTTAATGCTAATGTCACACTGGCATGTTGAGTTCTGTAAAGCCCACATCACAGTCCAAGCTTGAATGTCTTGAAGTATGAGCCTCTTCTAAAAAAAAACTTTCAAACTAAAAGAATTAGAGTGATTCTCCAAAGGACGAAATTTTTTTAAAAAATTGAAATAATAGAGCTAGGCTAAAAAAACAATTATAAGAAAATCTAAAATTAAATAAACTTAAAAAAAAAACAACATTAAACATGTTAACATTTAAAACATACAATACGGTTTTGACAAAAAACATTTGTCCGACGGCCGTCAAGACAAAAAAAATTCAAAAACAAACAAAAAAAAACATTTATGAAGGTTTAATAATGTTTAAATAACTTCACCTTAATACTAATGTCACACTGGCATGTTGAGTTCTGTAAAGCCCGCATCACAGTCAAGGCTTGAATGTCTTGAAGTATGAGCCTCTTCTAAAAAAAAACTTTCAAACTAAAAGAATTAGAGTGATTCTCCAAAGGACGAAATTTTTTTAAAAATTGAAATAATAGAGCTAGGCTAAAAAAACAATTATAAGAAAATCTAAAATTAAATAAACTTCAAAGAAAATATAACATTAAACATGTTATTATTTAAAACATACAATACGGTTTTGACAAAAAACATTTGTCCGACGGCCGTCAAGACAAAAAAATTCACAAACAAACAAAAAAAAACATTTATGAAGGTTCAAAAATGTTTAAATAACTTCACCTTAATGCTAATGTCACACTGGCATGTTGAGTTCTGTAGAGCCCACATCACAGTCCAAGCATGAATGTCTTGAAGTATGAGCCTCTTCTAAAAAAAAACTTTCAAACTAAAAGAATTAGACTAATTCTCCAAAGGACGAAATTTTTTTAAAAAATTGAAATAATAGAGCTACGCTAAATAAAAATATATAAGAAAATCTAAAATAAAATAAACTTTAAAGAAAATATAACATTTAACATGTTAACATTTAAAACATACAATACGGTTTTGACAAAAAACATTTGTCAGACGGCCATCAAGACAAAACAATTCACAAACGAACACAACAAAACATTTATGAAGGTTCAAAAATGTTTAAATAACTTCACCTTAATGCTAATGTCACACTGGCATGTTGAGTTCTGTAAAGCCCACATCACAGTCCAAGCTTGAATGTCTTGAAGTATGAGCCTCTTCTAAAAAAAAACTTTCAAACTAAAAGAATTAAAGTGATTCTTCAAAGGACGAAATTTTCAAAAAAAATTGAAATAATAGAGCTAGGCTAAAAAAACAATTATAAGAAAATCTAAAATTAAATAAACTTAAAAAAAAAACAATATTAAACATGTTAACATTTAAAACATACAATACGGTTTTGACAAAAAACATTTGTCCGACGGCCGTCAAGACAAAAAAAATTCAAAAACAAACAAAAAAAAAACATTTATGAAGGTTTAATAATGTTTAAATAACTTCACCTTAATACTAATGTCACACTGGCATGTTGAGTTCTGTAAAGCCCGCATCACAGTCAAGGCTTGAATGTCTTGAAGTATGAGCCTCTTCTAAAAAAAAACTTTCAAACTAAAAGAATTAGAGTGATTCTCCAGAGGACGAAATTTTTTTAAAAATTGAAATAATAGAGCTAGGCTAAAAAAACAATTATAAGAAAATCTAAAATTAAGTAAACTTCAAAGAAAATATAACATTAAACATGTTAACATTTAAAACAAATAATACGGTTTTGACAAAAAACATTTGTCCGACGGCCGTCAAGACAAAAAAATTCACAAACAAACAAAACAAAACATTTATGAAGGTTCAATAATGTTTAAATAACTTCACCTTAATGCTAATGTCACACTGGCATGTTGAGTTCTGTAGAGCCCACATCTCAGTCCAAACTTGAATGTCTTGAAGTATGAGCCTCTTCTGAAAAAATACTTTCAAACTAAAAAAATTAGACTAATTCTCCAAAGGAAGAAATTTTAAAACAAAATTGAAATAAAAGAGCTACGCTAAAAAAAATTTAAGAAAATCTAAAATAAATTAAATTTCAAAAAAAATAAAACATTAAACATGTTAACATTTAAAACATACAATACAGTTTTGACAAAAAACATTTGTCCGACGGCCGTCAAGACAAAACAATTCACAAACAAACAAAACAAAACATTTATGAAGGTTCAATAATGTTTAAATAACTTCACCTTAATGCTAATGTCACACTGGCATGTTGAGTTCTGTAGAGCCCACATCACAGTCCAAGCTTGAATGTCTTGAAGTATGAGCCTCTTCTAAAAAAAAACTTTTAAACTAAAAGAATTAGACTAATTCTCCAAAGGACGAAAATTTTTTTTTAAAATTGAAATAATAGAGCTACCCTAAAAAAAAAATTATAAGAAAATTTAAAATTAAGTAAACTTCAAAGAAAATATAACATTAAACATGTTAACATTTAAAACATACAATACGGTTTTGACAAAAAACATTTGTGTGACGGCCGTCAAGACAAAACAATTCACAAACAAACAAAACAAAACATTTATGAAGGTTCAATAATGTTTAAATAACTTCACCTTAATGCTAATGTCACACTGGCATGTTGAGTTCTGTAGAGCCCACATCACAGTCCAAGCTTGAATGTCCTTGAAGTATGAGCCTCTTCTAAAAAAAAACTTTCAAACTAAAAGAATTAGACTAATTCTCCAAAGGACGACATTTTAAAAAAAAATTGAAATAATAGAGCTACGCTAAAAAAAAATTATAAGAAAATCTAAAATTAAATAAACTTCAAAGAAAATAAAACATTAAACATGTTAACATTTAAAACATACAATACGAGTTTGATAAAAAACATTTGTCAGACGGCCGTCTAGACAGAACAATTCACAAACAAACAAAACAAAACATTTATGAAGGTTTAATAATGTTTAAATAACTTCACCTTAATGCTAATGTCACACTGGCATGTTGAGTTCTGTAGAGCCCACATCACAGTCCAAGCTTGAATGTCTTGAAGTATGAGCCTTTTCTAAAAAAAAAACTTTCAAACTAAAAGAATTAGACTAATTTTCCAAAGGACGAAATTTTTTTAAAAATTCAAATAATAGAGCTACGCTAAAAAAAAATTAAAAGAAAATCTAAAATTAAATAAACTTCAAAGAAAATATAACATTAAACATGTTAACATTTAAAACATACAATACGGTTTTGACAAAAAACATTTGTTAGACGGCCGTCTAGACACAACAATTCACAAACAAAGAAAACAAAACAATTATGAAGGTTCAATAATGTTTAAATAACTTCACCTTAATGCTAATGTCACACTGGCATGTTGAGTTCTGTAGAGCCCACATCACAGTCCAAGCTTGAATTTCTTGAAGTATGAGCCTCTTCTAAAAAAAAACTTTCAAACTAAAAGAATTAGACTAATTCTCCAAATGACGACATTTTAAAAAAAAATTGAAATAATAGAGCTACGCTAAAAAAAATTATAAGAAAATCAAAAATTAAATAAACTTAAAAGAAAAAAAACATTAAACATGTTAACATTTAAAACATACAACACGGTTTTGACAAAAAACATTTGTCAGATGGCCATCAAAACAAAACAATTCACAAACGAACACAACAAAACATTTATGAAGGTTCAAAAATGTTTAAATAACTTCACCTTAATGCTAATGTCACACTGGCATGTTGAGTTCTGTAGAGCCCACATCTCAGTCCAAACTTGAATGTCTTGAAGTATGAGCCTCTTCTGAAAAAATACTTTTAAACTAAAAAAATTAGACTAATTCTCCAAATGACGACATTTTAAAAAAAAATTGAAATAATAGAGCTACGCTAAAAAAAATTATAAGAAAATCAAAAATTAAATAAACTTAAAAGAAAAAAAACATTTAACATGTTAACATTTAAAACATACAACACGGTTTTGACAAAAAACATTTGTCAGATGGCCATCAAAACAAAACAATTCACAAACGAACACAACAAAACATTTATGAAGGTTCAAAAATGTTTAAATAACTTCACCTTAATGCTAATGTCACACTGGCATGTTGAGTTCTGTAGAGCCCACATCTCAGTCCACACTTGAATGTCTTGAAGTATGAGCCTCTTCTGAAAAAATACTTTTAAACTAAAAAAATTAGACTAATTCTCCAAAGGAAGAAATTTAAAAAAAAAATTGAAATAAAAGAGCTACGCTAAAAAAAATTTAAGAAAACCTAAAATAAATTAAATTTCAAAAAAAATAAAACATTAAACATGTTAACATTTAAAACATACAATACAGTTTTGACAAAAAAACATTTGTCCGACGGCCGTCAAGACAAAACAATTCACAAACAAACAAAACAAAACATTTATGAAGGTTCAATAATGTTTAAATAACTTCACCTTAATGCTAATGTCACACTGGCATGTTGAGTTCTGTAGAGCCCACATCACAGTCCAAGCTTGAATGTCCTTGAAGTATGAGCCTCTTCTAAAAAAAAACTTTCAAACTAAAAGAATTTGACTAATTTTCGAAAGGACGAAATTTAAAAAAAAAATTGAAATAATAGAGCTACGCTAAAAAAAAATTATAAGAAAATCTAAAATTAAATAAACTTAAAAAAAAAACAACATTAAACATGTTAACATTTAAAACATACAGTACGGTTTTGACAAAAAACATTTGTCAGACGGCCATCAACACAAAACACTTCACAAACAAACACAACAAAACATTTATGAAGGTTCAAAAATGTTTAAATAACTTCACCTTAATGCTAATGTCAAACTGGCATGTTGAGTTCTGTAGAGCCCACATCACAGTCCAAGCTTGAATTTCTTGAAGTATGAGCCTCTTCTAAAAAAAAACTTTCAAACTAAAAGAATTAGACTAATTCTCCAAAGGACGAAATTTTTTTAAAAATTGAAATAATAGAGCTAGGCTAAAAAAACAATTATAAGAAAATCTAAAATTAAGTAAACTTCAAAGAAAATATAACATTAAACATGTTAACATTTAAAACATACAATACGGTTTTGACAAAAAACATTTGTTAGACGGCCGTCTAGACACAACAATTCACAAACAAAGAAAACAAAACAATTATGAAGGTTCAATAATGTTTAAATAACTTCACCTTAATGCTAATGTCACACTGGCATGTTGAGTTCTGTAGAGCCCACATCACAGTCCAAGCTTGAATTTCTTGAAGTATGAGCCTCTTCTAAAAAAAAACTTTCAAACTAAAAGAATTAGACTAATTCTCCAAATGACGACATTTTAAAAAAAAATTGAAATAATAGAGCTACGCTAAAAAAAATTATAAGAAAATCAAAAATTAAATAAACTTAAAAGAAAAAAAACATTTAACATGTTAACATTTAAAACATACAACACGGTTTTGACAAAAAACATTTGTCAGATGGCCATCAAAACAAAACAATTCACAAACGAACACAACAAAACATTTATGAAGGTTCAAAAATGTTTAAATAACTTCACCTTAATGCTAATGTCACACTGGCATGTTGAGTTCTGTAGAGCCCACATCTCAGTCCAAACTTGAATGTCTTGAAGTATGAGCCTCTTCTGAAAAAATACTTTTAAACTAAAAAAATTAGACTAATTCTCCAAATGACGACATTTTAAAAAAAAATTGAAATAATAGAGCTACGCTAAAAAAAATTATAAGAAAATCAAAAATTAAATAAACTTAAAAGAAAAAAAACATTTAACATGTTAACATTTAAAACATACAACACGGTTTTGACAAAAAACATTTGTCAGATGGCCATCAAAACAAAACAATTCACAAACGAACACAACAAAACATTTATGAAGGTTCAAAAATGTTTAAATAACTTCACCTTAATGCTAATGTCACACTGGCATGTTGAGTTCTGTAGAGCCCACATCTCAGTCCACACTTGAATGTCTTGAAGTATGAGCCTCTTCTGAAAAAATACTTTTAAACTAAAAAAATTAGACTAATTCTCCAAAGGAAGAAATTTAAAAAAAAAATTGAAATAAAAGAGCTACGCTAAAAAAAATTTAAGAAAACCTAAAATAAATTAAATTTCAAAAAAAATAAAACATTAAACATGTTAACATTTAAAACATAATACAGTTTTGACAAAAAACATTTGTCCGACGGCCGTCAAGACAAAAAAATTCACAAACAAACAAAACAAAACATTTATGAAGGTTCAATAATGTTTAAATAACTTCACCTTAATGCTAATGTCACACTGGCATGTTGAGTTCTGTAGAGCCCACATCACAGTCCAAGCATGAATGTCTTGAAGTATGAGACTCTTCTAAAAATAAACTTTCAAACTAAAAGAATTAGAGTGATTCTCCAGAGGACGAAATTTTTTTAAAAATTGAAATAATAGAGCTAGGCTAAAAAAACAATTATAAGAAAATCTAAAATTAAATAAACTTCAAAGAAAATATAACATTAAACATGTTAACATTTAAAACATACAATACGGTTTTGACAAAAAACATTTGTCCGACGGCCGTCAAGACAAAACACTTCACAAACAAACACAACAAAACATTTATGAAGGTTCAAAAATGTTTAAATAACTTCACCTTAATGCTAATGTCACTCTGGCATGTTGAGTTCTGTAGAGCCCACATCACAGTCCAAACTTGAATGTCTTGAAGTATGAGCCTCTTCTGAAAAAATACTTTCAAACTAAAAGAATTAGACTAATTCTCCAAAGGACGAAATTTTTTTAAAAATTCAAATAATAGAGCTACGCTAAAAAAAAATTTTAAGAAAATCTAAAATTAAATAAACTTCAAAGAAAATATAACATTAAACATGTTAACATTTAAAACATACAATACGAGTTTGACAAAAAACATTTGTCAGACGGCCGTCTAGACACAACAATTCACAAAGAAACAAAACAAAACATTTATGAAGGTTCAATAATGTTTAAATAACATCACCTCAATGCTAATGTCACACTGGCATGTTGAGTTCTGTAGAGCCCACATCACAGTCCAAGCATGAATGTCTTGAAGTATGAGCCTCTTCAAAAAAAAACTTTCAAACTAAAAGAATTAGACTAATTCTCCAAAGGACGAAATTTTTTTCAAAAAATTGAAATAATAGAGCTACGCTAAATAAAAATATATAAGAAAATCTAAAATAAAATAAACTTTAAAGAAAATATAACATTTAACATGTTAACATTTAAAACATACAATACGGTTTTGACAAAAAACATTTGTCAGACGGCCATCAAGACAAAACAATTCACAAACGAACACAACAAAACATTTATGAAGGTTCAAAAATGTTTAAATAACTTCACCTTAATGCTAATGTTACACTGGCATGTTGAGTTCTGTAAAGCCCACATCACAGTCCAAGCTTGAATGTCTTGAAGTATGAGCCTCTTCTAAAAAAAAACTTTCAAACTAAAAGAATTAGAGTGATTCTCCAAAGGACGAAATTTTTAAAAAAAATTGAAATAATAGAGCTAGGCTAAAAAAACAATAATAAGAAAATCTAAAATTAAATAAACTTAAAAAAAAAACAACATTAAACATGTTAACATTTAAAACATACAATACGGTTTTGACAAAAAACATTTGTCCGACGGCCGTCAAGACAAAAAAAATTCAAAAACAAACAAAAAAAAACATTTATGAAGGTTTAATAATGTTTAAATAACTTCACCTAAATACTAATGTCACACTGGCATGTTGAGTTCTGTAAAGCCCGCATCACAGTCAAGGCTTGAATGTCTTGAAGTATGAGCCTCTTCTAAAAAAAAACTTTCAAACTAAAAGAATTAGAGTGATTCTCCAAAGGACGAAATTTTTTTAAAAATTGAAATAATAGAGCTAGGCTAAAAAAACAATTATAAGAAAATCTAAAATTAAATAAACTTCAAAGAAAATATAACATTAAACATGTTAACATTTAAAACATACAATACGGTTTTGACAAAAAACATTTGTCCGACGGCCGTCAAGACAAAAAAATTCACAAACAAACAAAAAAAAACATTTATGAAGGTTCAAAAATGTTTAAATAACTTCACCTTAATGCTAATGTCACACTGGCATGTTGAGTTCTGTAGAGCCCACATCACAGTCCAAGCATGAATGTCTTGAAGTATGAGCCTCTTCTAAAAAAAAACTTTCAAACTAAAAGAATTAGACTAATTCTCCAAAGGACGAAATTTTTTTAAAAAATTGAAATAATAGAGCTACGCTAAATAAAAATATATAAGAAAATCTAAAATAAAATAAACTTTAAAGAAAATATAACATTTAACATGTTAACATTTAAAACATACAATACGGTTTTGACAAAAAACATTTGTCAGACGGCCATCAAGACTAAACAATTCACAAACGAACACAACAAAACATTTATGAAGGTTCAAAAATGTTTAAATAACTTCACCTTAATGCTAATGTCACACTGGCATGTTGAGTTCTGTAAAGCCCACATCACAGTCCAAGCTTGAATGTCTTGAAGTATGAGCCTCTTCTAAAAAAAAACTTTCAAACTAAAAGAATTAGAGTGATTCTCCAAAGGACGAAATTTTTAAAAAAAATTGAAATAATAGAGCTAGGCTAAAAAAACAATTATAAGAAAATCTAAAATTAAATAAACTTAAAAAAAAAACAATATTAAACATGTTAACATTTAAAACATACAATACGGTTTTGACAAAAAACATTTGTCCGACGGCCGTCAAGACAAAAAAAATTCAAAAACAAACAAAAAAAAACATTTATGAAGGTTTAATAATGTTTAAATAACTTCACCTTAATACTAATGTCACACTGGCATGTTGAGTTCTGTAAAGCCCGCATCACAGTCAAGGCTTGAATGTCTTGAAGTATGAGCCTCTTCTAAAAAAAAACTTTCAAACTAAAAGAATTAGAGTGATTCTCCAGAGGACGAAATTTTTTTAAAAATTGAAATAATAGAGCTAGGCTAAAAAAACAATTATAAGAAAATCTAAAATTAAGTAAACTTCAAAGAAAATATAACATTAAACATGTTAACATTTAAAACAAATAATACGGTTTTGACAAAAAACATTTGTCAGACGGCCGTCTAGACACAACAATTCACAAACAAAGAAAACAAAACAATTATGAAGGTTCAATAATAGTTAAATAACTTCACCTTAATGCTAATGTCACACTGGCATGTTGAGTTCTGTAGAGCCCACATCTCAGTCCAAACTTGAATGTCTTGAAGTATGAGCCTCTTCTGAAAAAATACTTTCAAACTAAAAAAATTAGACTAATTCTCCAAAGGAAGAAATTTTAAAACAAAATTGAAATAAAAGAGCTACGCTAAAAAAAATTTAAGAAAATCTAAAATAAATTAAATTTCAAAAAAAATAAAACATTAAACATGTTAACATTTAAAACATACAATACAGTTTTGACAAAAAACATTTGTCCGACGGCCGTCAAGACAAAACAATTCACAAACAAACAAAACAAAACATTTATGAAGGTTCAATAATGTTTAAATAACTTCACCTTAATGCTAATGTCACACTGGCATGTTGAGTTCTGTAGAGCCCACATCACAGTCCAAGCTTGAATGTCCTTGAAGTATGAGCCTCTTCTAAAAAAAAACTTTCAAACTAAAAGAATTTGACTAATTTTCGAAAGGACGAAATTTAAAAAAAAAATTGAAATAATAGAGCTACGCTAAAAAAAAATTATAAGAAAATCTAAAATTAAATAAACTTAAAAAAAAAACAACATTAAACATGTTAACATTTAAAACATACAGTACGGTTTTGACAAAAAACATTTGTCAGACGGCCATCAACACAAAACACTTCACAAACAAACACAACAAAACATTTATGAAGGTTCAAAAATGTTTAAATAACTTCACCTTAATGCTAATGTCAAACTGGCATGTTGAGTTCTGTAGAGCCCACATCACAGTCCAAGCTTGAATTTCTTGAAGTATGAGCCTCTTCTAAAAAAAAACTTTCAAACTAAAAGAATTAGACTAATTCTCCAAAGGACGAAATTTTTTTAAAAATTGAAATAATAGAGCTAGGCTAAAAAAACAATTATAAGAAAATCTAAAATTAAGTAAACTTCAAAGAAAATATAACATTAAACATGTTAACATTTAAAACATACAATACGAGTTTGACAAAAAACATTTGTCAGACGGCCGTCTAGACACAACAATTCACAAACAAAGAAAACAAAACAATTATGAAGGTTCAATAATAGTTAAATAACTTCACCTTAATGCTAATGTCACACTGGCATGTTGAGTTCTGTAGAGCCCACATCTCAGTCCAAACTTGAATGTCTTGAAGTATGAGCCTCTTCTGAAAAAATACTTTCAAACTAAAAAAATTAGACTAATTCTCCAAAGGAAGAAATTTTAAAACAAAATTGAAATAAAAGAGCTACGCTAAAAAAAATTTAAGAAAATCTAAAATAAATTAAATTTCAAAAAAAATAAAACATTAAACATGTTAACATTTAAAACATACAATACAGTTTTGACAAAAAACATTTGTCCGACGGCCGTCAAGACAAAACAATTCACAAACAAACAAAACAAAACATTTATGAAGGTTCAATAATGTTTAAATAACTTCACCTTAATGCTAATGTCACACTGGCATGTTGAGTTCTGTAGAGCCCACATCACAGTCCAAGCTTGAATGTCCTTGAAGTATGAGCCTCTTCTAAAAAAAAACTTTCAAACTAAAAGAATTTGACTAATTTTCGAAAGGACGAAATTTAAAAAAAAAATTGAAATAATAGAGCTACGCTAAAAAAAAATTATAAGAAAATCTAAAATTAAATAAACTTAAAAAAAAAACAACATTAAACATGTTAACATTTAAAACATACAGTACGGTTTTGACAAAAAACATTTGTCAGACGGCCATAAACACAAAACACTTCACAAACAAACACAACAAAACATTTATGAAGGTTCAAAAATGTTTAAATAACTTCACCTTAATGCTAATGTCAAACTGGCATGTTGAGTTCTGTAGAGCCCACATCACAGTCCAAGCTTGAATTTCTTGAAGTATGAGCCTCTTCTAAAAAAAAACTTTCAAACTAAAAGAATTAGACTAATTCTCCAAAGGACGAAATTTTTTTAAAAATTCAAATAATAGAGCTACGCTAAAAAAAAATTATAAGAAAATCTAAAATTAAATAAACTTCAAAGAAAATAAAACATTAAACATGTTAACATTTAAAACATACAATACGGTTTTGACAAAAAACATTTGTCAGACGGCCGTCTAGACACAACAATTCACAAACAAAGAAAACAAAACAATTATGAAGGTTTAATAATAGTTAAATAACTTCACCTTAATGCTAATGTCACACTGGCATGTTGAGTTATGGAGAGACCACATCACAGTCCAAATTTCAATGTCTTGAAGTATGAGCCTCCTCTGAAAAAATACTTTCAAACTAAAAGAATTAGACTAATTTTCGAAAGGACGAAATTTTAAAAAAAAATTGAAATAATAGAGTTACGCTAAAAAAAAAGTATAAGAAAATTTAAAATTAAATAAACTTCAAAGAAAATAAAACATTAAACATGTTCACATTTAAAACATAAAATACGGTTTTGACAAAAAACATTTGTCCGACGCCCGTCAAGACAAAAAAATTCACAAACAAACAAAACAAAACATTTATGAAGGTTCAATAATGTTTAAATAACTTCACCTTAATGCTAATGTCACACTGGCATGTTGAGTTCTGTAGAGCCCACATCTCAGTCCAAACTTGAATGTCTTGAAGTATGAGCCTCTTCTGAAAAAATACTTTCAAACTAAAAAAATTAGACTAATTCTCCAAAGGAAGAAATTTTAAAACAAAATTGAAATAAAAGAGCTACGCTAAAAAAAATTTTAGAAAATCTAAAATAAATTAAATTTCAAAAAAAATAAAACATTAAACATGTTAACATTTAAAACATACAATACAGTTTTGACAAAAAACATTTGTCCGACGGCCGTCAAGACAAAACAATTCACAAACAAACAAAACAAAACACTGGCATGTTGAGTTCTGTAGAGCCCACATCACAGTCCAAGCTTGAATGTCCTTGAAGTATGAGCCTCTTCTAAAAAAAAACTTTCAAACTAAAAGAATTAGACTAATTTTCGAAAGGACGAAATTTAAAAAAAAAATTGAAATAATAGAGCTACGCTAAAAAAAAATTATAAGAAAATCTAAAATTAAATAAACTTAAAAAAAAAACAACATTAAACATGTTAACATTTAAAACATACAGTACGGTTTTGACAAAAAACATTTGTCAGACGGCCATCAAGACAAAACACTTCACAAACAAACACAACAAAACATTTATGAAGGTTCAATAATGTTTAAATAACTTCACCTTAATGCTAATGTCACACTGGCATGTTGAGTTCTGTAGAGCCCACATCACAGTCCAAGCTTGAATGTCTTGAAGTATGAGCCTCTTCTAAAAAAAAAACTTTCAAACTAAAAGAATTAGACTAATTCTCCAAAGGACGAAATTTTTTTCAAAAATTCAAATAATAGAGCTACGCTAAAAAAAAATTATAAGAAAATCTAAAATTAAATAAACTTCAAAGAAAATATAACATTAAACATGTTAACATTTAAAACATACAATACAGTTTTGACAAAAAACATTTGTTAGACGGCCGTCTAGACACAACAATTCACAAACAAAGAAAACAAAACAATTATGAAGGTTCAATAATAGTTAAATAACTTCACCTTAATGCTAATGTCACACTGGCATGTTGAGTTCTGTAGAGCCCACATCACAGTCCAAGCTTGAATGTCCTTAAAGTATGAGCCTCTTCTAAAAAAAAACTTTCAAACTAAAAGAATTAGACTAATTCTCCAAGGACGACATTTTTAAAAAAAATTGAAATAATAGAGCTATGCTAAAAAAAATTATAAGAAAATCTAAAATTAAATAAACTTAAAAGAAAAAAAACATTAAACATGTTAACATTTAAAACATACAATACGAGTTTGACAAAAAACATTTGTCAGACGGCCGTCTAGACACAACAATTCACAAACAAAGAAAACAAAACAATTATGAAGGTTCAATAATAGTTAAATAACTTCACCTTAATGCTAATGTCACACTGGCATGTTGAGTTATGTAGAGACCACATCACAGTCCAAATTTCAATGTCTTGAAGTATGAGCCTCCTCTGAAAAAATACTTTCAAACTAAAAGAATTAGACTAATTTTCGAAAGGACGAAATTTTTAAAAAAAATTGAAATAATAGAGTTACGCTAAAAAAAAAGTATAAGAAAATCTAAAATTAAATAAACTTCAAAGAAAATAAAACATTAAACATGTTAACATTTAAAACATACAATACGGTTTTGACAAAAAACATTTGTCCGACGGCCGTCAAGACAAAAAAATTCACAAACAAACAAAACAAAACATTTATGAAGGTTCAATAATGTTTAAATAACTTCACCTTAATGCTAATGTCACACTGGCATGTTGAGTTCTGTAGAGCCCACATCTCAGTCCAAACTTGAATGTCTTGAAGTATGAGCCTCTTCTGAAAAAATACTTTCAAACTAAAAAAATTAGACTAATTCTCCAAAGGAAGAAATTTTAAAACAAAATTGAAATAAAAGAGCTACGATAAAAAAAATTTAAGAAAATCTAAAATAAATTAAATTTCAAAAAAAATAAAACATTAAACATGTTAACATTTAAAACATACAATACAGTTTTGACAAAAAACATTTGTCCGACGGCCGTCAAGACAAAACAATTCACAAACAAACAAAACAAAACATTTATGAAGGTTCAATTATGTTTAAATAACTTCACCTTAATGCTAATGTCACACTGGCATGTTGAGTTCTGTAGAGCCCACATTACAGTCCAAGCTTGAATGTCCTTGAAGTATGAGCCTCTTCTAAAAAAAAACTTTCAAACTAAAAGAATTAGACTAATTTTCGAAAGGACGAAATTTTAAAAAAAAATTGAAATAATAGAGTTACGCTAAAAAAAAATTATAAGAAAATCTAAAATTAAATAAACTTCAAAGAAAATAAAACATTAAACATGTTAACATTTAAAACATACAATACGAGTTTGACAAAAAACATTTGTCAGACGGCCGTCTAGACACAACAATTCACAAACAAAGAAAACAAAACAATTATGAAGGTTCAATAATAGTTAAATAACTTCACCTTAATGCTAATGTCACACTGGCATGTTGAGTTCTGTAGAGCCCACATCTCAGTCCAAACTTGAATGTCTTGAAGTATGAGCCTCTTCTGAAAAAATACTTTCAAACTAAAAAAATTAGACTAATTCTCCAAAGGAAGAAATTTTAAAACAAAATTGAAATAAAAGAGCTACGCTAAAAAAAATTTAAGAAAATCTAAAATAAATTAAATTTCAAAAAAAATAAAACATTAAACATGTTAACATTTAAAACATACAATACAGTTTTGACAAAAAACATTTGTCCGACGGCCGTCAAGACAAAACAATTTACAAACAAACAAAACAAAACATTTATGAAGGTTCAATAATAGTTAAATAACTTCACCTAAATGCTAATGTCACACTGGCATGTTGAGTTCTGTAGAGCCCACATCACAGTCCAAGCTTGAATGTCCTTGAAGTATGAGCCTCTTCTAAAAAAAAACTTTCAAACTTAAAGAATTAGACTAATTTTCGAAAGGACGAAATTTAAAAAAAAAATTGAAATAATAGAGCTACGCTAAAAAAAAATTATAAGAAAATCTAAAATTAAATAAACTTCAAAGAAAATAAAACATTAAACATGTTAACATTTAAAACATACAATACGAGTTTGACAAAAAACATTTGTCAGACGGCCGTCTAGACACAACAATTCACAAACAAAGAAAACAAAACAATTATGAAGGTTCAATAATAGTTAAATAACTTCACCTTAATGCTAATGTCACACTGGCATGTTGAGTTATGTAGAGACCACATCACAGTCCAAATTTCAATGTCTTGAAGTATGAGCCTCCTCTGAAAAAATACTTTCAAACTAAAAGAATTAGACTAATTTTCGAAAGGACGAAATTTTAAAAAAAAATTGAAATAATAGAGTTACGCTAAAAAAAAAGTATAAGAAAATCTAAAATTAAATAAACTTCAAAGAAAATAAAACACTAAACATGTTAACATTTAAAACATACAATACGGTTTTGACAAAAAACATTTGTCCGACGGCCGTCAAGACAAAAAAATTCACAAACGAACAAAACAAAACATTTATGAAGGTTCAATAATGTTTAAATAACTTCACCTTAATGCTAATGTCACACTGGCATGTTGAGTTCTGTAGAGCCCACATCTCAGTCCAAACTTGAATGTCTTGAAGTATGAGCCTCTTCTGAAAAAATACTTTCAAACTAAAAAAATTAGACTAATTCTCCAAAGGAAGAAATTTTAAAACAAAATTGAAATAAAAGAGCTACGCTAAAAAAAATTTAAGAAAATCTAAAATAAATTAAATTTCAAAAAAAATAAAACATTAAACATGTTAACATTTAAAACATACAATACAGTTTTGACAAAAAACATTTGTCCGACGGCCGTCAAGACAAAACAATTCACAAACAAACAAAACAAAACATTTATGAAGGTTCAATAATGTTTAAATAACTTCACCTTAATGCTAATGTCACACTGGCATGTTGAGTTCTGTAGAGCCCACATCACAGTCCAAGCTTGAATGTCCTTGAAGTATGAGCCTCTTCTAAAAAAAAACTTTCAAACTAAAAGAATTAGACTAATTTTCGAAAGGACGAAATTTAAAAAAAAAATTGAAATAATAGAGCTACGCTAAAAAAAAATTATAAGAAAATCTAAAATTAAATAAACTTAAAAAAAAAACAACATTAAACATGTTAACATTTAAAACATACAGTACGGTTTTGACAAAAAACATTTGTCAGACAGCCATCAAGACAAAACACTTCACAAACAAACACAACAAAACATTTATGAAGGTTCAAAAATGTTTAAATAACTTCACCTTAATGCTAATGTCACACTGGCATGTTGAGTTCTAAAAAAAAACTTTCAAACTAAAAGAATTAGACTAATTTTCGAAAGGACGAAATTAAAAAAAAAAATTGAAATAATAGAGCTACGCTAAAAAAAAATTATAAGAAAATCTAAAATTAAATAAACTTAAAAAAAAAACAACATTAAACATGTTAACATTTAAAACATACAGTACGGTTTTGACAAAAAACATTTGTCAGACGGCCATCAAGACAAAACACTTCACAAACAAACACAACAAAACATTTATGAAGGTTCAAAAATGTTTAAATAACTTCACCTTAATGCTAATGTCACACTGGCATGTTGAGTTCTGTAGAGCCCACATCACAGTCCAAGCTTGAATTTCTTGAAGTATGAGCCTCTTCTAAAAAAAAACTTTCAAACTAAAAGAATTAGACTAATTTTCGAAAGGACGAAATTTTAAAAAAAAAAATTAAAATAATAATGTTACGCTAAAAAAAAAGTATAAGAAAATCTAAAATTAAATAAACTTCAAAGAAAATAAAACATTAAACATGTTAACATACAATACGGTTTTGACAAAAAACATTTGTCCGACGGCCGTCAAGACAAAAAAATTCACAAACAAACAAAACAAAACATTTATGAAGGTTCAATAATGTTTAAATAACTTCACCTTAATGCTAATGTCACACTGGCATGTTGAGTTCTGTAGAGCCCACATCTCAGTCCAAACTTGAATGTCTTGAAGTATGAGCCTCTTCTGAAAAAATACTTTCAAACTAAAAAAATTAGACTAATTCTCCAAAGGAAGAAATTTTAAAACAAAATTGAAATAAAAGAGCTACGCTAAAAAAAATTTAAGAAAATCTAAAATAAATTAAATTTCAAAAAAAATAAAACATTAAACATGTTAACATTTAAAACATACAATACAGTTTTGACAAAAAACATTTGTCCGACGGCCGTCAAGACAAAACAATTCACAAACAAACAAAACAAAACATATATGAAGGTTCAATAATGTTTAAATAACTTCACCTTAATGCTAATGTCACACTGGCATGTTGAGTTCTGTAGAGCCCACATCACAGTCCAAGCTTGAATGTCTTGAAGTATGAGCCTCTTCTAAAAAAAAACTTTCAAACTAAAAGAATTAGACTAATTCTCCAAAGGACGAAATTTTTTTAAAAATTCAAATAATAGAGCTACGCTAAAAAAAAATTATAAGAAAATCTAAAATTAAATAAACTTCAAAGAAAATAAAACATTAAACATGTTAACATTTAAAACATACAATACGAGTTTGACAAAAAACATTTGTCAGACGGCCGTCTAGACACAACAATTCACAAACAAAGAAAACAAAACAATTATGAAGGTTCAATAATAGTTAAATAACTTCACCTTAATGCTAATGTCACACTGGCATGTTGAGTTCTGTAGAGCCCACATCTCAGTCCAAACTTGAATGTCTTGAAGTATGAGCCTCTTCTGAAAAAATACTTTCAAACTAAAAAAATTAGACTAATTCTCCAAAGGAAGAAATTTTAAAACAAAATTGAAATAAAAGAGCTACGCTAAAAAAAATTTAAGAAAATCTAAAATAAATTAAATTTCAAAAAAAATAAAACATTAAACATGTTAACATTTAAAACATACAATACAGTTTTGACAAAAAACATTTGTCCGACGGCCGTCTAGACAAAACAATTCACAAACAAACAAAACAAAACATTTATGAAGGTTCAATAATGTTTAAATAACTTCACCTTAATGCTAATGTCACACTGGCATGTTGAGTTCTGTAGAGCCCACATCACAGTCCAAGCTTGAATGTCCTTGAAGTATGAGCCTCTTCTAAAAAAAAACTTTCAAACTAAAAGAATTAGACTAATTTTCGAAAGGACGAAATTTAAAAAAAAAATTGAAATAATAGAGCTACGCTAAAAAAAAATTATAAGAAAATCTAAAATTAAATAAACTTAAAAAAAAAACAACATTAAACATGTTAACATTTAAAACATACAGTACAGTTTTGACAAAAAACATTTGTCAGACGGCCATCAAGACAAAACACTTCACAAACAAACACAACAAAACATTTATGAAGGTTCAAAAATGTTTAAATTACTTCACCTTAATGCTAATGTCACACTGGCATGTTGAGTTCTGTAGAGCCCACATCACAGTCCAAGCTTGAATGTCCTTGAAGTATGAGCCTCTTCTAAAAAAAAACTTTCAAACTAAAAGAATTAGACTAATTCTCCAAAGGACGACATTTTAAAAAAAAATTGAAATAATAGAGCTACGCTAAAAAAAAATTATAAGAAAATCTAAAATTAAATAAACTTCAAAGAAAATAAAACATTAAACATGTTAACATTTAAAACATACAATACGAGTTTGACAAAAAACATTTGTCAGACGGCCGTCTAGACAGAACAATTCACAAAGAAACAAAACAAAACATTAATGAAGGTTTAATAATGTTTAAATAACTTCACCTTAATGCTAATGTCACACTGGCATGTTGAGTTCTGTAGAGCCCACATCTCAGTCCAAACTTGAATGTCTTGAAGTATGAGCCTCTTCTGAAAAAATACTTTCAAACTAAAAAAATTAGACTAATTCTCCAAAGGAAGAAATTTTAAAACAAAATTGAAATAAAAGAGCTACGCTAAAAAAAATTTAAGAAAATCTAAAATAAATTAAATTTCAAAAAAAATAAAACATTAAACATGTTAACATTTAAAACATACAATACAGTTTTGACAAAAAACATTTGTCCGACGGCCGTCAAGACAAAACAATTCACAAACAAACAAAACAAAACATTTATGAAGGTTCAATAATGTTTAAATAACTTCACCTTAATGCTAATGTCACACTGGCATGTTGAGTTCTGTAGAGCCCACATCACAGTCCAAGCTTGAATGTCCTTGAAGTATGAGCCTCTTCTAAAAAAAAACTTTCAAACTAAAAGAATTAGACTAATTCTCCAAAGGACGAAATTTTTTTAAAAATTCAAATAATAGAGCTACGCTAAAAAAAAATTATAAGAAAATCTAAAATTAAATAAACTTCAAAGAAAATAAAACATTAAACATGTTAACATTTAAAACATACAATACGAGTTTGACAAAAAACATTTGTCAGACGGCCGTCTAGACACAACAATTCACAAACAAAGAAAACAAAACAATTATGAATGTTCAATAATAGTTAAATAACTTCACCTTAATGCTAATGTCACACTGGCATGTTGAGTTATGTAGAGACCACATCACAGTCCAAATTTCAATGTCTTGAAGTATGAGCCTCCTCTGAAAAAATACTTTCAAACTAAAAGAATTAGACTAATTCTCCAAAGGACGAAATTTTTTTAAAAATTCAAATAATAGAGCTACGCTAAAAAAAAAGTATAAGAAAATCTAAAATTAAATAAACTTCAAAGAAAATAAAACACTAAACATGTTAACATTTATAACATACAATACGGTTTTGACAAAAAACATTTGTCCGACGGCCGTCAAGACAAAACAATTCACAAACAAACAAAACAAAACATTTATGAAGGTTCAATAATGTTTAAATAACTTCACCTTAATGCTAATGTCACACTGGCATGTTGAGTTCTGTAGAGCCCACATCTCAGTCCAAACTTGAATGTCTTGAAGTATGAGCCTCTTCTGAAAAAATACTTTCAAACTAAAAAAATTAGACTAATTCTCCAAAGGAAGAAATTTTAAAACAAAATTGAAATAAAAGAGCTACGCTAAAAAAAATTTAAGAAAATCTAAAATAAATTAAATTTCAAAAAAAATAAAACATTAAACATGTTAACATTTAAAACATACAATACAGTTTTGACAAAAAACATTTGTCCGACGGCCGTCAAGACAAAACAATTCACAAACAAACAAAACAAAACATTTATGAAGGTTCAATAATGTTTAAATAACTTCACCTTAATGCTAATGTCACACTGGCATGTTGAGTTCTGTAGAGCCCACATCACAGTCCAAGCTTGAATGTCCTTGAAGTATGAGCCTCTTCTAAAAAAAAACTTTCAAACTAAAAGAATTAGACTAATTTTCGAAAGGACGAAATTTTTAAAAAAAATTGAAATAATAGAGCTACGCTAAAAAAAAATTATAAGAAAATCTAAAATTAAATAAACTTAAAAAAAAAACAACATTAAACATGTTAACATTTAAAACATACAGTACGGTTTTGACAAAAAACATTTGTCAGACAGCCATCAAGACAAAACACTTCACAAACAAACACAACAAAACATTTATGAAGGTTCAAAAATGTTTAAATAACTTCACCTTAATGCTAATGTCACACTGGCATGTTGAGTTCTGTAGAGCCCACATCACAGTCCAAACTTGAATGTCTTGAAGTATGAGCCTCTTCTGAAAAAATACTTTCAAACTAAAAGAATTAGACTAATTCTCCAAAGGACGAAAAATTTTTTTAAAAATTGAAATAATAGAGCTACGCTAAAAAAAAAATTATAAGAAAATCTAAAATTAAGTAAACTTCAAAGAAAATATAACATTAAACATGTTAACATTTAAAACATACAATACGGTTTTGACAAAAAACATTTGTCCGACGGCCGTCAAGACAAAACAATTCACAAACAAACAAAACAAAACATTTATGAAGGTTCAATAATGTTTAAATAACTTCACCTTAATGCTAATGTCACACTGGCATGTTGAGTTCTGTAGAGCCCACATCACAGTCCAAACTTGAATGTCTTGAAGTATGAGCCTCTTGTGAAAAAATACTTTCAAACTAAAAAAATTAGACTAATTCTCCAAAGGAACAAATTTTAAAAAAAATTGAAATAATAGAGCTACGCTAAAAAAAAATTATAAGAAAATTTAAAATTAAATAAACTTCAAAGAAAATAAAACATAAAGCATGCTAACATTTAAAACATACAATACAATTTGTAGAAAAAACATTTGTCCGATGGCCGTCAAGACAAAAAAATTCACAAACAAAAAAAAAGAAACATTTATAAAAGTTCAATAATGTGTAAATAACTTCACCTTAATGCTAATGTCACACTGGCATGTTGAGTTCTGTAGAGCCCACATCACAGTCCAAGCTTGAATGTCCTTGAAGTATGAGCCTCTTCTAAAAAAAAACTTTCAAACTAAAAGAATTAGACTAATTCTCCAAAGGACGACATTTTAAAAAAAAATTGAAATAATAGAGCTACGCTAAAAAAAAATTATAAGAAAATCTAAAATTAAATAAACTTCAAAGAAAATAAAACATTAAACATGTTAACATTTAAAACATACAATACGAGTTTGACAAAAAACATTTGTCAGACGGCCGTCTAGACAGAACAATTCACAAAGAAACAAAACAAAACATTAATGAAGGTTTAATAATGTTTAAATAACTTCACCTTAATGCTAATGTCACACTGGCATGTTGAGTTCTGTAGAGCCCACATCACAGTCCAAGCTTGAATGTTTTGAAGTATGAGCCTCTTCTAAAAAAAAAACTTTCAAGCTAAAAGAATTAGACTAATTCTCCAAAGGACGAAATTTTTTTAAAAATTCAAATAATAGAGCTACGCTAAAAAAAAATTATAAGAAAATCTAAAATTAAATAAACTTCTAAGAAAATATAACATTTGTCCGACGGCCGTCAAGACAAAACAATTCACAAACAAACAAAACAAAACATTTATGAAGGTTCAATAATGTTTAAATAACTTCACCTTAATGCTAATGTCACACTGGCATGTTGAGTTCTGTAGAGCCCACATCACAGTCCAAGCTTGAATGTCTTGAAGTATGAGCCTCTTCTAAAAAAAAACTTTCAAACTAAAAGAATAAGACTAATTCTCCAAAGGACGAAATTTTTAAAAAAATTCAAATAATAGAGCTATGCTAAAAAAAAATTATAAGAAAATCTAAAATTAAATAAACTTCAAAGAAAATATAACATTAAACATGTTAACATTTAAAACATACAATACGGTTTTGACAAAAAACATTTGTCAGACGGCAGTCTAGACACAACAATTCACAAACAAAGAAAACAAAACAATTATGAAGGTTCAATAATAGTTAAATAACTTCACCTTAATGCTAATGTCACACTGGCATGTTGAGTTATGTAGAGACCACATCACAGTCCAAATTTCAATGTCTTGAAGTATGAGCCTCCTCTGAAAAAATACTTTCAAACTAAAAGAATTAGACTAATTTTCGAAAGGACGAAATTAAAAAAAAAAATTGAAATAATAGAGCTACGCTAAAAAAAAATTATAAGAAAATCTAAAATTAAATAAACTTCAAAGAAAATAAAACATTAAACATGTTAACATTTAAAACATACAATACGGTTTTGACAAAAAACATTTGTCCGACGGCCGTCAAGACAAAACAATTCACAAACAAACAAAACAAAACATTTATGAAGGTTCAATAATGTTTAAATAACTTCACCTTAATGCTAATGTCACACTGGCATGTTGAGTTCTGTAGAGCCCACATCACAGTCCAAACTTGAATGTCTTGAAGTATGAGCCTCTTCTGAAAAAATACTTTCAAACTAAAAAAATTAGACTAATTCTCCAAAGGAAGAAATTTAAAAAAAAAATTGAAATAAAAGAGCTACGCTAAAAAAAATTTAAGAAAATCTAAAATAAAATAAATTTAAAAAAAAATAAAACATTAAACATGTTAACATTTAAAACATACAATACGGTTTTGACGAAAAACATTTGTCCGACGGCCGTCAAGACAAAAAAATTCGCAAACAAACAAAACAAAACATTTATGAAGGTTCAATAATGTTTAAATAACTTCACCTTAATGCTAATGTCACACTGGCATGTTGAGTTCTGTAGAGCCCACATCACAGTCCAAGCTTGAATGTCTTGAAGTATGAGCCTCTTCTAAAAAAAAACTTTCAAACTAAAAGAATAAGACTAATTCTCCAAAGGACGAAATTTTTTTAAAAATTCAAATAATAGAGCTACGCTAAAAAAAAATTATAAGAAAATCTAAAATTAAATAAACTTCAAAGAAAATATAACATTAAACATGTTAACATTTAAAACATACAATACGGTTTTGACAAAAAACATTTGTCAGACGGCCGTCTAGACACAACAATTCACAAACAAAGAAAACAAAACAATTATGAAGGTTCAAAAATGTTTAAATAACTTCACCTTAATGCTAATGTCACACTGGCATGTTGAGTTATGTAGAGACCACATCACAGTCCAAATTTCAATGTCTTGAAGTATGAGCCTCCTTTGAAAAAATACTTTCAAACTAAAAGAATTAGACTAATTTTCGAAAGGACGAAATTAAAAAAAAAAATTGAAATAATAGAGCTACGCTAAAAAAAAATTATAAGAAAATCTAAAATTAAATAAACTTCAAAGAAAATAAAACATTAAACATGTTAACATTTAAAACATACAATACGGTTTTGACAAAAAACATTTGTCCGACGGCCGTCAAGACAAAAAAATTCGCAAACAAACAAAACAAAACATTTATGAAGGTTCAATAATGTTTAAATAACTTCACCTTAATGCTAATGTCACACTGGCATGTTGAGTTCTGTAGAGCCCACATCACAGTCCAAGCTTGAATGTCTTGAAGTATGAGCCTCTTCTAAAAAAAAACTTTTAAACTAAAAGAATAAGACTAATTCTCCAAAGGACGAAATTTTTTTAAAAATTCAAATAATATAGCTACGCTAAAAAAAAATTCTAAGAAAATCTAAAATTAAATAAACTTCAAAGAAAATATAACATTAAACATGTTAACATTTAAAACATACAATACGAGTTTGACAAAAAACATTTGTCAAGACGGCCGTCTAGACACAACAATTCACAAAGAAACAAAACAAAACATTTATGAAGGTTCAATAATGTTTAAATAACTTCACCTTAATGCTAATGTCACACTGGCATGTTGAGTTCTGTAGAGCCCACATCACAGTCCAAGCTTGAATGTCTTGAAGTATGAGCCTCTTCTAAAAAAAACTTTCAAACTAAAAGAATTAGACTAATTCTCCAAAGGACGAAAATTTTTTTTTTAAATTGAAATAATAGAGCTACGCTAAAAAAAAAATTATAAGATAATCTAAAATTAAGTAAACTTCAAAGAAAATATAACATTAAACATGTTAACATTTAAAACATACAATACGGTTTTGACAAAAAACATTTGTCCGACGGCCGTCAAGACAAAAAAATTCACAAACAAACAAAACAAAACATTTATGAAGGTTCAATAATGTTTAAATAACTTCACCTTAATGCTAATGTCACACTGGCATGTTGAGTTCTGTAGAGCCCACATCACAGTCCAAACTTGAATGTCTTGAAGTATGAGCCTCTTGTGAAAAAATACTTTCAAACTAAAAAAATTAGACTAATTCTCCAAAGGAAAAAATTTTTAAAAAAATTGAAATAATAGAGCTACGCTAAAAAAAAATTATAAGAAAATTTAAAATTAAATAAACTTCAAAGAAAATAAAACATAAAGCATGCTAACATTTAAAACATACAATACAATTTGTAGAAAAAACATTTGTCCGATGGCCGTCAAGACAAAACTATTCCCAAACAAAAAAAAAGAAACATTTATAAAAGTTCAATAATGTGTAAATAACTTCACCTTAATGCTAATGTCACACTGGCATGTTGAGTTCTGTAGAGCCCACATCACAGTCCAAGCTTGAATGTCCTTGAAGTATGAGCCTCTTCTAAAAAAAAACTTTCAAACTAAAAGAATTAGACTAATTCTCCAAAGGACGACATTTTAAAAAAAAATTGAAATAATAGAGCTACGCTAAAAAAAAATTCTAAGAAAATCTAAAATTAAATAAACTTCAAAGAAAATAAAACATTAAACATGTTAACATTTAAAACATACAATACGAGTTTGACAAAAAACATTTGTCAGACGGCCGTCTAGACACAACAATTCACAAAGAAACAAAACAAAACATTTATGAAGGTTCAATAATGTTTAAATAACATCACCTCAATGCTAATGTCACACTGGCATGTTGAGTTCTGTAGAGCCCACATCACAGTCCAAGCTTGAATGTCTTGAAGTATGAGCCTCTTCTAAAAAAAAACTTTCAAACTAAAAGAATTAGACTAATTCTCCAAAGGACGAAAATTTTTTTTAAAAATTGAAATAATAGAGCTACGCTAAAAAAAAAATTATAAGAAAATCTAAAATTAAGTAAACTTCAAAGAAAATATAACATTAAACATGTTAACATTTAAAACATACAATACGGTTTTGACAAAAAACATTTGTCCGACAGCCGTCAAGACAAAACAATTCACAAACAAACAAAACAAAACATATATGAAGGTTCAATAATGTTTAAATAACTTCACCTTAATGCTAATGTCACACTGGCATGTTGAGTTCTGTAGAGCCCACATCACAGTCCAAGCTTGAATGTCTTGAAGTATGAGCCTCTTCTAAAAAAAAACTTTCAAACTAAAAGAATTAGACTAATTCTCCAAAGGACGAAATTTTTTTTAAAATTCAAATAATAGAGCTACGCTAAAAAAAAATTATAAGAAAATCTAAAATTAAATTAACTTCAAAGAAAATATAACATTAAACATGTTAACATTTAAAACATACAATACGAGTTTGACAAAAAACATTTGTCCGACGGCCGTCAAGACAAAACAATTCACAAACAAACAAAACAAAACATTTATGAAGGTTCAATAATGTTTAAATAACTTCACCTTAATGCTAATGTCACACTGGCATGTTGAGTTCTGTAGAGCCCACATCACAGTCCAAACTTGAATGTCTTGAAGTATGAGCCTCTTGTGAAAAAATACTTTCAAACTAAAAAAATTAGACTAATTCTCCAAAGGAAAAAATTTAAAAAAAAATTGAAATAATAGAGCTACGCTAAAAAAAAATTATAAGAAAATTTAAAATTAAATAAACTTCAAAGAAAATAAAACATAAAGCATGCTAACATTTAAAACATACAATACAATTTGTAGAAAAAACATTTGTCCGATGGCCGTCAAGACAAAACAATTCACAAACAAAAAAAAAGAAACATTTATAAAAGTTCAATAATGTGTAAATAACTTCACCTTAATGCTAATGTCACACTGGCATGTTGAGTTCTGTAGAGTTCACATCACAGTCCAAACTTCAATGTCTTGAAGTATGAGCCTCTTCTGAAAAAATACTTTCAAACTAAAAAAATTAGACTAATTCTCCAAAGGAAGAAATTTAAAAAAAAAATTGAAATAAAAGAGCTACGCTAAAAAAAATTGAAGAAAATCTAAAAAAAAATAAATTTCAAAAAAAATAAAACATTAAACATGTTAACATTTAAAAGATACAATACAGTTTTGACAAAAAACATTTGTCCGACGGCCGTCAAGACAAAAAAATTCACAAACAAACAAAACAAAACATTTATGAAGGTTCAATTATGTTTAAATAACTTCACCTTAATGCTAATGTCACACTGGCATGTTGAGTTCTGTAGAGCCCACATCACAGTCCAAGCTTGAATGTCTTGAAGTATGAGCCTCTTCTAAAAAAAAACTTTCAAACTAAAAGAATTAGACTAATTCTCCAAAGGACGAAATTTTTTTAAAAATTCAAATAATAGAGCTACGCTAAAAAAAAATTATAAGAAAATCTAAAATTAAATAAACTTCAAAGAAAATATAACATTAAACATGTTAACATTTAAAACATACAATACGGTTTTGACAAAAAAAACATTTGTCAGACGGCCGTCTAGACACAACAATTCACAAACAAAGAAAACAAAACAATTATGAAGGTTCAATAATAGTTAAATAACTTCACCTTAATGCTAATGTCACACTGGCATGTTGAGTTATGTAGAGACCACATCACAGTCCAAATTTCAATGTCTTGAAGTATGAGCCTCCTCTGAAAAAATACTTTCAAACTAAAAGAATTAGACTAATTTTCGAAAGGACGAAATTAAAAAAAAAAATTGAAATAATAGAGCTACGCTAAAAAAAAATTATAAGAAAATCTAAAATTAAATAAACTTCAAAGAAAATAAAACATTAAACATGTTAACATTTAAAACATACAATACGGTTTTGACAAAAAACATTTGTCCGACGGCCGTCAAGACAAAACAATTCACAAACAAACAAAACAAAACATTTATGAAGGTTCAATAATGTTTAAATAACTTCACCTTAATGCTAATGTCACACTGGCATGTTGAGGTCTGTAGAGCCCACATCACCGTCCAAACTTGAATGTCTTGAAGTATGAGCCTCTTCTGAAAAAATACTTTCAAACTAAAAAAATTAGACTAATTCTCCAAAGGAAGAAATTTAAAAAAAAAATTGAAATAAAAGAGCTACGCTAAAAAAATTTAAGAAAATCTAAAATAAAATAAATTTCAAAGAAAATATAACATTAAACATGTTAACATTTAAAACATACAATACGGTTTTGACAAAAAACATTTGTCAGACGGCCGTCTAGACACAACAATTCACAAACAAAGAAAACAAAACAATTATGAAGGTTCAATAATAGTTAAATAACTTCACCTTAATGCTAATGTCACACTGGCATGTTGAGTTATGTAGAGACCACATCACAGTCCAAATTTCAATGTCTTGAAGTATGAGCCTCCTCTGAAAAAATACTTTCAAACTAAAAGAATTAGACTAATTTTCGAAAGGACGAAATTTTAAAAAAAAATTGAAATAATAGAGTTACGCTAAAAAAAAATTATAAGAAAATTTAAAATTAAATAAACTTCAAAGAAAATAAAACATAAAGCATGCTAACATTTAAAACATACAATACAATTTGTAGAAAAAACATTTGTCCGATGGCCGTCAAGACAAAACAATTCACAAACAAAAAAAAAGAAACATTTATAAAAGTTCAATAATGTGTAAATAACTTCACCTTAATGCTAATGTCACACTGGCATGTTAAGTTCTGTAGAGCCCACATCACAGTCCAAGCTTGAATGTCCTTGAAGTATGAGCCTCTTCTAAAAAAAAACTTTCAAACTAAAAGAATTAGACTAATTCTCCAAAGGACGACATTTAAAAAAAAAATTGAAATAATAGAGCTACGCTAAAAAAAAATTATACGAAAATCTAAAATTAAATAAACTTAAAAGAAAAAAAACATTAAACATGTTAACATTTAAAACATACATTACGGTTTTGACAAAAAACATTTGTCAGACGGCCATCAAGACAAAACAATTCACAAACGAACACAACAAAACATTTATGAAGGTTCAAAAATGTTTAAATAACTTCACCTTAATGCTAATGTCACACTGGCATGTTGAGTTCTGTAGAGCCCACATCACAGTCCAAACTTGAATGTCTTGAAGTATGAGCCTCTTCTGAAAAAATACTTTTAAACTAAAAAAATTAGACTAATTCTCCAAAGGAAGAAATTTAAAAAAAAAATTGAAATAAAAGAGCTACGCTAAAAAAATTTAAGAAAATCTAAAATAAATTAAATTTCAAAAAAAATAAAACATTAAACATGTTAACATTTAAAACATACAATACAGTTTTGACAAAAAACATTTGTCCGACGGCCGTCAAGACAAAAAAATTCACAAACAAACAAAACAAAACATTTATGAAGGTTCAATAATGTTTAAATAACTTCACCTTAATGCTAATGTCACACTGGCATGTTGAGTTCTGTAGAGCCCACATCACAGTCCAAGCTTGAATGTCTTGAAGTATGAGCCTCTTCTAAAAAAAAACTTTCAAACTAAAAGAATTAGACTAATTCTCCAAAGGACGAAATTTTTTTAAAAATTCAAATAATAGAGCTACGCTAAAAAAAAATTCTAAGAAAATCTAAAATTAAATAAACTTCAAAGAAAATATAACATTAAACATGTTAACATTTAAAACATACAATACGAGTTTGACAAAAAACATTTGTCAGACGGCCGTCTAGACACAACAATTCACAAAGAAACAAAACAAAACATTTATGAAGGTTCAATAATGTTTAAATAACATCACCTCAATGCTAATGTCACACTGGCATGTTGAGTTCTGTAGAGCCCACATCACAGTCCAAGCTTGAATGTCTTGAAGTATGAGCCTCTTCTAAAAAAAAACTTTCAAACTAAAAGAATTAGACTAATTCTCCAAAGGACGAAAATTTTTTTTAAAAATTGAAATAATAGAGCTACGCTAAAAAAAAAATTATAAGAAAATCTAAAATTAAGTAAACTTCAAAGAAAATATAACATTAAACATGTTAACATTTAAAACATACAATACGGTTTTGACAAAAAACATTTGTCCGACAGCCGTCAAGACAAAACAATTCACAAACAAACAAAACAAAACATATATGAAGGTTCAATAATGTTTAAATAACTTCACCTTAATGCTAATGTCACACTGGCATGTTGAGTTCTGTAGAGCCCACATCACAGTCCAAGCTTGAATGTCTTGAAGTATGAGCCTCTTCTAAAAAAAAACTTTCAAACTAAAAGAATTAGACTAATTCTCCAAAGGACGAAATTTTTTTTAAAATTCAAATAATAGAGCTACGCTAAAAAAAAATTATAAGAAAATCTAAAATTAAATTAACTTCAAAGAAAATATAACATTAAACATGTTAACATTTAAAACATACAATACGAGTTTGACAAAAAACATTTGTCCGACGGCCGTCAAGACAAAACAATTCACAAACAAACAAAACAAAACATTTATGAAGGTTCAATAATGTTTAAATAACTTCACCTTAATGCTAATGTCACACTGGCATGTTGAGTTCTGTAGAGCCCACATCACAGTCCAAACTTGAATGTCTTGAAGTATGAGCCTCTTGTGAAAAAATATTTTCAAACTAAAAAAATTAGACTAATTCTCCAAAGGAAAAAATTTTAAAAAAAATTAAAATAATAGAGCTACGCTAAAAAAAAATTATAAGAAAATTTAAAATTAAATAAACTTCAAAGAAAATAAAACATAAAGCATGCTAACATTTAAAACATACAATACAATTTGTAGAAAAAACATTTGTCCGATGGCCGTCAAGACAAAACAATTCACAAACAAAAAAAAAGAAACATTTATAAAAGTTCAATAATGTGTAAATAACTTCACCTTAATGCTAATGTCACACTGGCATGTTGAGTTCTGTAGAGCCCACATCACAGTCCAAGCTTGAATGTCCTTGAAGTATGAGCTTCTTCTAAAAAAAAACTTTCAAACTAAAAGAATTAGACTAATTCTCCAAAGGACGACATTTTTTAAAAAAATTGAAATAATAGAGCTACGCTAAAAAAAAATTATAAGAAAATTTAAAATTAAATAAACTTCAAAGAAAATAAAACATAAAGCATGCTAACATTTAAAACATACAATACAATTTGTAGAAAAAACATTTGTCCGATGGCCGTCAAGACAAAACAATTCACAAACAAAAAAAAAGAAACATTTATAAAAGTTCAATAATGTGTAAATAACTTCACCTTAATGCTAATGTCACACTGGCATGTTGAGTTCTGTAGAGCCCACATCACAGTCCAAGCTTGAATGTCCTTGAAGTATGAGCTTCTTCTAAAAAAAAACTTTCAAACTAAAAGAATTAGACTAATTCTCCAAAGGACGACATTTTTTAAAAAAATTGAAATAATAGAGCTACGCTAAAAAAAAAATAATACGAAAATCTAAAATTAAATAAACTTCAAAGAAAATAAAACATTAAACATTTTAACATTTAAAACATACAATACGGTTTTGACAAAAAACATTTGTCCGACGGCCGTCAAGACAAAACAATTCACAAACAAACAAAACAAAACATTTATGAAGGTTTAATAATGTTTAAAAAACTTCACCTTAATGCTAATGTCACACTGGCATGTTGAGTTCTGTAGACCCCACATCACAGTCCAAGCTTGAATGTCCTTGAAGTATGAGCCTCTTCTAAAAAAAACTTTCAAACTAAAAGAATTAGACTAATTCTCCAAAGGACGACATTTTTAAAAAAAATTCAAATAATAGAGCTACGCTAAAAAAAAATAATAAGAAAATCTAAAATTAAATAAACTTAAAAGAAAAAAAACATTAAACATGTTAACATTTAAAACATACAATACGGTTTTGACAAAAAACATTTGTCAGACGGCCATCAAGACAAAACAATTCACAAACGAACACAACAAAACATTTATGAAGGTTCAAAAATGTTTAAATAACTTCACCTTAATGCTAATGTCACACTGGCATGTTGAGTTCTGTAGAGCCCACATCACAGTCCAAACTTGAATGTCTTGAAGTATGAGCCTCTTCTGAAAAAATACTTTCAAACTAAAAGAATTAGACTAATTTTCGAAAGGACGAAATTTTAAAAAAAAATTGAAATAATAGAGTTACGCTAAAAAAATTTTAAGAAAATCTAAAATAAATTAAATTTCAAAAAAAATAAAACATTAAACATGTTAACATTTAAAACATACAATACAGTTTTGACAAAAAACATTTGTCCGACGGCCGTCAAGACAAAACAATTCACAAACAAACAAAACAAAACATTTATGAAGGTTCAATAATGTTTAAATAACTTCACCTTAATGCTAATGTCACACTGGCATGTTGAGTTCTGTAGAGCCCACATCACAGTCCAAGCTTGAATGTCTTGAAGTATGAGCCTCTTCTAAAAAAAAACTTTCAAACTAAAAGAATAAGACTAATTCTCCAAAGGACGAAAATTTTTAAAAAATTCAAATAATAGAGCTACGCTAAAAAAAAATTATAAGAAAATCTAAAATTAAATAAACTTCAAAGAAAATATAACATTAAACATGTTAACATTTAAAACATACAATACGGTTTTGACAAAAAACATTTGTCAGACGGCCGTCTAGACACAACAATTCACAAACAAAGAAAACAAAACAATTATGAAGGTTCAATAATAGTTAAATAACTTCACCTTAATGCTAATGTCACACTGGCATGTTGAGTTATGTAGAGACCACATCACAGTCCAAATTTCAATGTCTTGAAGTATGAGCCTCCTCTGAAAAAATACTTTCAAACTAAAAGAATTAGACTAATTTTCGAAAGGACGAAATTTTAAAAAAAAATTGAAATAATAGAGCTACGCTAAAAAAAAATTATAAGAAAATCTAAAATTAAATAAACTTCAAAGAAAATAAAACATTAAACATGTTAACATTTAAAACATACAATACGGTTTTGACAAAAAACATTTGTCCGACGGCCGTCAAGACAAAACAATTCACAAAAAAACAAAACAAAACATTTATGAAGGTTCAATAATGTTTAAATAACTTCACCTTAATGCTAATGTCACACTGGCATGTTGAGTTCTGTAGAGCCCACATCACAGTCCAAACTTGAATGTCTTGAAGTATGAGCCTCTTCTGAAAAAATACTTTCAAACTAAAAAAATTAGACTAATTCTCCAAAGGAAGAAATTTAAAAAACAAATTGAAATAAAAGAGCTACGCTAAAAAAAATTTAAGAAAATCTAAAATAAAATAAATTTCAAAAAAAATCAAACATTAAACATGTTAACATTTAAAACATACAATACGGTTTTGACAAAAAACATTTGTCCGACGGCCGTCAAGACAAAAAAATTCACAAACAAACAAAACAAAACATTTATGAAGGTTCAATAATGTTTAAATAACTTCACCTTAATGCTAATGTCACACTGGCATGTTGAGTTCTGTAGAGCCCACATCACAGTCCAAACTTGAATGTCTTGAAGTATGAGCCTCTTGTGAAAAAATACTTTCAAACTAAAAAAATTAGACTAATTCTCCAAAGGAAAAAATTTTTAAAAAAATTGAAATAATAGAGCTAAGCTCAAAAAAAATTATAAGAAAATTTAAAATTAAATAAACTTCAAAGAAAATAAAACATAAAGCATGCTAACATTTAAAACATACAATACAATTTGTAGAAAAAACATTTGTCCGATGGCCGTCAAGACAAAACAATTCACAAACAAAAAAAAAGAAACATTTATAAAAGTTCAATAATGTGTAAATAACTTCACCTTAATGCTAATGTCACACTGGCATGTTGAGTTCTGTAGAGCCCACATCACAGTCCAAGCTTGAATGTCCTTGAAGTATGAGCCTCTTCTAAAAAAAAACTTTCAAACTAAAAGAATTAGACTAATTCTCCAAAGGACGACATTTAAAAAAAAAATTGAAATAATAGAGCTACGCTAAAAAAAAATTATACGAAAATCTAAAATTAAATAAACTTCAAAGAAAATAAAACATTAAACATGTTAACATTTAAA
This sequence comes from Biomphalaria sudanica, assembly GCA_036873155.1. Lineage (NCBI taxonomy): Eukaryota > Metazoa > Mollusca > Gastropoda > Planorbidae > Biomphalaria > Biomphalaria sudanica. Next base: position 3,372,998 of record JAZGLO010006718.1, on the reverse strand, counting down.
ACATACAATACGAGTTTGACAAAAAACATTTGTCAGACGGCCATCAAGACAAAACAATTCACAAACGAACACAACAAAACATTTATGAAGGTTCAAAAATGTTTAAATAACTTCACCTTAATGCTAATGTCACACTGGCATGTTGAGTTCTGTAGAGCACACATCACAGTCCAAACTTGAATGTCTTGAAGTATGAGCCTCTTCTGAAAAAATACTTTTAAACTAAAAAAATTAGACTAATTCTCCAAAGGAAGAAATTTAAAAAAAAAATTGAAATAAAAGAGCTACGCTAAAAAAAATTTAAGAAAATCTAAAATAAATTAAATTTCAAAAAAAATAAAACATTAAACATGTTAACATTTAAAACATACAATACAGTTTTGACAAAAAACATTTGTCCGACGGCCGTCAAGACAAAAAAATTCACAAACAAACAAAACAAAACATTTATGAAAGTTCAATAATGTTTAAATAACTTCACCTTAATGCTAATGTCACACTGGCATGTTGAGTTCTGTAGAGCCCACATCACAGTCCAAGCTCGAATGTCTTGAAGTATGAGCCTCTTCTAAAAAAAAACTTTCAAACTAAAAGAATTAGACTAATTCTCCAAAGGACGAAATTTTTTTAAAAATTCAAATAATAGAGCTACGCTAAAAAAAAATTCTAAGAAAATCTAAAATTAAATAAACTTCAAAGAAAATATAACATTAAACATGTTAACATTTAAAACATACAATACGAGTTTGACAAAAAACATTTGGCAGACGGCCGTCTAAACACAACAATTCACAAAGAAACAAAACAAAACATTTATGAAGGTTCAATAATGTTTAAATAACATCACCTCAATGCTAATGTCACACTGGCATGTTGAGTTCTGTAGAGCCCACATCACAGTCCAAACTTGAATGTCTTGAAGTATGAGCCTCTTCTGAAAAAATACTTTCAAACTAAAAGAATTAGACTAATTTTCGAAAGGACGAAATTTTAAAAAAAAATTGAAATAATAGAGTTACGCTAAAAAAATTTTAAGAAAATCTAAAATAAATTAAATTTCAAAAAAAATAAAACATTAAACATGTTAACATTTAAAACATACAATACAGTTTTGACAAAAAACATTTGTCCGACGGCCGTCAAGACAAAACAATTCACAAACAAACAAAACAAAACATTTATGAAGGTTCAATAATGTTTAAATAACTTCACCTTAATGCTAATGTCACACTGGCATGTTGAGTTCTGTAGAGCCCACATCACAGTCCAAGCTTGAATGTCTTGAAGTATGAGCCTCTTCTAAAAAAAAACTTTCAAACTAAAAGAATAAGACTAATTCTCCAAAGGACGAAAATTTTTAAAAAATTCAAATAATAGAGCTACGCTAAAAAAAAATTATAAGAAAATCTAAAATTAAATAAACTTCAAAGAAAATATAACATTAAACATGTTAACATTTAAAACATACAATACGGTTTTGACAAAAAACATTTGTCAGACGGCCGTCTAGACACAACAATTCACAAACAAAGAAAACAAAACAATTATGAAGGTTCAATAATAGTTAAATAACTTCACCTTAATGCTAATGTCACACTGGCATGTTGAGTTATGTAGAGACCACATCACAGTCCAAATTTCAATGTCTTGAAGTATGAGCCTCCTCTGAAAAAATACTTTCAAACTAAAAGAATTAGACTAATTTTCGAAAGGACGAAATTTTAAAAAAAAATTGAAATAATAGAGCTACGCTAAAAAAAAATTATAAGAAAATCTAAAATTAAATAAACTTCAAAGAAAATAAAACATTAAACATGTTAACATTTAAAACATACAATACGGTTTTGACAAAAAACATTTGTCCGACGGCCGTCAAGACAAAACAATTCACAAAAAAACAAAACAAAACATTTATGAAGGTTCAATAATGTTTAAATAACTTCACCTTAATGCTAATGTCACACTGGCATGTTGAGTTCTGTAGAGCCCACATCACAGTCCAAACTTGAATGTCTTGAAGTATGAGCCTCTTCTGAAAAAATACTTTCAAACTAAAAAAATTAGACTAATTCTCCAAAGGAAGAAATTTAAAAAACAAATTGAAATAAAAGAGCTACGCTAAAAAAAATTTAAGAAAATCTAAAATAAAATAAATTTCAAAAAAAATCAAACATTAAACATGTTAACATTTAAAACATACAATACGGTTTTGACAAAAAACATTTGTCCGACGGCCGTCAAGACAAAAAAATTCACAAACAAACAAAACAAAACATTTATGAAGGTTCAATAATGTTTAAATAACTTCACCTTAATGCTAATGTCACACTGGCATGTTGAGTTCTGTAGAGCCCACATCACAGTCCAAACTTGAATGTCTTGAAGTATGAGCCTCTTGTGAAAAAATACTTTCAAACTAAAAAAATTAGACTAATTCTCCAAAGGAAAAAATTTTTAAAAAAATTGAAATAATAGAGCTACGCTAAAAAAAAATTATAAGAAAATTTAAAATTAAATAAACTTCAAAGAAAATAAAACATAAAGCATGCTAACATTTAAAACATACAATACAATTTGTAGAAAAAACATTTGTCCGATGGCCGTCAAGACAAAACAATTCACAAACAAAAAAAAAGAAACATTTATAAAAGTTCAATAATGTGTAAATAACTTCACCTTAATGCTAATGTCACACTGGCATGTTGAGTTCTGTAGAGCCCACATCACAGTCCAAGCTTGAATGTCCTTGAAGTATGAGCCTCTTCTAAAAAAAAACTTTCAAACTAAAAGAATTAGACTAATTCTCCAAAGGACGACATTTCAAAAAAAAATTGAAATAATAGAGCTACGCTAAAAAAAAATTATACGAAAATCTAAAATTAAATAAACTTCAAAGAAAATAAAACATTAAACATGTTAACATTTAAAACATACAATACGAGTTTGACAAAAAACATTTGTCAGACGGCCATCAAGACAAAACAATTCACAAACGAACACAACAAAACATTTATGAAGGTTCAAAAATGTTTAAATAACTTCACCTTAATGCTAATGTCACACTGGCATGTTGAGTTCTGTAGAGCACACATCACAGTCCAAACTTGAATGTCTTGAAGTATGAGCCTCTTCTGAAAAAATACTTTTAAACTAAAAAAATTAGACTAATTCTCCAAAGGAAGAAATTTAAAAAAAAAATTGAAATAAAAGAGCTACGCTAAAAAAAATTTAAGAAAATCTAAAATAAATTAAATTTCAAAAAAAATAAAACATTAAACATGTTAACATTTAAAACATACAATACAGTTTTGACAAAAAACATTTGTCCGACGGCCGTCAAGACAAAAAAATTCACAAACAAACAAAACAAAACATTCATGAAAGTTCAATAATGTTTAAATAACTTCACCTTAATGCTAATGTCACACTGGCATGTTGAGTTCTGTAGAGCCCACATCACAGTCCAAGCTCGAATGTCTTGAAGTATGAGCCTCTTCTAAAAAAAAACTTTCAAACTAAAAGAATTAGACTAATTCTCCAAAGGACGAAATTTTTTTAAAAATTCAAATAATAGAGCTACGCTAAAAAAAAATTCTAAGAAAATCTAAAATTAAATAAACTTCAAAGAAAATATAACATTAAACATGTTAACATTTAAAACATACAATACGAGTTTGACAAAAAACATTTGGCAGACGGCCGTCTAAACACAACAATTCACAAAGAAACAAAACAAAACATTTATGAAGGTTCAATAATGTTTAAATAACATCACCTCAATGCTAATGTCACACTGGCATGTTGAGTTCTGTAGAGCCCACATCACAGTCCAAGCTTGAATGTCTTGAAGTATGAGCCTCTTCTAAAAAAAAACTTTCAAACTAAAAGAATTAGACTAATTCTCCAAAGGACGAAAAATTTTTTTAAAAATTGAAATAATAGAGCTACGCTAAAAAAAAAATTATAAGAAAATCTAAAATTAAGTAAACTTCAAAGAAAATATAACATTAAACATGTTAACATTTAAAACATACAATACGGTTTTGACAAAAAACATTTGTCCGACAGCCGTCAAGACAAAACAATTCACAAACAAACAAAACAAAACATATATGAAGGTTCAATAATGTTTAAATAACTTCACCTTAATGCTAATGTCACACTGGCATGTTGAGTTCTGTAGAGCCCACATCACAGTCCAAGCTTGAATGTCTTGAAGTATGAGCCTCTTCTAAAAAAAAACTTTCAAACTAAAAGAATTAGACTAATTCTCCAAAGGACGAAATTTTTTTTAAAATTCAAATAATAGAGCTACGCTAAAAAAAAATTATAAGAAAATCTAAAATTAAATTAACTTCAAAGAAAATATAACATTAAACATGTTAACATTTAAAACATACAATACGAGTTTGACAAAAAACATTTGTCCGACGGCCGTCAAGACAAAACAATTCACAAACAAACAAAACAAAACATTTATGAAGGTTCAATAATGTTTAAATAACTTCACCTTAATGCTAATGTCACACTGGCATGTTGAGTTCTGTAGAGCCCACATCACAGTCCAAACTTGAATGTCTTGAAGTATGAGCCTCTTGTGAAAAAATACTTTCAAACTAAAAAAATTAGACTAATTCTCCAAAGGAAAAAATTTTTAAAAAAATTGAAATAATAGAACTACGCTAAAAAAAAATTATAAGAAAATTTAAAATTAAATAAACTTCAAAGAAAATAAAACATAAAGCATGCTAACATTTAAAACATACAATACAATTTGTAGAAAAAACATTTGTCCGATGGCCGTCAAGACAAAACAATTCACAAACAAAAAAAAAGAAACATTTATAAAAGTTCAATAATGTGTAAATAACTTCACCTTAATGCTAATGTCACACTGGCATGTTGAGTTCTGTAGAGCCCACATCACAGTCCAAGCTTGAATGTCCTTGAAGTATGAGCTTCTTCTAAAAAAAAACTTTCAAACTAAAAGAATTAGACTAATTCTCCAAAGGACGACATTTTTTAAAAAAATTGAAATAATAGAGCTACGCTAAAAAAAAAATAATACGAAAATCTAAAATTAAATAAACTTAAAAGAAAATAAAACATTAAACATTTTAACATTTAAAACATACAATACGGTTTTGACAAAAAACATTTGTCCGACGGCCGTCAAGACAAAACAATTCACAAACAAACAAAACAAAACATTTATGAAGGTTTAATAATGTTTAAATAACTTCACCTTAATGCTAATGTCACACTGGCATGTTGAGTTCTGTAGAGCCCACATCACAGTCCAAGCTTGAATGTCCTTGAAGTATGAGCCTCTTCTAAAAAAAAACTTTCAAACTAAAAGAATTAGACTAATTCTCCAAAGGACGACATTTTTAAAAAAAATTGAAATAATAGAGCTACGCTAAAAAAAAATTATACGAAAATCTAAAATTAAATAAACTTAAAAGAAAATAAAACATTAAACATGTTAACATTTAAAACATACAATACGGTTTTGACAATTAACATTTGTCAGACGGCCATCAAGACAAAACAATTCACAAACAAACACAACAAAACATTTATGAAGGTTCAAAAATGTTTAAATAACTTCACCTTAATGCTAATGTCACACTGGCATATTAAGTTCTATAGAGCCCACATCACAGTCCAAGCTTGAATGTCTTGAAGTATGAGCCTCTTCTAAAAAAAAAATTTCAAACTAAAAGAATTAGACTAATTCTCCAAAGGACGAAATTTTTTTAAAAATTCAAATAATAGAGCTACGCTAAAAAAAAATTTTAAGAAAATCTAAAATTAAGAATACTTCAAAGAAAATATAACATTAAACATGTTAACATTTAAAACATACAATACGGTTTTGACAAAAAACATTTGTCCGACGGCCGTCTAGACACAACAATTCACAAACAAACAAAACAAAACATTTATGAAGGTTCAATAATGTTTAAATAACTTCACCTTAATGCTAATGTCACACTGGCATGTTGAGTTCTGTAGAGCCCACATCACAGTCCAAACTTGAATGTCTTGAAGTATGAGCCTCTTCTGAAAAAATACTTTCAAACTAAAAAAATTAGACTAATTCTCCAAAGGAAGAAATTAAAAAAAAAATTGAAATAATAGAGCTACGCTAAAAAAAATTTAAGAAAATCTAAAATAAAATAAATTTCAAAAAAAATAAAACATTAAACATGTTAACATCTGTAGAGCCCACATCTCAGTCCAAATATGAATGTCTTGAAGTATGAGCCTCTTCTGAAAAAATACTTTCAAACTAAAAGAATTAGACTAATTTTCCAAAGGACGAAATAAAAATAAAAAATTGAAATAATAGAGCTACGCTAAAAAAAAAAATTTAAGTAAATCTAAAATTAAATAAACTTCAAAGAAAATAAAACATTAAACATGCTTACATTTAAAACATACAATACGGTTTTGACAAAAACATTTGTCAGAAGGCCATCAAGACAGTGATTTGTGATTTTGGGCACATCGGCACAATTTAGGCCATGTCGTGCCTGCAGTCCCTCAAGGGCCACTCTCCCTCCACACAATAAGGGCCAAATTCCATACAGTCAAATCATTAAAATCAAGGTCTATTCACAGTTAAAATAGTAGAGGTAGTAAAAATTTAATAATTTGGTAAAAATCTAATGTAAATAGTACATGTCTACAGAATTCATAAATCAGATCTTCGTAGACAACCCCACTTCCCGGATAAAGCCCTTTACCTTCCCAGGGTCGACATTATTGAATAGTGTTTTTAAATTAGTGGCTCTAAAATATTTTTCCCTGACATCCTGGTATCTGGGGCAGTCGATGAGGATATGTTCCACGGTGAGGCGAGAGTCACAATACTCACAAAGTGGGGGTTCTTCTTTCTTCAGCACAAAAGAGTGCGTGATGTAGGTGTGGCCAATCCTAAGTCTGGACATGGTCGTGCTACCACGCCTTGTCAGACCCTTAGATGTGGACTGCCACCTGACATCCGCCACAATCTGCCTGAGTTTATTGTGAGTCTCAGCCTCCCATCGGTCCTGCCACTCTTGGTAGGAGGCAGAGGCAATACTTTGTCTCAGGTCCGAGCAGGGAATTTGGGTTCCTGACACCGCATGATTTAGGGCTCTCTTTGCTTCTCTGTCTGCGGCTTCATTTCCCTCAGTGCCCACTTGGGAGGGGACCCAGATGAAGGTGACATCCCTATGGTCGGCTGTCATTTGGTCCAACAGCTTCAGGCTCTTATGTACCAATGGAATGTCAGTCTTCATCCGCCCCAAAGCTTGCAATGCAGATTTGGAGTCGGAGCAGATTATAAATTTCCTCCTTTCTGATGCTTTGACGGCCATAAGTGCAAGCGATATTGCATGCAATTCGGCCGTAAAGATGGAGCAGCCATCGGGGAGTCTACGGGAGATTGTTTTGTTCCGAAAGGAGCAGGCACACGCGACCTTTCCATCCATTTTGGATCCGTCTGTGTAGATGGTGCCACAATCTCCGTAGCTCTCTTGCAGTTCCCTAAAGTGGACTTGTAGTATGCTTGGGTCTGTATTTTCTTTTTTGAAATTAAGGAGGGATAAATTTAATTTGGGTTTATTCATTAGCCAAGGAGGATTCTGAGGGGTTTCTATTTTAGAGATTTGGTTAATGGGTGGAGTTAAATTTTGGATGGGTTCTCTCATTCGAAGGCCTAACGGCTGTATGACGTTAGGCCTTCGATTGTATAATTCTACCTCTGTGGGGTTAAATATGGAATCATAAGCAGGGTTCGTAGGGTTGGATTTTAGCTTGACTATATACTGCATTGCAAGCTTTTTCATTCTTATATCCATGGGATAGGTGATGTACGAAACGCGCCGAGACAGAGACGCAGGGCAGCATTTTGTATTGGTTCCAGTATTTTTAGGTACGACTTCCTTGCTGCTCCATATATTATGGATCCGTAGTCTAGTTTGGATCGAATTAGACTCCGATATAGCAGCAGCAAAGTATCTCTGTCAGCTCCCCAGTCCGTATGGCTGAGCACTCTAAGTATGTTTAATGACTTTTGGCATTTTCTCTTAAGTTCCTTAATGTGGGTGAGAAAATTAAATTTGGAATCTAGAGTGAGGCCTAAAAATTTTGTAGTTTTCACGACAGGGATCTTCTTTTTGTGTATAAATAGTTCAGGGTCTAGGTGGAGTCCCCTTAAATTACAAAAATGCATACTAACTGTTTTGGAGTCCGAAAATTTCAAACCATTATCGTTTGCCCAATTTTGAATTTTGTTTAAAAATAACTGTAATTTTCTTTCTAGGGTGTTCATGTTTTTCCCATAAGTAAAAATGACAAAGTCATCAATATACAAAGAGCACTCTATGCCAGGGGACAGAGCATTTATGATGCTATTTATTTTAATGTTGAACAGGGTGACTGACAGAATGCTGCCCTGGGGTACACCCATTTCCTGGTCATGAGTGTCAGAAGTGGTGTTGCCCACTCGAACCTGAAATTTTCGGTCTTTCAGGAATTCCCCCACAAAACGGGGAAGATGTCCCTTAAGCCCCATAAGCTCCAGGTCACGTAGAATGCCATGTTTCCAGGTTGTGTCATAGGCCTTTTCTATATCGAAGAATACAGCTACTAGATGTTCTCTTCTGAGTAATGCATTCTGATACAAGCTTTCAGCCTTACCAGGTGGTCAGTTGTTGTCCGCCCTTGCCGGAATCCGCACTGGTAGTTAGAGATCACTTTATTCCTCTCCAGGTACCAGACCAGCCTACTGTTAATCATTCTTTCCAGCCTACTGTTAATCATTCTTTCCATGGTTTTGCAGATGCAGCTTGTTAGTGCTATTGGTCGATAGTTAGCTGGGTCAGAGCCGTCTCTTCCCGGTTTAGGTATCGGTATAACTGTGGCTTTCCTCCAGCTGTTTGGGAAAGCGCCTGTTTGCCACACACAGTTATAGACCCCTAGCAGGACTGCCAATGAGGGTTCGGGAAAGTGCTTGAGGAACTGGTAATGGATTTCATCTTCTCCAGGCGCTGTGTCATGTGACTTGTCTAGCGATTCCCTCAGTTCCTCAAGCGAGAACGGTTTGTTGTAGTCTTCATTGTTTTCTGACCTGAAATCAATGGAGTGTCTTTCCTCCCTGGTTTTTACTTTTTGAAACGCTGGCGTGTAATGTGCAGTGGATGACTTTTCTGCTATTGAGGATGCAAGGCAGTCAGCTATTTCTCTGGGGGACGTGACAGTTCGTCCTTGGTTTTTCAGATGCCCTATTGCATTTGATTCTTTCCCTTTGATTCGCCTTACTGCCTTCCAGACCGCTCTAGCAGAAGTTTTGGCATCCAGACTGCCGACAAAACTTCTCCAGGAATTCCTTTTGGCTGACCGTATGGTTTGTCTAGCCTTTGCTCTAGCTATTCTGAATAGCTTTAGGTTTTCCTGGGAAGGATTCTTTATAAATGCAGCCAGTCGTTTTTTCCTATCGCCAATAGCACTTTTGCAGGCTGTATCAAACCATGGTTTGCTAGGCCGTTTTGGATTTGCGGAGGTTAGGGGGACAACTTTCCTGGCTATACTAAGTAGCTTGCTAGCAAAGGTATCAGCTGGGTTCTGTTCATCCAGGATATTTTCTTTGATATCCTCTGAGCATCTTTTTTGGAATTGTTCCCAATCGGCCTTATTCAGTTTCCACCGCTGAGGTCATCCAAATGAGGGGAAATTGTTAGCAATGATGATTGGGAAGTGATCACTTCCCCGTAGATCATTGCTAACTGACCATTTAAAGTCGTCCAGAAGTCCAGGGACGCATACGGTGAGGTCAATGCGTGTGAGAGATCCAGTTCCTGGGTGCAAGTAGGTCGGTGATGCATCATTAAGTATGTATAAATCATGTTGGAGGAAGATATCCTCCAGCATACGGCCTCTTGTGTCGGTATTGTTGGATCCCCACATGGTGTTATGGGCATTGAAATCCCCAAGGATTATGTAAGGCCGGGGGAGTTGTTTCAATAGGTCCTCCATGTCTGTTTGGTTTAATGGAGCGCCTGGTGGTAGATACAGGCTGCAGCAAGTGATAACCTTGTGAAGGGTTATCCTAGCTTCTACGGCCTGTAGTGTGGTCTGTAGTTCTACCCTCTCATGGGGGATGCTATCCTTCACAAGGATACAGACTCCACCTGATGCTCTCTCTGCATCCTCAACATTCTTGCTGTAAGCACTGTAGCTTCGGAAGCTGATGCTATCTTTCAGAAATGTTTCCTGTAGACAGACAGCTACAGGAGTCTCAGAGTCCATCAGTAGCTGCATCTCCTCATAATTGGCCTTGAGGCCTCTGCAATTCCACTGTACAATTCTGGAATCCATGGCTTATTCTAGATGACCTACTTGGAGCTATTTGGCTTTGGGAGGCCCCCGGAGGGGTTTCCCTAAATTCCAGTGACCTTGGTATTTTTATTCTTGGGTTTGGATGGAGAGGAGGACAACCCCCTTTTGGGGGAAGTCTTTCTCTCTGGAGAGGGGAGATCCCTCTGGTTAGAGCGGAGGTTATTTCCTCCTCGCTCACCTCGGGCATCCTCTCCGCTTTGATTTCTCCCCTTAGGGAGTTGGTCAACCTCTAATTCGGTAGAGGTTGGGGTGTCTGACTGGTTTCTCTGAGGAGAACCTGTGTCAGACTTCATTGGACCACATGCCTTGTTTACCTTGATGACATTATTGTAATTGGCAAAACGTTTGAAGAGCACCTTGAAAATCTGAAGGAAGTGTTTCAACGGATAAGAAGTGCGGGAATGAGACTCAGCCCAAAGAAGTGTTCCTTATTCAGGAAAAACGTTAAGTACCTTGGTCACATTGTGTCAAATGACGGAGTCAGCACTGACCATGACAAAGTTGAGGCAGTGAAACGATGGCCTACACCAATTAATATCCATGAGCTGATTAGTTTCTTGGGACTCTGTACATACTACCGACGTTTCATGCCAAATTTCTCCAACCTCTGTAAGGTCCTTCATCAACTGACAGAACAAAACAGGCCATTTATTTGGACATCTGAATGTCAAGAAGCTTTCGAGAGGCTGAAAAACACACTATCCTCATCACCAGTATTGGCCTACCCCATTCCAGGGAAGACATTTATACTCGACACAGATGCAAGCAACACTGGAATAGGCGCAGTCTTGTCCCAAAAGGTGGATGAAGCTGAACGAGTCATCGCATACTTCAGTCAAAGCCTATTGAGAGCTGAAAGGAACTACTGTGTGACGAGACGTGAATTGCTTGCTGCTGTGGATGCAATAAAACATTTCCACAAGTACCTATACGGGCAGAAATTTATCTTAAGGACAGATCACGCAGCTCTGCAATGGTTGCTTTCGTTTAAGAGCCCTGAAGGTCAGGTAGCAAGGTGAATCAAACGTCTTCAAACCTATGAATTTGAAACTAAGCACTGAAAAAGGGCAAATTCACCAAAATGCTGATGCACTGTCTTGACGGCCCTGCAAATCAGAATGTAAGCACTGCAAGAAGGCTGAAGAAAAGGAGGTAGCTGTCAATTGTCATCGGCTCGGAGTAGATGTTTCCAGACCCTGGTGTGATAAAAGGATTCGAGAGGACAAAATGCAAGATGAAGATCTGGCTCCCATTCTTCTATGGAAAGAAGATGGACAACATCCAGATTGGAAAGACATCTCTGAGAAGGGGTTAGCCACCAAGGCGTACGGGCTCAGTGGATCTTGCTGACGTTGGTCAATGGTGTCATCAAATGGGTTTGGGAATCTGCTGATGGAACATCCAATCACCTTCAGCTGATGTTACCGAATGTGAGAGTTGCTGAAGTACTGAAAGAGATGCATAGTGGCCCTAGCAGATCTCATCTTGGTGTCAATAAGACTCTGGAAAAGGTTCGTCAGCGTTTCTTCTGGTTCAGATATAGAGAGGATGTAGAGGAATGGTGTCGAAGGTGCGACATATGTGCGGCAGCAAAAGGCCCTCGACGCAAAACTAGGGGTCTTTTGCAACAGTATAATAATGGTGTTACATTCGAGAGGATCGCAATAGATGTTGCAGGCCCTTTTCCTGAAACCAAGGAAGGAAACAAATACATCTTGGTAGTCATTGACTATTTCAGCAAATGGTCAGAAGCTTATGCCATACCAAATCAAGAAGCTATCACAGTGGCCGAAACACTCATAGGATAACTGGATCAGTCGCTTTGGTGTACATAATGAGTTGCACTCTGACCAGGGAAGGAACTTCGAGTCCAAAGTTTTCCAGTAGATGTGCAAGACACTTGGCATCGAAAAGACTCACATGACAGCTATCCATCATCAATCTGATGGGATGGTAGAGCGATTCAACAGAACCCTAGAACAACATCTGGGACACTGGGACAACCATATCCCCATAATCCTCATGTCATACAGAGGATCCGTTCATAGCACCACAGGATATACCCCAGCAAAGATGTTATTTGGTCGTGAGCTTCGTCTACCATGTGACCTGTTATTTGGGATTCCGAGAGATACGCCAGTGTCTTCAACTGAATATGTCACCAATCTCCGAAGACAATTGGAGAATGCTCATGCATTGGCCCGCAAAAACATCAAGACCAACGGGCCAATACGTCGGGGTTCCATGAGAATGATCTAGTGTGGCTCTATAACCCACAGAGACGAAAAGGCAGATCCCCAAAACTCCAAAGAGACTGGGAAGGTCCATACCGTGTCGTAAAAAGAATAAACGACGTGGTCTACCGGATACAGAAAAGTCCACGGTCCAAGCTGAAGGTTGTCCACGTTGATCGACTACATCAGTACTGTGGTGAAATAGAATCTTTTCGGTACGAACATATCTAAGAAGGGGGAAGTGTTACGAAGTAACAGTGACAGGTAATGGTCACTATGTGTGACCCCGGCGAGATGACACAGCACCGAGTGACAGGATGTGACGTGCCCTTACGTGTTATTCCAGGGAAAGAACAGATCTACGAAGGGGGCAGTGTTATAAATGAACAGTGACAGAGGTCACTACGTGTGACCTCGGCGAGATGACACTGCAGCGGGTGTTCTCTGAAATCGACATGTATAAACAACGACAGGATGTGATGTTCCCTCCCAGGTTGTTCCAGAGGATACTAGCAGTGTTTTTGCAATATTGGACAAGGGATTAGGGACTCTATATAAACCAGAGAGTTAAGGTGAAAAGAATCAGTACAGTCATCGTTACTTTTGTCTACTGTCCGAGACATTACAAGAGAGTGCACTTGAGCCGTTACAGTCGATGTAAGACGTATACGCTACATGTTACAGTGACGAATTCTTAAAGTTAATATTCAATAAAGTTATATAAAGCTGAGTGTTGAGTCGTCAAGTTCTTTGCAGTGTTTTTATTTGTGTGCCTTATTTGTGTGCCTACTAATACATTTAGCCAGAAGATTCAGAAATACGTAACAATATGTAACTTAAATAAATTGTTGATACAAAATTATAATAATAAGGTCCAACAAAATGAATGAAATGAATGATACAAAATAATATTGAACTAGCTTTTTAAAGATGATGAGGATGAAATGAAACAAAATTAACAAAATGAAAACTATATGAAAATGGAGATAATGATGATATGTAACTTAAATGAATTAATGATACAAAATGATAAAAATGAAATACAACTAAATGAATGAAATGAATGATTAATGATATAAAATGATATTGAATTAGATATTTGAAGATTACAATGAGGATAAAATGTAACTAAATTAACAAAATAAAAACTATGACAATGGAGATTACAATGATGATATGTAACTTAAATGAATTAATGATAAAAAAGAATATAATGAAATACAACTAAATGAATGAAATGAATGAGATTATGTTGAACTAGATATTTGAAGATGATAATGAGGATGAAATGTAACTAAACAAAGAAAATGAAAACTATATAAACATGGGAATAATGATAATGATATGTAACTTAATTAATTAATGATACAAAATTATAATAATAAGGTCCAACTAAATGAATGAAATGAATGATACAAAATACTATTGAACTAGCTTTTTAAAGATGATGAGGATGAAATGAAACAAAATTAACTAAATGAAAACTATATGAAAATGGAGATAACAATGATGATATGTAACTTAAATGAATTAATGATACAAAATGATAAAAATAAAATACAACTAAATGAATGAAATGAATGAAATTATATTGAGCTAGATATTAGAAGATGATAATAAAGATGAAATGTAACTAAACAAAGAAAATGAAAACTATATGAACATGGAAATAATGATAATGACACATAACTTAAATAAATTAATGATACAAAATTATAATAATAAGGTCCAACTAAATGAATGAAATGAATGATACAAAATAATATTAAACTAGCTTTTTAAAGATGATGAGGATGAAATGAAACAAAATTAACAAAATGAAAACTATATGAAAATGGAGATTACAATGATGATATGTAACTTAAATGAATTAATGATACAAAATGATAAAAATGAAATACAACTAAATGAATGAAATGAATGATTAATGATATAAAATGATATTGAATTAGATATTTGAAGATTACAATGAGGATAAAATGTAACTAAATTAACAAAATAAAAACTATGACAATGGAGATTACAATGATGATATGTAACTTAAATGAATTAATGATAAAAAAGAATATAATGAAATACAACTAAATGAATGAAATGAATGAGATTATGTTGAACTAGATATTTGAAGATGATAATGAGGATGAAATGTAACTAAACAAAGAAAATGAAAACTATATAAACATGGGAATAATGATAATGATATGTAACTTAATTAATTAATGATACAAAATTATAATAATAAGGTCCAACTAAATGAATGAAATGAATGATACAAAATACTATTGAACTAGCTTTTTAAAGATGATGAGGATGAAATGAAACAAAATTAACTAAATGAAAACTATATGAAAATGGAGATAACAATGATGATATGTAACTTAAATGAATTAATGATACAAAATGATAAAAATAAAATACAACTAAATGAATGAAATGAATGAAATTATATTGAGCTAGATATTAGAAGATGATAATAAAGATGAAATGTAACTAAACAAAGAAAATGAAAACTATATGAACATGGAAATAATGATAATGACACATAACTTAAATAAATTAATGATACAAAATTATAATAATAAGGTCCAACTAAATGAATGAAATGAATGATACAAAATAATATTAAACTAGCTTTTTAAAGATGATGAGGATGAAATGAAACAAAATTAACAAAATGAAAACTATATGAAAATGGAGATTACAATGATGATATGTAACTTAAATGAATTAATGATACAAAATGATAAAAATGAAATACAACTAAATGAATGAAATGAATGATTAATGATATAAAATGATATTGAATTAGATATTTGAAGATTACAATGAGGATAAAATGTAACTAAATTAACAAAATAAAAACTATGACAATGGAGATTACAATGATGATATGTAACTTAAATGAATTAATGATAAAAAAGAATATAATGAAATACAACTAAATGAATGAAATGAATGAGATTATGTTGAACTAGATATTTGAAGATGATAATGAGGATGAAATGTAACTAAACAAAGAAAATGAAAACTATATAAACATGAGAATAATGATAATGATATGTAACTTAATTAATTAATGATACAAAATTATAATAATAAGGTCCAACTAAATGAATGAAATGAATGATACAAAATAATATTGAACTAGCTTTTTAAAGATGATGAGGATGAAATGAAACAAAATTAACAAAATGAAAACTAGATGAAAATGGAGATTACAATGATGATATGTAACTTAAATGAATTAATGATACAAAATGATAAAAATGAAATACAACTAAATGAATGAAATGAATGAAATTATATTGAGGTAGATATTTGAAGATGATAATGAAGATGAAATGTAACTAAACAAAAAAAAAAGAAAACTAAATGAAAATGGGAATAATGATAATGATATGTAACGTAAATAAATTAATGATAGAAAATTATAATGATGAGGTCCAACTAAATGAATGAAATAAATGAAATTATATTGAACTAGATATTTGAAGATGATAATGAGGATGAAATGTAACTAAACAAAGAACATGAAAACTATGTGAACATGGAAATAATGATAATGACACATAACTTAAATAAATTAATGATACAAAATTATAATAATAAGGTCCAACTAAATGAATGAAATGAATGATACAAAATACTATTGAACTAGCTTTTTAAAGATGATGAGGATGAAATGAAACAAAATTAACTAAATGAAAACTATATGAAAATGGAGATAACAATGATGATATGTAACTTAAATGAATTAATGATACAAAATGATAAAAATAAAATACAACTAAATGAATGAAATGAATGAAATTATATTGAGCTAGATATTAGAAGATGATAATGAAGATGAAATGTAACTAAACAAAGAACATGAAAACTATGTGAACATGGAAATAATGATAATGACACATAACTTAAATAAATTAATGATACAAAATTATAATAATAAGGTCCAACTAAATGAATGAAATGAATGATACAAAATAATATTAAACTAGCTTTTTAAAGATGATGAGGATAAAATGAAACAAAATTAACAAAATGAAAACTATATGAAAATGGAGATTACAATGATGATATGTAACTTAAATGAATTAATGATACAAAATGATAATAATGAAGTACAACTAAATGAATGAAATGAATGATTTATGATACAAAATGTTATTGAAATAGATATTTAAAGATGATAATAAGGATGAAATTTTACAAAATTTGCAAAATGAAAACTATACAAAAATAGTGATAATGATGATATGTAACGTAATGAATTAATGATACAAAATTATAATAATAAGGTCCAACTAAATGAATGAAATGAATGATTAATGATATAAAATAATATTGAACTAGATATTTGAAGATAACAATGAGGATGAAATGTAACTAAATTAACAAAATGAAAACTATGACAATGGAGATTACAATGATGATATGTAACTTAAATGAATTAATGATAAAAAAGAATATAATGAAATACAACTAAATGAATGAAATGAATGAAATTATGTTGAACTAGATATTTGAAGATGATAATGAGGATGAAATGTAACTAAATTAAAAAAAAAGAAAACTATATGAACATGGGAATAATGTTAATGACATGTAACTTAAAAAAATTAATGAAAGAAAATTATAATAATGAGGTCCAACTAAATGAATGAAATGAATGAAATGAATGAAATTATATTGAACTAGATATTTGAAGATGATAATTAGGATGAAATGTAACTAAACAAAGAAAATGAAAACTATATGAACATGGGAATAATGATAATGACATAACTTAAATTAATTAATGATACAAAATTATAATAATAAGGTCCAACTAAATGAATGAAATGAATGAAATGAATGAAATGAATGAAATGAATGAAATGAATGAAATTATATTGAACTAGATATTTGAAGATGATAATGAGGATGAAATGTAACTATACAAAGAAAATGAAAACTATATGAACATGGGAATAATGATAATGACATGTAACTTAAATAAATTAATGATACAAAATTATAATAATAAGGTCCAACTAAATGAATGAAATGAATGAAATGAATGAAATGAATGATACAAAATAATATTGAACTAGCTTTTTAATGATGAGGATGAAATGAAACGAAATTAACAAAATGAAAACTATATGAAAATAGAGATAACGAAGATGATATGTAACTTAAATGAATTAATGATACAAAATTATAATAATGAAGTACAACTAAATGAATGAAATAAATGATTTATGATACAAAATGTTATTAAATTGATATTTAAAGATGATAATGAGGATGAAATTTTACAAAATTTGAAAAATGAAAACTATACAAAAATGGTGATAATGATGATGATATGTAACTTAAATGAATTAATGATACAAAATGATAATAATAAAATACAACTAAATGAATAAAATGCATGTTTAATGATACAAAATGATATTGAACAAGATATTTGAAGATGATGTTGAGGATGAAATGTAACTAAATTTTCAAAATCTAACTAAATGTGCAAAAGGATAACAATAATGATAACTAAATAAAGTTACTAGCTAATTAAACCAAATTAATTAATAATGTACAAAATAAGAATAATGATGTCTAACTAAATGAGCTTAATGAATATTTAAAATGATGCTATTATAGAACTAGATGAATTAAATGAATGAATAATGATAGAAAGTGATGATAATGATGAAATCTAAATAAATGAATGAATGAATGAATAATGATAAATAATTATGACAATAATTTCTAATTTAATGAACAAAATGATATCTAACTAAATGAGCAAAATGAATGATAACTTTTTCCTTTAATTTTTTTTTTTACTTTCTTTTATTTATTTTACTTTTTTTTCTTTTTGGTTAATTTTTTTAATTTTTTTTTTTCTTTTTCTTTTTTTGTTTTTTTGTTTTAAAAATTAAATATGAAAGAGAAAACAAAATTTCTGCAAAGGTTTCATTCATGAGCTTACTAGCAAAGTAAAATTATTTATTCTTGACATTACTTATGTAAAATGAAGCTTACATATCAGTAGAAAAATGTAGGTAACATCTACGATATCTAAGTAAATGAATTTTTACAAAGAACACAGGATAGTTATAATGACATTCTGGCAATACAAAACTAAATAAATAATGTATGGTGCCATACAGGATGAAACAGGGTGGAGGACACGCACTAAACATGAGATATATTAATTGTATGAAGACCCACCAATAGTGAACGAAATCAGACTACGTTGGGCAGGTCACCTTGAAAGAATGTCAGATAACAGAGGGGCGAAAATCGTATACAGGCAAAAACCAAAAGGCAGGCGACCCAAAGGCAGACCCCGAATGCGATGGATAGATGATGGGGAAGCAGATCTGAAGCAGCTTGGGGTTAGGGCGTGGAGACGAAAGGCCCAGGAGAGATCTGAATGGAAGGATGTGTTAAAGCAGGCCAAAGCCCTCCATGGGCTGTAGCGCCACTGGGATGGATGGTTGGATAGTTACCAGACCTCTAGATTATGATAATGATGATGATGATTATTAAACTAAATGGTGAAAGAAAGTATATAATTATGATGCCAATTTAAATAAATGATAATGATGATAATTCTAACTAAATGAATAAAACAAATGTAAATTTCAATACAAAAATGATGACATCTAACTAAAATAAAATAATGTAACTATATGAAATATTTCAAAATGTTTATGATGATGAGTTTATATTAAAAGTTCAATAGTTAGTACTATCTTTCCACACATTCAAGTTTCATCTAGCTGTTACTGTTTAAAATTTGAGGAGATTATTTCCAAAATAATTGGTATGATTTGTTGAGTCAGATGGCTGAAATAGTCTGTATTTATGCATTGCTAAAGAGAAAAAAATGGTGTTTGTATGTTATAACTGTGTATAATGTAAGTATATGTATATGTGTGTATTGCATTCACATTTCAAAGTTTAAAAAAAAAAGATTCATACAATAATTCTAAAAGGAATCAAAGAAAGCTATAAATAAGGGAGATGATATTGTGTGAATTGTATTTTGTCCCATTTTTAGAATTATTTCCCTTAGCAAGGGAGTTAATATTGTAATATTGTGTGTTGCATTTTACTGTATAAATGAAATTCAATTATGAATTATTAATTGTAAATGCAAGAGCTACTAGTATCACTGACCTGAGAGAAGAGAGATAGCCAAAGTGTTTTCCTTACCATAAAATAAAAATAAATAAAGTATTTGAACAGATACAACTGTTAGATCTTAAATGCCTAGTAGGTTTTAATATCCTTAAGAAGTTTCTAGACAACTCCATACAAGACAACCTTGCAGATATCTTTAAAAATTTGAGAAATTTTAAGATATTAGTCAGGGTGTAATCACTCAATACAAGATTTTTTTGTTAAATAAACACTAAGTTTGGGACAATAGAAAACAAATGAGGCTGCCTGAAATTCTGGAGCTGGGAAAGCAGAAGATTCCAGCTACCCATTGCCATAGCATGGCGCCTCTGTGGAAACATCTAGTAGAGGAACTAGATAGTCCAAGTATGTGTAGCGAACCAGGCCTTTTGTGGGATGAGGTTGTTTGTTTTTTTTTATCTCCCTCGGGGAAGGGATGGAACAAATAGCCCACACCAAAGTCCAAAGAGTCTGCCATGCCGTTCCACAAAAGGGGGCCATCATAAGAGAGCATTGGAGTGGCGATCCTCACACGAAATAGTGGCGGTAACAGTATAGGAATATGAGGCAATCTCCATATGGTAAGCACTGCCTCTCAGCCACTTGTATTAAGTGGACCCAGGGCCTGGGGCGGTGTGCCGTGTAAGTGGTACAGTCAATATGGCCATCACTGCTGGGAGCCCTCAGACAGGTCAGGGGTGAAGAGCCCCATGTCCAGGCCTGGTTGTTGGATAAAAGCCTTTCTAACAATCAACAGGATAAGGGCACTCTTGCAGGCGCCAATTCCATACTTCATTGAAGGTGCATGGAAAGCAAGGAACACAGCAATTGAGAAAATGCTTGTTTTGACAGGTATAAACTAAGTTCATAGGGACTCTGTATAAGGAAGCAAAGTCCTCTCTCAAAATGTTCAAAGGAGAAGAAAGTTAAGTAACATTGCAACGATCTTGGGTGAAAACAAGAAAGCTTTATAGGTGGCTAGTTAGAAAGGAATTTTAAACCCATGTGAAGATGAGCAACAGATACTTGGTTGTTTTATTAGAGGTGGTTATGGTGGAATTCCATTTTAAAGGTAGAAGTAAAAAAAGGCAGAGGTCATGTTAGACATAGTGTTATTTTTTTGGGGTTGAAGTATGAATGAAGTATGAAAGAATATAAATCCATCTGGTCTAGATGGACATTTTTTAACATGTATATCTTGTGGGGCATAGTGGCTGAGGTGACTCAAGTTCAAATCCTGACAAAGACTGAAATTTTAATAGAGATTTTTAGGACACCCTTAAGTCCACCAAACTCTATGTATGGGTGCCAGACTGATTTTGGGGAAGTAAAGGTTGGTCATTGTGCTGGCCATAATTGACCATAGAAATAGATGAGCTTCACGTCATTAGCCCCATAGATCACAAGGTGAAGTGTTACCTTTACTTTACTATCTTGTGAAAAAAGTCAAAGGTCAATATTGTAGAACAAGAGTAGGAAACTTATCTGCTCACTGAAAACAATGAAAATATTTTATGCCTTGGTTTTGAGGCTTTTAATTGTGCTGTATCAGACAGTATCATTTATAGAAAGCATTGATTGGGGACATTGTTGGGTTTGTTGGTTGAAGAAGACAAGTTACATAGAAGGACATGTACAGAGTATTTAAGCTTGGTGGTGGGACATCAAAAGGTGAATTTTATGTACCCCTCAGAATGACTAGATAAAAAGTTAAGCTTGTAAACTGATGTAGTTGAATTTGAAATACTATTATTATTGTATGGATCTGTTATGAAAACATCTGTATTAAAAATGGACTAATAGAAAAATAAAGAGATTGTATTTGAGAAAAATAAAGATGTATCATCAATTTTGAAAGCACTTGGTATACTTATCTTCTTCTTATATAATACAGACGTTACTTCAAAAAAGAAGATGATTACATCCTACGGGTCATGCATTTAGTCATGCATATTAACCAATGACTTAAATTCTACCAAGTCACTGGTTTTCCCTGCTAGCTCAGGCAACCCATTCCATGCTCTAATAGCACCAGGGAAGAAGGAGTATTTTTACAAATTTGTCCTAGCATATGGGACGAGGAATGTGCCTTTATCTTTGTGTCTTTCAGAGTATTTTATTAAATTTTGTTTTTGTATTTGAAGATTATGGTTCAGTGTTTTATGTATAATTGCTACTTTACTTTTGAGTCTTCTGTCCTGAAGGCTTTCTAAATTTAGTGATTTTACTAAAGGTGTTAATCTAGTCAAATGTGAATATTCATTTGTTATGAATCTCACTGCTCTATTTTGTGTCTGTTCCAGTTTCTTAATGTTTTCTTGAGTTGAGGGGTCCCAAACGGAGGATGCATATTCTATTATTGGCCTAACCAAGGTTAAATAACATTTTAGTTTTATGTTCTTATTTGATTTATAGAAATTTCTTTTAATAAATTCTAATGCTTTGTTTGATTTTTTTTAAAGTTTCATCAATATGTGGATTCCATGACAGTTTTTCATTTATTATAACACCTAGGTATTTTGCGTTTTTAGTCTGTGCTTGCCATGAATAAGATAAGTGGAATTAATTTGTTTTAGTTTTTTTGTTACTCCTAACAACTGACATTTTTCTGGGTGGAAAGACATGCTCCAATTTGATTCCCATTTCTGTAATTCATCTAATTCTCTTTGTAAAATATCTGTGTCTGGTGTTGTTTTTATTGTTTTATGTATTATGCAAATAATCTGACTTTTGTTCCTGAAGTAATGCAATTTGGTAAATCATTTATGTAAATTAAAAATAGTAGTGGACCCAAGACTGTTGCATAGGTGTATTCATATGGAGACATGATGCATGGTACCATTCATCGCAGGTGTCACATTGAATGGCTTTCTGTTTCATGGTGCATACTTTTTTGCAGATGTTGCATCTATCTTTAGATCTAGGCCCTGGACTTGACTCTACATCTCCTGCTATTAATATGAACAGTGATAGGTATTTATTTCTGCTGTGTCTGATTGAGAACTTCCATTAGTGATGGGTGATCTTCTTTAATGTTATGGATGTGTATGTTAGGTTATTTTTGAAGCTGCATTGATCTAGAGTGTGATGATTGATTATGACTGTTCTTTCCTTTTTAAGTTTAGTATTGACTAAGGTAGATCTAGTTCTATGTTCAGCTAGTGTGTATTTAGTAATTATTAGGATAAATAGCCAGAGCAATTTCATGATGACTGTTGATTTTAGTTTTTAAAGGTCTAGTCTAAATCTAGTTTAAGGTTTATAATGCCTAAGTTAAGTCTAAGTCTAAAATGAAACCTAATTTACAATGACAATTAAATCAAATCAAATGGTTTATTAAATTCAAAATATGGACCTAGACTAGATCTAATCCTAGATCAATATGTTTACATGTATACGTATCAAATGAAAGGGGCTCCTCTTCCTGACACAAGGCATGGTCACAGCAGTCCCTTTAACTTTATTACAGCCAGAAGGATAGTAAGAAATAAAGGGGTGGGTCTCTGGAACTCCAGCATTTGGGACAGTTAGGTTTAGGGTTTAAGATCTGGTAAGGTAAAATATTGTGCTTGATAGTAATTGTCTAATATTATATTATATTTTTTAAAGTTTAACTTGTAATATTGTCATAATATAATCCCTTTATATTGTTTTTAATTTGTAGCAGATTAATTTCTTAAAAAATGATCTCATTATATTTTCTTTGCTACTGAGTAATTCTTTAGCTTTCATTGAGAATTTAGTTTTTGACAAATTTTTATGTTAGGTTTTCTACTAAATGCATCATATTGTAATTTATAAACAAATCAGCATATGATAACACTAATAGTTAAACATTTCTAAGAAATACAATTTACCAATCATTAGATTTAATGTTTAAATGTGTCAGAATCAACTAACCATATAAATAAGCAATTTAAGAATTTTAGTGTAATGTATGAGACCCATGCAACACTTTAATGTATAGGATGACTGCCTGGTAATGTGGTATGTGCTCTGGATTCCGAGTCAACCTGTGGGAAGTTTGGACTGGTATGTAATAATCTTCAAATCTGAAGGAACACCTGAAACTTTTTAAACAAACTAAAAACTAGGGGAGATAATAAAATATATTACATGACCTGAACTAGTCCTCTTGAACTACTGTCTGTACAGCAAGCAGACATCAGAACTCTTGTTACTTAGTTCACACCATTCTTGCGTGTCATGCAAAATAAAAACAGTCATTGAGCTGATGTATTATTTTCATCCTCTAAGTTTTAATTACAAATCACAATTTTTTACTAATATTTCAAATAAATGTTTATCCTTATATTCATGTGTAAAACACAACACAAAAAAAAACATCTTCTATACAAGGTATAAGTGTCTTTTAGTAATTAACATGTAATTTCAATTGTTACAATAAATACTTCAATTACTTTTCAACATCTCTCTTCCCTTTTGAACAGTTTTAAGTTATTGCATTTTGCCAATATTAAAATGTATCAGGAATAAACTTTTAACTGGCTATATGTTAATTTGGCGTTAGACCCCTTTTTGCTTTTGCCAACCCCAATGTAACTATCTGCTTTCAAAGGCTCAACCATGTGTGACTTTTAGTATCCAATTCGTGCATTGTTTTGTAGTTTGAAAAAAAAAATTATTTTTACAAAACGTCTACACCAGAATTTTCTTTATGCACTTGAAATTGAGAGCCACTGTTTTCTAAAAAGAAATTGATCTTTTTGTGTTACTACACATAGATCATTTTCCTTTGACAAGTGTGAAGCCAATTAATATTTATTTTTTATATCATTGGCCAATAAGTGTAATGTCTAGTTTGAAAAAGTCATGTCTAACTCTGTTTAAACAAAAGGAGACAAACAAAAATAGAACAATATGCCTAGTTTTCAAAACTATATAGTTGCAATACATTTAGAACAGTTTCTTAAACTCTCAATTTCTATATGTGATCCAATACACTACAGTATAAACTTTTATTTTAATTATTGTTTTAAAATAATAACAGCTATATACATCCAATTTTCACCACAAAAAGATTAACTAAGTGTATCTTCTTGTTCTGTATGAAACCTAAAGCAATCTTCGTGGGTATGTTTTATAAAATGTGTTGGTATTTTTCTATCACAATGTAACTTATTAGAAGTTAACTTATCACAATAAGAGCTAATGTGTAAGTAAAAATATTACCTGATGTAGATTGATGACAAATACTGTTTCCATATCAACCACTCAGTTCAGAAGTCAGAAAATCTTGATCATGAAAAATTATTTCAAAAAAGCAACAAAGCAAAATACATTTGGCAATCAAATCATTAAATAGAAACAATCTGATATAAAATTTTCACATGTAAATTATGAGTGAGTGTGGCGTGAATGTACATTTTGTTTTTTTATAGTTATAATGTTTTGTTTGGTGTAATGCACAAATTGTAAGACAAATTTCCTTATGGACAATAAAGATTATTAATATTTGCAATTGAATGGAATATTTAATAAACTCCAACATTGTTAATTCTGAAACTATAATTTTAGTAATAGCAAAAGCAAAAATCTGACCTGATGTAGATCTCTTGTAGTTACCATCACCACATCAAATGTTCAAGTTAGCAAATGTCATTGATATTATACAATTATCCAATTCATATGTAATTCTTGGCCTGAAAATTAAAAGATTGAAAAAACTAAATTAAATTTAATATTATATTTGTATGTAAAAGTAATACATTTGTAAAAATGAATTTATGTCCTTTCTGAATTGAATAGGATGGCATAAAAAGAAACGTATTAACATAAACTTACATAGGTCTGTTCTATATTTATAAATCATGATAAAAAATGATATTAAATTCTTAAATTTTTTCCCCGCAAAATATTACATTATTTTATTTTGTGTCAGACTGACTTTTCAGATAAATAGAAAGCACTATTGGAGAATGTATCAAATCAAACATAGCCTTCAACCAAGACCATGCCTGAGTTAAAATAAGAAAGAAGATGGGACTATTGTACAGAACTGACCAGGATTACTATTATCATGTAAAAAGTTAGAGACTATTCAACATCCTTTGATTTTAACACTAGATTTTATCTGTAAACTGTTGACATTATTTTGGTGAGAAGGGAAAAAAAAACAAGATTAAATCATGAAGACGCAGTCAAACTTCATATGATAAATTTCATCCAGCCAAAACATTTTACAATTTAAAATAATTAGATAAGATTAACCCATATGATCATGATTTACATCATCTCTTATTTGAAATTTATAGAACTTATTTTAGATTTAATATAAGAAAATTTTAAAATCCTCTTAGTCCATTTCCTTATCTTGGCATTGAAATATATTTAATCCCTAACTCACTCTCTTTGTCTTATTATATTTCTTAAATATGAATGTGAGATTTGCCTCCAGAGGAGCAAATTTTAAGTCTTTTTTATTTTTTAAGTTATTCCCCTAACTAAAAATCTAAACTTTATATTAAGTGAATAAAAAATAACTTAAAACCAGTTTCTTTGAACATAGACAATGCAACAAAAGAATATTTTAGCTGTATGATAAGAATGCTACTAGTCACAGAAATAATGCAAGAATATGATAGTTGTCAAGACAAAAGATAAATAGAAAAATCAAGCTAGTGCAAACTAAAAATTGACTTACTTGACTTGTTCCTGTGTACCCCAGGTGAGGATAGAGCTGCAACAACAGCTTTATTCTGAGCATTTCTTTATCTGCTCCCAGTTTATTCCATAATCCTTAGCTACACTGATGACTGACCTCTTCCAGATTTGTCTTTTTTTGACTCTCTACATTTGTATTAAGGATTTGGTTCTTATTCTTTAAAGACATTCAGTTTTCTTTTGTTGATCAGTAGACCAGTCTTCTTTGCTTCTTTAATATTGTGATCAATTTGCCTTGGCACTTTGTTGTATATAGGAGAGGAGGCAGATGCCATCAGGTTTATTGCACTTTGTTGTTTATGGGAAAGGAGGCAGATGCCATTAGGTTCATTGTATGAGCACTTTGTTGTTTATGGTTGAGGAGGCAGGTGCCATCAGGTTTATTGTATGAGCACTTTGTTGTTTATGGGAAAGGAGGCAGATGCCATCAGGTTCATTGTATGAGCACTTTTTTGTTTATGGTTGAGGAGGCAGATGCCATCAGGTTCATTGTATGAGCACTTTGTTGTTTATGGGAAAGGAGGCAGATGCCATCAGGTTCATTGCATGAGAACTTTGTTGTGTACGAAAGAAACGTTAGATGCCAATAGGTCCATTAAGGTCACCAGGTCAATTTTTATTGTTGTAGACATTCTCATGCCCCAATCAATGATGAAAAATGGATTTATAAGCTTAGTTATCAAGCATCATGTTACTGCTAAATGATGATGGTGAGTTTCGATGGAACCCTGTAATGGTTTATCGACTTTTATGTCTCCGTCAATACTGTTGAAGGTTTTCTTAAAATCCACAAAGGTGATGTATAGTTGGGACTACCATTCAATAGATCTAAAAATAAAACAACAAGAATTTTTTCTTTATAAAATTATTTATTGTATCTAATTACAACTATCAAAGATGATCTTTGTATTTAATATTATGTCTCTTTTCATTTCATTTACTTGATTAGAAGATATTAGATGCAGACATGTTCAGTGTCACCAGTTTGGGACACAGGTTATAATAAAAATATATTTTGAAGATTGGTCCATCTAGTGGTATCTCTTGCTTACAAAAAAATAAGGTATTTATGGTGAGCACATTTATTAATTGAAGGGAATGCACCAATTTTTTATCTTAATTTAAACATGTATGATGATAAAATTAGCTCAATTGACTATGTAATAAATGTCTTGCTAATTGGTGAATCTATTCTAATAAATCTATTGAGATTATCAGAGAAAAAAAAGGAGGGGGGGGGGAACATAAGGTGTCTAGAGACTAAACCTAAAAGACATGTCTGAATTACAATTTATTGACCATAATTATGACTTGGATATGTGCATTATGTTTGAACTGAAATATCAATGTGTGCACTGTTTGAATGTTGAGCTTTCATTATACCTTCATGCATAGGCTCTACATTCCTTTATCTTTAGTCCTCAGTTTGTTCATTTAACATCAAATAATTAACTTGAATATGTATGATGTGTACACTGTATACACTACAGACATAAGAAGCATCCAGGTCTCAGCTAAATTTGTTAAATTTGCTAATGATGCTGCCTTGATCAGTCTTTTATCAAAGAGACATATCTCAATATCAAAGTTTAATAAAAAAAAAATGTACAAACTGGTGTAATGACAACGTTTTAGAACTCAATTCAACAAAAACTTAGTAAAGTTTAAGTCTATAATTGACATCACTAGATTAACACATTCAGTGTTTTGAAAAGAAAAAAGGCACTTTCCCTCTATCTGTTAGAAATTGTATTCTTTACAGAGATAAATGAAACTTTATATCATTCCTACATTCATGTCTTTTCATGTCTTGATATTTTTTTCCAGATCAAACTTCTTATTCTGCTAGAATGTTTTCAATGAAGAGATAGTTAAAATGAAGTGAAAGTGAATGTTTAGAACACAGAAGCCAACGAGAAAAACATAAAAAAAAATAATTTTTAGAAAAAACAAATCTTATATTAAGCTTAATTGTAGCATTTCGTATCAGTCATGTAATTGTATGTATAATTGACCAAGATATAATAAATCTGTGTGATTAGAAATATTTTTACCAATGGTTTTTCTTTAGCTATCTCCTATCACTTGTCTGGACCAGTTGGGAAAGAGGGAGGAAAGAAGGGGTATCTGGGTGAATGTTACATGATCAGATTTTTTTTTTAATGCATAAAAACATGTTCATTTAAAGCTCAAGAGTCCTCAAGGAGACTAATTCCACTTATACCACTAAATCTACCGAGTACATCATTTTCTTTCCATTGTTCAAGATACCAAACAAATGGCGGGGGACCCTCTGGGAGCGAGTATGACCCCCCTGCCAGACAGAACAGTTTGCACTGTTCTCATTCAGGTTGGTGAGAGAGAGCTCTTGTTCACTTTTGTTAGCCTAATGTTCCACTCTACCAAATACAAGAATAGATCAGCAGATCAGAAATCTTTCTTCTCAAATGTTTCAAGGACATAGCAACTTCAAATAAATACTTTAGAATTATGTAGAATGAAAGTCACATAGGTGGAGAGACATGCATGCAGATTGCAGAAGTCTATACAATACTGTTTCAAAAAAAGTAACTTATTAGATTTTACTTTAGGAAAGCTGTACAATGGTGTTGAAATTAATAGAGATTTTTTTAAAGTAGGTTAACCCAGAGTTTAAAATATTTATTCCTTGAAAAACATATTTTGGATCTATCAAAGAAAAGAGATATTCCTGTTGGTAATGTTTTTCTGATTCAAACAAAAATTTGATCCATTTTTATTTATTGGCCTGAGACAAAATGAAAAAAAAATTAACTTACATTATTCTTGTGGTACAAAAACTCATCCATGCAACATACAAGAAGAATAAATGTTTCACTGCTGACTTTTAAACTGGGTTAACTTAGAGTTCTGAAACATATACCGTATTTTTCGCCGTATAAGACGCACTTTTTCTTCTCCAAAACTGGGGGGGAAAAGTTGGTGCGTCTTATACGGCAAATACACATTTTACATGCATTAAAACTGCCCCCAACTTTGTGTGGCGCTTACTCGCAGTCCTTTCCTTATGCAGTGTGTGCTGCGGGCTGGATTTGGGGCACGTACTGCGGGTTGTGGTGACTTCTGTGACCCTCCCTGCACGGCCAGGCTGTGTGTGTTCGGGCTTCCCTCTCCCTCCTATAGCGCGCCATGCCCCCCTCCCGACAGTCTAACCATGTGCTGCACGGGCATCATGCTGAGCTTACTGCCGGTACACACCGCCCTCCCTAGGTCATAATGTGCCCTCTGGGTAGATCACAGACAACGTGTATGGTGTATGTGAGAAAGTGATCAGGCGGACCAACTAGTACAGTATTTGGTTCAGAATCTTTTTTTTCTAGATTTTCCTCCTTTAAAATTGGGTGCGTCTTATATGCCGAAGCGTCTTATAGGGCAAAAAATACGGTAAATTGAAAAATGGGTGTCTTTTAAAAAAATTCTTTACCTGCAAATAATGTGTTCTTAAGTTTGTACATCAATTTGACTAACAATACAGTAGAACGTCGTTTATCCGAACGTTTATTATCCGGAGCGTCAAATATCCGGACCAGTTTTTTTGTTGTTTTTTTTATCAACCACATGTACTGTGATGCACATATACTGTATGAATACGAAAAATAAGTGATTATTTTCCACAATAAAGGTAAAATTGCGACATTTGTCACCTATTTTGCTCGTTCTTCACGCATGTGTCCCGCATGTGATGATTTTCAATATTCGTATAGTGTCCGGTTGCATATACTGCATGGATCGCTTCGGTTTTCGGTTATCCGAACAATCGCGTATCCGAACAGTGTCCGGTCCCAATTGAGTCGGATAAACGACGTTCTACTGTAAGCTTTTTTTCAATATAAAATGTTTCACTCAAAAGTAATTTACTCTATATGAGATTTAAAGTTAGAACTTAGACAAAATTAAACAATTAAAAAAAAAAAGTAAACAATAATTACATTCAAAATAAAAGGGGAAATATATACTCACCATTTATAAAAATATAACTTTTTTTTGTTTTACTGCTTGGGACATTCCTTTAGAAATAAATATTACACCTTAGCACAAACTTCCTGAAGGGAATGGCAGAGTGCAGGATTCAATGAAACAACAGTGTAAAGTGTCTTGACCAGGCATGCACAACTTGTTACTGATGCTCTCCGCAAGGGGTCTGAGAAAAAGAAAACAGGAAGTGTTAAAAAACCATTAGTTTAATTCTTGTCTAAATTTTATGCATAGCATTAACATGCAGGTTTTATCCTCTTTGAACAGGGGTGATAAAAATTACGACCCTACAGAAATCAGATATGCCCACAGATTTACCTTTTACCTATCCCTTAGTCTGTTGGACCGTTGGGGCACCAGGCAAGATTTGTCGACCGTCTTTCTCCATTCCTCCCTTTATTTTGCCTTGTTTAGAACCTCTCTCAATGGCAGGCCCGTCCATTCTTTAATGTTGTCCTCCCATCGCTTTTTCTGTCTGCCTCTTCTTCTTTTTCCTGAAACTGTTCCCAGAAGGAAGGTCTTTGCGAGCCCGTAGATCTTGTAATGTGGCCAAAGGTTTTAAGTTTTCATCTTTTTACAATAGTTAGCAGGTCGTCATGGGCTCCGATCGCTACAGTAACCCTGTCTCTGATTTCTTGGTTTGTGATGCTGTCTTTGAATGTGATGCCTAGGATCCTTCTGTAGCATCTCAATTCCATTGCTAAGTTCCTCCTCTCAAGCTCTGCATTCAAGGTCCACGACTCGCAAGCCCACAGATTATACATATAAAAATGCAATTATATTATTATATATTATATATTATTCTTATCACTTATGATGAAAGGCTAAAGAAACAATTTCTCTACATGTCACTCTAAAAAGTTTCAAATAATTGAAGATTATGTTATGTCCTTGAAGGACAATGACTGTGATTTTGTTAGTAATACTTCTAATGAAGAGTGGAAGACAGACTTCATGTTTTTCATTGAAAATATTGTAATGGGTTGTTTGCACATGAAACGTATGTGCATGTTGAATCTTTTCCATCGCCAGGCAAGCAAGTGAAGACAGTTTTTATTTTTCTTTGCAAAACGGTGAAACTATTTGTAGTGAAATGGTTTGAAAACTTATTTCGATTATAAGATGTCTAGAACTTGGAACCAGTTTTCAATATCTCAGTTCACCATTTAAGGAAGAAGCTGATTCAGCTCTCGAGGACATACCTTCAAGCAAATTATGACCTGAAAGAGAAGTTCAAGTCAATTTTTACTGAGGGAGTTTTTTTGAGTGCCAGAAGTTGCATATCCACACTTTGAAAAACTTTACTTCTAACTTTTTACATTATTTAGGTCCACATGCATCAGTGAACAATTATTATTTTATTGAAAATATAAAAGTGTAAAAAAAAAAGGTCTATGATGACTGACTGTAATTTGACATTAGTCACAAGGATAACAACTAGTAAGCTAGTTCTGCAGTTATGGAACATTATGCAAGAGTATAAATAGTTAAATATTTCACATTAAGTATTTTACATTTGTAGTGAATTGTTGTGATACAAAAGGACAATGATAAAATTGTAAATGTGAATTAAAAGACATTATACACAGTTATCAGGCCTATATTTGTAAGTTGTGAATACATAAATATATATATATATATGTAAATAACTAAAATAAGGTTATATATAAGGCTTGTCTTTGAGTCTGAAGATTAATGAGTACATACATACATACATATATATATTTATACATATATATATATACATATACACATATATATATATATTCAGCTCCCTTGGATGTTCCTGCTAGGTGTTTTTTATTAATCTTTGTGATGCCTAATCTTTTAAATCTGCCATAAAGTGTTTTAGAGACAGTCTTTGGTCTAATTTTACTCCAAGATATGTTGGATTTTCTTCTTTATTTATTGGCTGTGAGTCTATTTTTGGATGTAGTTTCTTTTTTCTGTTTTGTTGCTGTGGCTAAAGATTGAATAAACTGACTTTTCTTTGTTTATTTCCATTTTCCATAATTTTGATTATGTGGAGATAGCTGTGAGGGCTCTATTTATTTTGGATCTAGTCAGCACTGGATATTTCTCTGTAGTCCAAATTAAGAGGTCATCTGCGTAAAGGGCCTTATTGACCAAAATTGGGTCCGGGATGTCATTCATGAAGATTAGAAAGTGCAACTAAGGGCTGAACCTTGTGGTAGTTTCTGTTTTGTTTTAAGAATGCCCTGATCCAGCTGTACATTCTTCCATGGATCCCCATTTTTTTCTTCTTCAAAAATAGACCTTTTCTCCACACTCTATCATAGGCTTGTTGCAAATCTATAAATACTGCTGTAGTAAGCTTGTTTTCATGAAACCCTTCTACTGTGTCCTGGATAAAGCGAAAGAGGGTCTTCTGTTCTACTTGCTTTCCTGAAGCCAGCTTGTGCATTGTGGAGTGAGCAAGTACTTTATAGCCACCCATAAAGTTGGTTATTGATCATATTTCTTCTGCCATTTTCCCAATGTTGGATGTTAGAGATATTGGCCTACAACTTTTTGCATCTCCTGGTGGTTTATTTTTTTTGTTAAATGGGTATTATGTTTGCAGTTCTCCATTCCTGTGGTATGTCTCCAGTTTTTCATGTATGGTTGATAAAGTTAAGTATAGTTTTGTGATCCTGGTCCCCGGATCATTTCATTTGTTATTTTATTGGGTCCAGTGAGTTTTCTTGACTTAAGATTTTTTAGGGCAGTATTGAGCTTATATAGAGTGAAGGGAGTGTCAAAGATCTGACAGTTGACATTTGGAGATTTTTCTTCTTTCTTGATGATATTACTAAAGGCCTGGTCCAGTTGATTTCTTGATTTTGACTTTTTGATGGTGGCAAAGTATTTATTGAAGGTTTCAGCCCTTTTAAGGTTTTCTGTTATTAGGTCCTCAGTGCTTTTTATAGAATCAGGGTTGTTATTTGTTTCTTTCCTGCTAGCTGGTGCAGAAGAGTCCAAGCCTTTCGACCACCCTTGTTTAGATCTAGTTCTTCACATGTTGTGGTCGACTATTTCTTCTTTTGTTTTAATTTTGTATCTTATAAGTGCTGTCAATTTGTTGTACTTTGGTTTGTTTTCTTTAGTAAGGTTTTTTTCTAGTCTTCCTGGCCATGTTTCTTTCTTTGACTGAGTGTCAAAAAAGGTTTGTATTTCGTAACTTGACCTTGAGAGATTTATTTTTGCTGATTCTAAGATGTTAGAGACTATAGTTGCGTAGGTTGAGTTGACATCTTTTTCAATTATTCTTGATAGCCTTGTGTCTGTTTCTTGTGCAAAAGCTGCCCAGTTAGCTTTATTATAGTTCCATCTAGTTGTTTTGCATGGTTGGTTAATATATTGAGGAGTGTAGGCCTGTGGTCTGTGCTTTTATCAACTTACTCTGTCTATCATCACCAAATTATATATTGAGGAGTGTAGGTCTAAGGTCTGTGCTTTTATCAACTTGCTCTGTCTATCAGCACCAAATTATATATTGAGGAGTGTAGGCCAGTGGTCTGTGCTTTTATCAACTTGCTCTGTCTATCATCACTAAATTATATATTGAGGAGTGTAGGCCTGTGGTCTGTGCTTTTATCAACTTGCTCTGTCTGTCAGCACCAAATTCTGTATACCTTTCTCCCAATTTCCCTTCTTGAATCAAGTTGAAACTACAAAATCATTAATTGTCCCAAACAAAACATGAATTGATTGAAAAATTAACACATTTTTTAATCAATTAGTTGAAATTAATTA
This sequence comes from Biomphalaria sudanica, assembly GCA_036873155.1. NCBI lineage: Eukaryota > Metazoa > Mollusca > Gastropoda > Planorbidae > Biomphalaria > Biomphalaria sudanica. The sequence goes on along the minus strand of JAZGLO010006718.1, from coordinate 3,338,748 downwards.
ATTTTGTTTTTATACAACATACAAGACACAGAGATAGCAAAGACAAACAGCACAAACACTCTTTTGTTCCCCTGGCAATCAAATAGAAACAATCTGATATAAACTTTTCATATGTAAATTATGAGAGAGTCTGGTTTGAATGTACATTTTTTTTTTATAGTTACAATGTTTAGTTTGGTGCAATACACAAATTGTAAGACGAATTTCCTTACGGACAATAAGATTATTATTGTTATGTTAGAAAAGAATGAGCATTCATTCTCTGGCACAGCCAGAGTCGAGTTTTGTTAAAGAGAAACAAAATTCATAGATTCATAGTAGTCCCTTTAGCAGTTTCCAATGAGGAATTTTCTGGTGATGTGGCAGGTCTGCAGTAGTACTGCCCTCTGACAGGAAACAATAATATTCCTGGGAATGCCAAGGACCTTGAAGGTATCAATGAGGTTGGTTGTTATTATCCCCTCAGTTGATATAACAATGGGGTATATTGTTGTTTTAGATAACTTCCATAAATGCTTAATCTCCAAGCCTAAATTCCCATATTTTCGTTGTATTTCTATCTCAGTTTTTCTTAAATTATGAAACAGTGGTACGGCAATATCAATATTGGTAGCAGCTTTTTCTTTTTTATCGATGACAAGCAGATCAGGGCGATTAAAATCTACCGTTTTGTCTGTCAAGATAGGCCAGTACAGCAAATGATCAGTAGACTCGAGAACCTTTTGTGGTGAGTATCCTTACCAATCAAATTATGTGTCAAAGCCAAGTGCATGTTGGTGTATTAGCTTTGCAATTTTGTCTGGCGGCCTAGGTTGGCAGATTCTGATAGGGCGGAACATCTTGCCATTATGTGGTCAATTGACTCTCCCACATTTCCACATTTTCTGCTTTTGTCAACATTATTGAGTTTTATTATTATTATTATTATTACATAGAGTAGAGAGAAAAAAGAAACACCAGGCTTAAGATCAGATTTCTTTGATAAGGGAAGTTAAGCTTTGGTGAAGTAATCACCAGAATTGAAAGATAGCTTAAGTAAAATAAAATAAAATAAATATTAGTGTTAAGATTTTATTTTAAGACTGTGTGTTAATGTAAGGTTTATATCAAAGACTGTCTGTATATTACCATAAAGTCAAGTACATTTGGTTTAGCAGCAATGCAGTTTTGACTAAGCCCCAAAACAAGAGCTATAACAAAGAATAAAACTTGTGCAAAAATAACTCACAATAACATTGACTTAGAATCATACACTTGGAAACAATTTTGGAAACATAGCAAACATAAACTTTTACACCAACATAAGAGGGAAATTGGTGGACAGCATAATATACCGTGCAATGCCACATGCACTGCAGTTTGCCTACAGCTGCCAAAGATAAATTTTATAAAAGAATATTATATAGTAAAAGGAGGATCTGAGTTGTTTGCTCAGGAGATATGAAACAGCCAATATATATACTAAGACTAAAGATCTACAAATAACATCAGAAAGATGTGTTCAGAGAAGAGATGGAGAATATAAAGAAAGTTTGTAAAGAACCATCCTACAAGTTGTGTGTGCACCAAGCGACACAGAGATAGTCATTTTTGATTGTGTAGCATAATAGTAATATGTCGGAAGATTAATGAGGAATGCAGTATTTCCCATGGCTACACAGCCCCAGCTGCAACCTACATATTTTGCCACATCTAACACAGCATATGTGTGGCATACCATGGAAATAAATTCTATTTAGAGATAAGAGAATGCTTTCAACTATATTGATATCAAGAAAATAGAATGAAATATTTGCCTTTACCTTGATTGCAACCTTGATCCCTTGATACCAAATAATATGTGATGGAATGGGACAATCTAGTTTCATTTATGTAATTAAGATCATTTGTTGTTATCCTGTTGACATGGACAATGTCCATTGGTGTGGACAATGTCAACACTAGTTTAATCTAGATGTTGTTTGATGGAAACTTTTCTGCCATATTGAAATCTGTGTTGCAGTTTGTTTTCCTCAAAAGAAATCTAGCACTGAGGTTTTAAGTTTTTATGAGCTTTTGATCACTCTGGGTTCAGTGGTTTGTATATGACCTAAGGGAAAAAAACAATAATCAATAAGTTCATCAAATGCAATTTTGGGGAAAATATTCCAAAGAAATTTAAAACATCAATAAAACTTTGCAAAAAAAATTTGCCAAAGCTATGAAAAATTGTAAACATGGCTGCCATGATAGACTACTTACTGTATGACAAAGACTTAGCTGAAAGACTTAATTGCCTTAATAGACTACTAGCTGTATGACAAAAATTTGGCTGCATTGAAAGACTACTAGCTGTATGACAAAGACTTGGTTGCCTTGATAGACTACTAGCTGTATGACAAAGACTTGGCTGCCTTGATAGACTAGTAGCTGTATGACAAAAACTTGGCTGTCTTGATAGATTACTTGATGTATGAAAAACTTGATTGCCTTAATAGACTATTAGCTGTATGACAAAGACTTGGCTGCTTTGATAGACAACTAGCTGTATGACAAAGACTTGGTTGCCTTGATAGACTACTAGCTGTATGACAAAGACTTGGCTGCCTTGATAGACAACTAGCTGTATGACAAAGACTTGGCTGCCTTGATAGACTACTAGCTGTATGACAAAGACTTGGCTGCCTTGATAGACAACTAGCTGTATGACAAAGACTTGGCTGCCTTGATAGACTACTAGCTGTATGACAAAGACTTGGTTGCCTTGATAGACTACTAGCTGTATGACAAAGACTTGGCTGTCTAGATAGACAACTTACTGTATGATAAAGACTTGGCTGCCTTGATAGACTACTAGCTGTATGACAAAAATTTGGCTGTCTTTATAGATTACTTGATGTATGAAAAACTTGATTGCCTTGATAGACTACTAGCTTATGACAAAAATTTGAACATCAACTTTATATTGGACTTACTGGTTAGGTCTATTGCTTTATGACAATTTTGAATAGTCAATTAGCTGTGTGCCAAATATCTTTGCTGTCTTGATAGACTACTTGCTGTATGATAAATTGTTTGCTGTCCTGATAGACTAGTAGCTGTATGACAAAAACTTGATAATGCCTTGAAGGAAAATAGGTTCATAAAACCTTGTCTACCTTGGTGGGTTATTTAAAAAGTGGACATCTTGGCTATGACTGTATTTATCTCACTATTCCTCATTCTTCCAAATTTTTAGCAATACATAGAGACCAATTCAATGATTTAATGCCAACATGAATTAGTTGTTACCAGTTAGTGCTGCTTCTTGGCTACATTGATAGTAACTTGAATGTATGAAATATGCTACTTTGAATGGATGTGCCACATAATTGTCTATATTGTTGGAAAGCATGGAGCTATTATTTCCATCTTGGACAACGTGCTAACAACTGTTCAAAGAAGAGGGATGATTGTGTTCACTCAGAAAATAGTTATTAGCCCCTCAATGTCTAAGGCCATCCAGTGGCGTAGCTAGGAATTTTCCATTGTTTGGGTGCCTGGTGGGCTTGAACTCTTTGGGGGCCCTTGCATTTTGTGTAATATTTAATTTTCAATGTAAAAAACACTAATTTTGGGCCCCCCCACCCCCACCCTCAAGTGGGGCCACGTGGATTTTCAAATTCTCCCCCTCCTTCCCTTACCCTAGCTATGCCACTGAAGCCATTGTAATAGATATAAAATTTTTAATGAATATTTTTATGAGAGATTGATTAGCAGTGTACAAGTTTGGAGGTTAACCAAAAAAGGTGCCGATTACAGAAAGGCAACAAGTTTTGGTGTTACTGAAAACACAAGGAGAAAAAGTGTTAGCAGAAAATTTCTAGAACTAGATTAAGAGATCTAGATTTTTTTTTATGTCTTAGATACATCTAGATTTAGGATTACCGTATTTTTCGCCGTATAAGACGCACTTTTTCTTCTCCAAAACTGGGGGGGAAAAGTTGGTGCGTCTTATACGGCGAAAAATATGGTACGTTCAGAATCTTTTTTTTTCTAGATTTTCCTCCTTTAAAATTGGGTGCGTCTTATATGCCGGAGCGTCTTATACGGCAAAAAATACGGTACTTTTTGTTAAATGTCTTAGAAACACAATCTCAAATTTTTAAGGGTTCTGGTTTGCTTTAGTTTATAGCTCTGGTAAAGTTCCCCTTTCATCCCTGGGGCAGATGATGTAAAGATCAAATGTTTCTATGGCCCATGGTTAGTGAGGGTGTCATGTGGCCAGCACAACAACCAACAGCCTTTACTTTTCCCCAACTAATATCAGGTACCCATTAGAGTTGGTTGGACTAAGAAATGCCCAAAAGTTCATGAAAGTAAAAATCCAAGTCTTCACCAGGACTCAAACCCAGGACCCCTGGTTCAGATGCCAAGAACTTTACCGCTCAGCCATCGTGCCTCCAGTGTATAGCTAATTTTTGTTAAATCCAGATCTATCTTGTGCTTTAATCTAGATATAAAAGTCTAGTCTAGATAGGCCACCTATCATCAATAATTGTTTTGGTGTTGGAAAAGTAAATGAAAATGGACAGAGTCCTCGGGGTTGGCTCACTACACTCCCTCTGTGTCACTAATACCTATTTCAAGACTAAACCACAGCAAAGAGTATCTTGGTGGCATCCTAGCTCCAAACACTGGCACCAACTAGACCTTATCATGGTAAGACAAAACAGCTTAAAATTTGTCAAGCTTACCAGGTCCTATCACAGTGTAGACTGTGACACAGATCACTCCTTGGTATGTTGTAAGATCAATTGCCCCCACGTCCGTTACATAGATGTAATAAAAAGGGACCTCAAATCATCAATACTGACCATTGGGAAAACATAGCTCCAGACCACACCAGATAGACAGTGACCAAGAATCCTATGGACAGATAAAGAACATGGACCTCAGCTCTGGAAGAAAAACATACAATGCGAAAAATGGCCAGCTCCTCTACCACCGAAGCAAAAGCCACCTTAACCTGCGCTATTTGTGGATGGGAGTCTCTCCAAAATAGGGCTCCACAGCCACATGAAGTGTGCGAGATGAACCATAGTCGTTCTACGACTGAAGGAGGCCAACACAACTTTTTCTTCTACAAAATGTAACAAACTGCAAGGATTTTAAATTCAGATTTTACTACTTCTTATTTTATATGATACAGACGTTACTTCAAAAAAGAAGATGATTACGTCCTACTTTAGTTATGTTGAGTAAAGTTTACAAGAATTGAAGGTATATAGATATAGATCTATCTATATAGATCGAATCAGGCCATTTTTTGTGGCGGTACACACCGGTACGGCGTACCGGCACCTTTTTCAATGTGTGGAAAAAATTATTACTTTTCTTGTATTTTAACGTTTATTATTAATATATTAGTAGTTAAAAGTTAGGCAATCCATCACTGAGTACCAGCACCTATTTTTTTACAAAAAAAAAAAAAGCACTAGATCTAGTATTATAGAGTGTAGTCTAGATATCTATACCGGGTATACTTAAGCCTAGAATTCGTTAGGTCAAATCTTTCTAGATCTATCTAGCATCATATACTGATATAGATCTATAAATTTGTTGAATTTCATATTATGTCACCAGATCTTATGCTCAACCTATTGATCATTGCTGGTTAGATCTGGACTAATAATATTGTGAACGATATGTGAAGTGTGAGTGTGCTAAAAACTTCTTTCGTCATGATCATAATTAATTTAATTATTCATTATCATATTGTTCATCATATCCCTACTCATATGATTAATTATTCATTTAATTCATATCCCAAAAAAAACAGTCATCCAATGAATGAATGACAATCACAGTGAAATTATGAATGGGTACATAATTGAATTGAACAACGGTACATTTAGAACAGTGCAGATCTATCATCTTAAAGTAATTAAATAGATTAAAAAGGACGAGACTTGAAATATTGATCTAGATTTCTAGAACTAAGCTTGATAAAATGTTGCTTGCGTATAGTATAGCCTTCTTAGCCTTTGGTGAATAGAACTCAGGATTTTCACGTGATTTTTTTTTAAACTTTTGACATGGAAGAGCATACCACTTGTGTTTATTTCAGTTTATGCATTATTTCAATTTCGCAGTATTACCTGTATATACATTTAAATTTAGCTAAATATTTATTTAGCTTTTAAAAGAATACGCCTCTTCATTTCTCTTGTTACTAATAATAAAAATATCATTCCGACACATTTAAAACCATTTTTAAGTGATAAATGAAGTCTTAGATCTTCTTGCTTCTGGTTAATTATAATAAAGATGGGAGAGAATAAACAAAACCAATCTAGATTTAGACTAGTAACACTTGTAAACAATGAATTTTTTTTAAAAATCGCGAGATCTACTAGATCTGGACATATATCTAGATTCTAGATCTAAAATAGTAATATATCTATCATCTACTAGATCTATAAATTCTAATAATAGATCTATCTATAACTAGACTCTATGCCTTCTAGATCTATCATTCTTTGGTATAGCCTACTGTCTCTAACTTCTAACTGTAGTAATTCTAACTCAAAACTCATCATAGTTACGATAGTAGTCATTGATACCAATAATAATGAGTACAGTAATTTTCATCTAGGGAACACCCCCTATTTTCTGAAATTAACGAAAACCCCACAATCTTTGTTAAAATGAACCTCTAATTTGATAGTGATAGCTATGAGAAAAAAAGTCTATTGTTTTTATTTATAGTCTATTTCTTAATAGTTCAGACACATTTAGTTTCCTTTACTAAAAAATGATTGGCCTTTACTCTGAAAAACAAGGGTTTTACACAGGATCAAAGAGCACTGGTAGGACGATGTGAATTCATCATTAAAGGGAAACTCAGATGGATTTGACAATTTTTGATATAATATGTACTTTGATTATCTTATCTTATATAATACAGATGTTACTTCAAAAAAGAAGATGATTACGTCCTACGCGTCATGCATTAAGTCATGCATATTAACCAATGACTTAAATACTGCCAAGTCACTGATTTTCCTGGCTAGCTCAGGCAACCCATTCCATGCTCTAATAGCACTAGGGAAGAAGGAGTATTTGTACAAATTTGTCCTAGCATATGGGATGAGGAATGTGCCTTTATCTTTGTGTCTTTCAGAGTATTTTATTAAATTTTGTTTTTGTATTTGAAGATTATGGTTCAGTGTTTTATGTATAATTGCTACTTTACTTTTGAGTCTTCTGTCCTGAAGGCTTTCTAAATTTAGAGATTTTACTATAGGTGTTACTCTAGTCAAATGTGAATATTCATTTGTTATGAATCTCACTGCTCTATTTTGTGTCTGTTCCAGTTTCTTAATGTTTTCTTGAGTTGAGGGGTCCCAAATGGAGGATGCATATTCTATTATTGGCCTAACCAAGGTTAAAAAACATTTTAGTTTTATGTTCTTATTTGATTTATAGAAATTTCTTTTAATAAATCCTAATGCTTTGTTTGATTTTTTTATAGTTTCATCAATATGTGGATTCCATGACAGTTTTTCATTTACTATAACACCTAGGTATTTTGCGTTTTTAGTCTGTGTTACTGGTTTGCCATGAATAAAATAAGTAAGATTAATTTGTTTTAGTTTTTTTGTTACTCTTAACAACTGACATTTTTCTGGGTGGAAAGACATGCTCCAATTTGATTCCCATTTCTGTAATTCATCTAATTCTCTTTGTAAAATATCTGTGTCTTGTGTTGTTTTTATTGTTCTATATATTATGCAATCGTCTGCAAATAATCTGACTTTTGTTCCTGAAGTGATGCGATTTGGTAAATCATTTATGTAAATTAAAAATAGTAGTGAACCCAAGACTGTTCCTTGAGTTTACTGTTATCTGTGTTGATTTAGAGCCATTTATTATTACAGTTTGTTCTCTCCCTATCAGAAAATCTTTAATCCACTGATGCAGTGGACCATTAATGCCAAAATATTTTAATTTTTTAAGCAAACTATGGTGGTGAACTTTGTCAAAAGCCTTATAAGAATCTAGTAAGATAGCATCTATTTGTTCACTATTATCTAAACCTTTAGAAAAATCATCAATTAGTCCTATTAGTTGTGTTTCACATGATCTATATTTCCTAAAGCCATGTTGGTATGGTGTGAGGACATTTTGTTTGTCTAAGTGGTTTATGATGTTGCTACATATTATGTGTTCTAGGATTTTACATGTGATGCTGGTAAGTGATACTGGTCTGTAGTTTCCTGGGTCAAATTTTTCTCCTTTTTTAAATAGGGTGGTGACATTAGCTTCTTTCCAGTCCTTTGGTACTCTGCCCTGGTTAAGTGAAGCCTGAAAGAGTATTTTGAACACTGGGGCTAGCTCATTGCTTAGTTCTTTGAGTAATCTAGCTGGAATACCATCAGGTCCAGACGCTTTATTTGGTTTGGTGTTGGCTAATAGTTTTTGAATTCTATTTTCTTGTACTACTATATCTTCTATGTTGTCTACTTGGTTCAAATTCAGTAATTTGAATTTAGTGATTTAGAGATAATGAATATATTATTCTTTTTTTTTTATTTGCAATAATAACTTAATAATTGATGTTTTTCTGACATAATTTTCCTGCGCATCCAAAATGCTCAGACTTTCACTAGGTTTCAATATGATGTCACACAAACCTATTAATTTAATCTATTGACTTACTGTATAATGGAAAAACATATAGTAAAGTTTACATTCTCATAAAAGAAATATATCTTCATCTATGCAGTTAGATCTAGACTTGTAAACAAAGAAAAAAATGCGTGTCAAAAGTAGATTTATATGCTTCACTAACCGCATCAGAGTGTATTTTCTCGCCTTACCACTCAACACACAACAAACACTGTTGCTTGGTTGTCTTGTCATGACCGACTACATGTAGTCTAGATTAGCCTTACACTGACCAGTTTGTTAGAATCAGTCAGACACACAATCTTTTTACTTTTTGGGACAGGGAGGGGTTTAGATGAAAATGTTTTTTTTTCTCTAGTTGGTTATCCTAATGCTTTTAGATATATATATAACTGTAATATAGCTCTGGACTAGGCCTAACAGCTACTGTAAGAATGAAGCGATACTATTGGTTAAATCTAATTTCCCTTTCAGTTATTGATGGAAGTGATGTTTGCCTAATTTAAAAATAAAATCTCAAAGAACCCCCTTTTTTTTTTTTTAGATGTCAAGAATTTAGTGACTTATTTATTAAATATAAATGTTTCTAAGCATTTAAATAAAAAATGGTAAAATGTTTACTATTACAACATTAACTCAGAATTTAAATATGTCAATAACTCAAATTTGAAAAACCATTTCCCTTTAAATTATTTGCTATGAAACAAAAAAACATTTTGAAACAAAAGATTTAGCACTGTTATTCTTGTCAAGAATTGACTGGATGTTGATAGTAGAAAAATGTATATGTTGTTGTTTTTTTGTAAAGAGTCTATGTTGTTGTTTTTCTGTATAGAGCCTATGTTATGTTGATTAAAAAAAAAGTAAAAGTACCCCTTTAAGATCTTGCCATCTATACATTATGTTAATAGGTGCCATTATTTTATGTGAATGTTATGTTTCTTACTTTGGAGATTGAATATATCTGTTTGTTATTGGTTTATCTATTTAAGTTAAAATTATTGTACATATAGTTAAGATATATAGAGATTATAGTAACTTATGGTTACATCTGTAAATGTGTTTTCATCTGTTTAGGAGGTGTCTTTTGTTCATGTCTTCTGTAAATGACTTCTATATTTTCCACAGGTCATGTCAACAATCCATTAAAGCTTGTTTATTTAAAAACATCTTTTATTCAAAAGTAAAAGTATCCCCACTCTCCCAGTAAATTCATAGTTAGCTATGGTCAAAACTGCTTGATTCACCACATCCCATTTAAACTCTTAAATTTAGAAAACTTTATATATCTAATTTTAATATCAAACTTTGTCTATTCCTATGCAGGTTTTAAGACTGAACGGTGGAGAGTACCATGATGGCATGTTTAATGATTTGAAAGATTTGGCTATTGGACGATTCACTTTGGAAGCAATGATTAAAGTATCAAAACTAAACCCTAGATTTTTCTATGAAATTGTGTCATTCTGCTCAAACTATTGTGATAAAAAGTTAAAGCTGATTCTTTCAGACAAACTCCTGTGTGATGTTGCTAAAGTGGAGAAAATTAGGTTAAGTTTTATTTCTGTACTTAATACAATATTCACCATGCTTAATGATAAGAACTGATGTAAAATTGATTAATTTTGTTAAAAAATAGTATTTTAACATAAGATGAGGTCTTAGCAGTAATTTACAACCTTTCAATTTAAAGTTTCTGATTTTGAATTAATATGAAATACTTCTATCCATAATTCTGGTCATAATTCTTATAATCATGGTTATTTCCCTTGATTCCAATGGACATATTGAAATTTTTTTTTTTTTCTCATTTACAAAATTTACCAGATACATTTTGAGATACAGTGGATACCAGATAATTCAAACTTCATAAATCTTTTTATTCTAGTTTCTGGTGATTGTTTTACAAAACAAACAGATGTGTTGAAGGAGGGCATAAGGAATCAATAATTTAATCATTTTTGACAGTATAAGTCAGTATAATTAAAACTTTTCTTTTGCTAACACACTGAGCCTTCAATGCCCCTGATTTCATTCTTTGAATTTAGGCCTTCATAAGTAATGGAAACTAGCTAGTTGCTAGTAATTATAGGCCTAACAGTAGCCAGTAGTTGGAGCCATCCCAGGATTTCTCGGATAATGTCGTAGCTTGGTTAAACGTACTTGAGGCTTTAAAAGTGGGCACGGCCAGCGCTCCTTTTCGTGCTAGAGCATCAGCCGCCTCGCTACCCCCCATGCCGCAGTGCGAGGTCACCCACTGCATAAAGATGACAACACCAATAAATAGGCGGATGTTATTTGCGGCGCCTAATGCCTCTTCTACCAAAGGTGACTCCCCCCCCTCAAGCCAGCCATGGCTTGGAGGCAGGAGCTAGAATCGGTAACCATTACAACAGAAGTCGCAACGGTTTATTTTTTACGTAAGAAGCACGGACCCATCTGCGTAACAGAATATGGCATCTGATGGGTACGATTTAAGTGTTTGTGTTGCCATCTTTTTGAGTATGTCTGGGTGTATGTGACTTCTAGTGCCCCCCTCCAGTCCCGCTAGTGTGAAGTTTATAGGAGGGCTGGGCAGGCTTCTCCATGGAGGGCAGGTACTTATCCTACAGATTGGTACACGGTCGGTGGAGAGTCCAGCTTGCACACTTAAATTTGACGCAATGTGCATGAATGATTTCCGTTGGATCCTGTTTCTCTCTCTCCACCGACTGACTAGCAAATGGCTGGGGAGCCCTGGATCACCTTTTTTATAGTGCTCCAAGGCTACTAGTACCGCCCTCTCTCTCTTCTCAGGCCGAGAGGAGGCACATTACACATTATTTCTGCAGTGCATGTTGGGCTCGTCCTAAAGGTTCCAGTTATGAACTGTAATGCCTGGGCCTGTACTTTGTCGAGTGATTCGAGGGCCGTTTAGCTCTCATAGACTTGGACTGGCAGTGAGTATTCCATCTACGAGAGGACAGCCCCAATGTACAGCGTGCGTAGCATGTCAGCTCAGGCGCCCCTCTTTGTGCTGGCCAGCTTTCTGACTAACCCAAGCTTCTCCAAGGCCTTTCGTTCAACTTCAAAAATGTCTGATACAGAATAAGTCAACATAAAAATGCATTGTAACTCACTGTATAATTCGATCTATATTACCAACAAAGGTTCTGCCACAAGCATTGCATCAGCTAAATATGTCTTCTCTTCAATGTTAGTTACACATTTATTGTCTTTTAAACTGTACACATCTTTGATTATAATCACCTACAAGCTTTGAATACGTTTATTATGTTTCCCTTTCTTATCTTCACTGATATGGCTTATATATCACATATTCTCAACTCTTTACAAGGATCATGTCAGCATGCACCATGTTCACAGTGCTTTCCTAAGAAACAGATTTCTCATAATCTCTCATATTTAATATAATTTAAGGCACAATGATTTCTTCCACTAATATAAACCCTTAAAAAAAAAAGGCCTGCATATATTTTTAATGTTAACTATTGATTTCTTGCCTTGTACAGTGTAGCTATAATCACCAAAACCACATGATTGCCACTGCATCAGGACAGCATCACTTTCAGAACTTTGATGAGAGAGACAGGGAGGAGGAAACTGGAAAGCAAATTGTTGTGAAAAAGAAGAATCTACTGGACTTGTCTCTAAAACTTTGGAAGATTCCATTTGAAGAGGAGGTAGAGAATAGCTCATCTAATAGGTAGCCTCACTGTATTCTCATTATTGTTAACATTAGTTTTTATCTTCAACTTCTATGCAGTTCTTTTCAGCTTTGCACCTTTTGTTTTTATTTGAATAAATTACATCCTTTTCAGTTTTTATATATTTTTTTTAAATGAATGATTGTGTTTTTTTTAATTGTCTTTAAATGAATCTGAGTAATATCATGGGTTTCTAAAATACTATTATTCTAAAAGTGTTGTTTTTTTTCTTTTAGAAAAATTAAAATTGCACTGAAATAAAAACTGTGTGCTTCATTGCATTTATAGGACTAATTCAATGAGAATTTAACTGAACAGTTGTTTGACCCATGACAGTGTTTCACTTGAATATGAAAAAAATGTACATTAGTTGTTTTTTTTATTGTAAGATTATTTGTGTACTAAAAGCTTTGTTGTTTTATCTAAATTCTTCAAAATGCAATATAATACATATCTTAAATTGTTCCTTATATACAGTGAGGTGGTTGATAAAATTTAATGAGTTTGAATTTGTTTTGTCTTGATTGATTCAAATTTTCCCAGTACGGTACTTTTGTATCGTCTGAAATTACAATAAACTATAAAGCCATTTGGACAAAAGTTGTGTCTTTATTTAATGGATTCATGCGCTGGTTTGTTTAGATAAAAAGGAAGTGGAGGATAAAAAATATAAACCCACACAAAAGATTATCTTACGAGCCACACATCAAAGAAACAGAGCATATAATCAGGTTGCTTTGTCATATCCTTGTGTTCTCATAATATTGAAGTACTTCAATTTTACTTATCCATTAACCAAATCAAAATGTTTGCAAATTAATGTTAAAAAAAGTATTAAAACATAAATCATGCAAAGAATTGAAATGTAAGCTTATTATAACAACACAGATTATAAATTATTATATTGTAGTAATGGTTAGCCTCTTTCACTTTCAGCAATTTTCCTTTTAGGTGGTCATGAGTTGCTGCTGTCTATATAATTTTTGTGTTTCCGATTCGGTACAACCTTACGATGCCTGTGGGCTTTAGTTTGAAGGAAGTGGCTTTCAACATAACCCTCTTCTAATACATACAGTTTCCTATTCAAAGTAACTCTCATTGCTGTGTTACTTCATTCTTTAGGTGACTACTGACCAGAGTAAATGACACTTCCAAGTCTGCAATGGCCAGTGTCTGATAGATGACATTGAATTAGTTATTTTTCATTCTCCTTCATGATTCACTAGCATATAGGATGCTCAGAATAACTCCTACTTTGTTTTACTATCAGGCATACATTCTACATTCCAAGTGGATGGGAAACTCCATGTCTTCAATTATGTCATTGTGTGGCAGCTTTTGTCTGCTCAGCTTGTTTCCTTTGGAAGTGCTGATATTAGGATATATTCTACTCTGTTCAAATGTGTCAAGAAATTATCAATTTCCTACTACCTACATAAATGTCAAAGCAGAAAAAAAATAGATTATACATTTCGTTTTCAAATAAGCTTGGGAAACAGCTATCAGGGTTACATTGTTGGAATATCTTTGTAGTATATATTATTGAATATTTTAGCTCACCATTTGGTTCAGAATATTTGTACTTTAGCCTCCTGTAAAACAATTTAAAGCTTTATGTGTATCATATAGAATAATAAATTATGGCACATACTTTTTGAATAGGTGCATTTTTATAGCAAGTTCGATCATAATCATGGAACACATTTTTTTTTTAACTTGCAGTATCCTGACCATTTTTTTTGGTCAAATCTTTAGTTCTGCATATCCTTTTTTAGTTTCTATACTACCTTAGTTCTGGTATATAAAATCTAGGACTATGTTGATTGGCTGTCCACCCAGGTCAGTACAAAGACCAGTGGCTTTTCTTCAGATAATGACAGAATTTATTTTCTTCTCTGTTAGTAAAGTTTCCCTTCTCAGACCTTGCGAACTATGGGGTAGATGATCTGTTTCTGTGGCCAACGGTTAACTAGCAGGGTGTCATGTGGCCAGCGCAATGACCAACTGCCTTTACTTTCCCCAACTATAGTTAGGTACCCATAAGAATCCCAAATGTTAAAATCCCAGTCTCCACCGAGATTTGAACCCAGGACCCAGGTTCAGAAGTCAAGCGCTTAACCTCTTGGCCACCGCCCTTCCCCTTCTTCTCTGTTAATAATTTTACATAGTAGTCATAAGCAGCCAAATTATAGCTTCACGCTCAAGATGTGTAAAATTGAGAATAGTAGCCTCCATTAGAGTAGAAATACAAATGCCTTACAACAGATTTATAGACATTTATTTTTTTATACATCCATAAATACAAAGCCCTATATTTATTAACAGTTCAATAAAACATATGAAGTAATAATAAAAAAGTTTCACTTGTACAAAAGTATATTACATATCAATTTAAATAGGCAGAACATGGCCTATATTGTGCTCATGTGCCAAAAACCCAAAATATCAAATATTTTAATTTAAATCTTCATTACACATTACAGTTTTATACAACATATACATATTTTTAGCATGTTTAAGTCATTTTACCCTTTATTAAAATTGGCATAGTTTTTATTTTCAATATCATGTAAAATATTGCATCATTTGTACAATTCATTTGCACAATGTTACAAATGTCAGCTCTATTCTTTGAGAAAATGTAATTGAAAAAATGTTTATACAATATAAATAAATATCTATAAATATATGGCTCCTTCTGCCTCCATATTCAATGAATGCCCCCAGAGTTTTCTTTTAAGGGCACATTCCTCGGCTTTAGATAAAAAGTATCATGACCATGTGATCTATTTGGTGAAATCCAAAGGAATGCTATACAACATATTTTGCACCAGCTTAGTTGCAGAAACTTTCAAAGGGAATCCCTCACAGAAATGTTCAATGTTAATGTTTCAAATAAATAAAAACTTGCTACAAAATAAAACAACTTGGCCTGATATCAGAGTAAACAACAATATTGTAATTCATCATGCATGAGAGTGCAAGACTTGACTCTTCTAGTAATAGGGAAACAAGTTACATGTATAAAAGCAGCTCTGTTTTCTCATTTACATTTAATAGGGAAGTAAAAATTTAAAGCTAGCCTGCATATCTGGTTAATTACTAAGGCAGTGTAGGTCAAAGAATGAAAAAAGTAAGAAAGTCAATAGGTTAACAATTAGTCTAGACTAGCCATTATGTGAATCAGTATAGATGCTCTATTTCTAACAACATCCATTCACATTATTTAGCATATATTTGTAGTGAAGGTGCAAAACTGTTGACTAGCTTTTTTTTAAATTTTTTTTTGTTTGGTTCCATAATGATTGCTAGAACTTTTTTTTTAATTAAGGAAATGTATGTTCCTTTTTGAGCTGGTTGTTTTCTGAACTTTTTAAAATACACTATTGACTGCAAAGCAAAAGGTGCATTAAAAAAAATAAGACTAAAAAGGTCCTGTATACAATTTTTAATGGAACCTATTAGTAACTATTCTGTCAAAGAATTTATAAAAACTGTTAAGGAACTATCAACAACTAATTTTCCCTGGAACCTATCACAATTTACGTATCAACAACTATTTTGTCAAGGTCCAAAAATTTAGCCAGCTAATCCTAAAGCGATGTTTACAATATTAATGTGAATCATAATCTCTATGTTCTATGTTAATTTTTACCACTTAAAATACCTTATCACTTAAAATACCTTATTATAGTCTTTGTATGTTGAAAATATGTACTATACCTATTATTATACTTTGGGTCATCCCACAGTGGTGCGTCATCTCACAGTAGCGTCACCAAAGTATGGCTGACTGAAGGCAGGAGGGAAACTACAAATTGTAATAATACAATTGTATGGTTAGATATTGACACTCCATTGTCATAGCTGACAAACGTTAGTGAATTAGCAAGTTAAAACACTACATATAGGCCCTACACAGTTTGGAAAATAACAGAGCTTAATAGCTGCTTAAAATCAAACACTGAATAAAACAATAAATAAATGTACAAATGCACTATGGATCAATAAACTTCCATCTTTAAAAAAAAAATGTTTGCTTCTAGTGAACAGCTGCCGTAAGGATATCTCAGTATTTACAAAATCAAGTTCTTATTTTTGAGGGCATTGTACAATGGAGGAGATCGGCCTTGAATTGCGACTTCCGGTTCTGCTCAAATCTAACTGTAATGTTCTTCTCCATATCTGTAGTTTATCTTCAGCCTTTATCTCCAGAACTCCTGAAAGATAGGAAACACTATAGAAAATCTTTTTCTACAATTTATATTTTTTTCTGTCCTTCCGTACGTCCTGTTTAGATTGTAAAACTAGATAATAAAAAGCCGACATCATGTTTTAGAACTTTCAAAGTTCTAGTGCAACAGCTATTTTGGTATTTTCTGAAAGCCAACCTTTTAATTTTCAACATTAAATATGCAAGCAGTTTTTTCATAAAATAGGCCTACACTTTTTTTTTACAACTATTCACTATTAATAGTTAAAAACACTGGAAATTATTCCCAGAAGTGGAATTTGAACCCTTGCCTATGACATTATGTTGTTAATTTCTTCATTTTTTTTTCCTTATGACAGCAGTAAGTTATTGATGGTCATTGACCAAAGTGCTGGTAGACAAATGATCAGCTGTAGGCGTATTATATTTTAACTTGTTAAACTTGAAATAACTTGAATAACATCTTTGTGGACAATACTAAATATAACTTTTATTACAATATAGACAAATTTAACTCACTACTAAAACAGGACTTTTCACTCAGGCAATCTGGAGTCATCTGTTCTACATAAGACCGCTGACGACAATACCCCTTAGCTTGCATCATTCACACAACATAGCCACCAACTAAATCGCTAACCTCTTCCCACAGTAACCATAGAATCACACACACACACTATATAACAATCGAGACAAAGTGTTCACACAATTTTCTAATAGACAGATTAGTCTATAAAAAACAATCACTTCAAAAGTGTAAATTTAGTTGCCTTTTGGCAAATTGTCTCATGCATTAATCAAGAAATGCAATCACGCTAGGTCTTGGATTAGAGTGCAGAATATGACTTGACTACAAAGATCCAGCCGCAACCTTACATATTTTGAGAAATGCTAATTAACTCTTGGTGTGATAAGCACAAAAAAAGATAGCTTTTGATTGCACACTAATGAGAGAAGCTAGGAGAGACAGGGTTTATATAATAAAGTTTGATTCAAGACGGAAAAAGTTCTCACCGTCAATCACACAAATCCTGTACTTGTAAGATCCTTCACTGTTGGGGTGAGGACAATAGAAGCCACCTTTGGGACAGGAAAGAACGTTTTGATTTTTTAAAGAGATACCCAATGATTGTGTCTGAGATTCGTCGACAATTATAACCTGTGGAAAGTCACATATATTGTGTGATTTATTTTTTTAAAATTGGGCCCTGTTCAGTCATAGCTTTAGTGACTGCTGTCACTGAATGGGATGTGAATGATTATTCTATCAAGACTAAAGATCCATAAATTTGAAATTTAAGTCTGCTCCTATAAACAATTGGATTATTAAATGGACATAGCTTTATCAAAATTATAAATATCTAAAAACAACATTGCCTCAATTTACCTGAAAAAAATCCATGCTGATATCAGACTAAATTGCTTTCATTGTTTTATCTAAAATATCTCATATTTTAAAATAATTCATTCCAATACAATTTTTTTACAAAAAAAAATTAGAAAGAATTTGTTTTTCCATCAAATGATTTCTTAATTATTAAAATTTTCTTGCATGCTAGTTATAAGATTGACATGTTGGAAGGTGATTAGGATCCATGCTAGAAGCTGAAGTAATAATCTCTGTTGCAGTATACAAAAACTAATAGTGTTTCTTGACTGAGATAAAGCCCAGGGGAAAATTTTAATTTCAGTTCATTTAGTGACTTCTATAAAATCTCTACACTCTGGTCAATGTGAAGGCTGATTATACTATTATTGTCTATTTTAAGTAATAAAAAGATATCCATAGAAAATAAGGGCTTCATTTTTACAATTTTGTCATTAGAAGTGAATAAATATGTATGATTAAGTAGCATATGTACACCAAAAGTATGTGAAAAAAACAAAACAAGAGATACTCTAAGATTATTATTCCTAGTCCAAACTTCCAGCAGGATGACAGGTGAGAGAAGAAGCATTTTTGTGACAACAGTCCAGAGTGCATACCACATAGCAGAGTAAATACATTCAAGTTTTCATACACTACAGAATTAAAGTGTAGTTATTCGAACACACAATAAACACACTAGTTGTCTTTACAAGTTTACAGGATTTCACTGGGTACTTTGCTTCAAATATCCTGATGGCCTTGTTGTAGCCAGCATATATTTTACTACCATTACAGGAGAAAGATAAAATGTAAGCTGCTGGCCACTTTCTTGGATCTTAACATTGCTGGTCTGAAAAAAAGGAATAAATATCAAAAGAATATTATCTCAATGCAATGTTTAATAATCCTAGGCATCACTTTCAAAGACCGCATCACAAAGAGACTAGAGACAGGGTTACAGCAGCGATCGGAGCCACCCCATGATCACCTGCTAACTATTGTAAAGAAACGCAAGCTTAAAATATAAGGCCATATTACAACATCCACAGGGCTCGCAAAGACCTTCCTTCAGGAAACAGTACCAGGAAAAAGCAGAAGAGGCAGACAGAGAAAGCGATGGAAAAACAACATAAAAGAATGGATGGGCTTACCATTGATAGAGATTTTAAACAAGGCCAAAGACAGGGAGGAATGAAGAAAGACAGTCGACAAATCCTGCTTGTTGCCCCAACGGTCCAACAGACTAAGGTACAGGTAAAAGTAAAAAAAAAGGTAAATCCCTTTCAGACATTGCAATCTATGGGGGCTGATGATGTAAAGCTCATTGTTTCTATGGCCAACAGTTAATGAGGGTGTCATGTGGCCATCACAATGATCAAATGCCTTTATGCCCTGAACAGTTTTAAGGTTGCTTTAGTTTTGCAAGCAGTCAGAAAAACTATCTATATGACTCAAATATGACTTAGAGATTTTCTTTTTAATTTTCAAATTATCATTATATTAATATAATCACTAAAATATCATGACTCAGTGCTAAGAATTTTATATTTAATGTTATATATTTTTGCATGTGCTCTTTCATTTCAGTAAATCAAGAAAATCGACTTGGTTTTAGAAGTGCACAGCGATCCTCTCTAAAGACCTTCTCTTTCAAACTAACTAGATAATTGTTTGCAACATTCTCCAAATCTTGTGTTGCAAATGGTTTAAAGATTCTAATACAGTTATCATTGCTGTTTGTCAGAACACAGCTACCATTAAGAGACCTAATTCAATACAGTGAAAACAATCTTTTGGCTTAAAAAAAAATTATAATTAATAAATAATAATAATAATAAATCTACTTAAAAAAATATTTATGTTTTTTTATTTCTGTTTAACAAGAAAACAACCATCTTGACAATTACAATATCTTTATACTAACAAGCTTTGTATTATATATTGAAACAAATGGATTTTTAAAGAATAGTTACAGTAGAGTTGATCAATCTTGTTTTTAAAGGTCTGGAATGTCTTGGGACTCAGAGTATTATCTAAGTGTAATGGATATATGCTTTGTTGATCAGACTAATTTAGCAATAAATTTAACTAGATTTTTATAATCAATGAGTAAGCTAATTGTTGTGCATCAACAAGCTAATACTTTTTTTTTTAGAAATAAGTCTTAGGGGATAGCACGTTCTTTATTAAAGGATGTGTAAACAAAATCTTAATAATAATATAATAATGATAGATGTCTAAACACATTGAAGGGCAATGTAATGTTTTCTTCAAAGTTATATAAAAATACATTTGTCCACTTTAAATGAAGACATGAAGCAATTTTTTTTTTTTTTTTTTTTTAGTTTTCCTCAACTGTATAATGCTAGGTTTGCATAATTATCCTAAGGAATAATATTGAAAAAGGTCCACAAAGCAATATAATTTATGTTTCTTTTTTGTTTTTTTCTCATAGCAGCCCTTAAAATGGTTAGTACTTTTAATTAAAGGTTTTAATATTTACCATTTGCATCCTCACAAGAAGTTATCTTCACTTTTAGTCTGAAACTCTTGATAAGCAGACATATAAGATTTTGGCACTGAGTCTATTGTCAATTTATATATCTGTAAGTCAGGCAAATTTATATAAATTAATAAGCTTGATACATTTCTTGAAGTACTAAAACATCAGACACCTTTGACCATAACTAAAACTAAACAAAAACGTGAAAGGAAAAAAAAACTTTCAAACAAGTAAGAGTAAATATCTACTAAAATAAAATTAATATACTTTGGCTTAATTCTTTTTCATTATTATTATTTAGCAAAATATGAATTATTTCCTGAACCCTTCTGCACAACAGACATTGTGAAACAACATTGAAATCTCTTTAACATCTTTCTTAGCTTAATTCTCGAAATTACATTCAAGGCAAAAGACAGATGAATAGAGAAAGATGGTCGACAGATCATGTTTCATGTTTGGTGCACCATTGGTTCAACAAACTAAGGTAAGGTAAAGGTGAACTATGAATAACTGAACGATTTATTAATAATGTCTCTTTCCTTTAGAAGCAAAATTTGCTGGCATTAAAAAATAAAAGCAGAAAATTTTTTTTTTTACAAAGAACTTTATAACATTCTGTCTTAAAAAAATATTTTTTCCCAACAAAATGAGCATACTTATTTTGCACTTGAGTAAAATAGTTCATATTATAAGACTCAGACTCCCACATTTCTATATCACATGTCTAGAAGAGAGTTTACTATAAGTAACAACTTTTTATATATATAATAAATGGTAACCATAACAAAGGGAATTATGGTAAGGGGGGTGTTATGAATAAAGAAAAATTTTAATCCAATGAAATAGAAAAAAAGTCCCAAGTTTACATCCCCATACTGCTCCAAGTCCAAGCACAAAAAAAAACATATCATTCTAGATCAAAACTTTTAGAATTTACCTGACCTGTCTTTAAAGATGTCACTTAACTACTTCCATTATACTTATTTCTGTACTTCATTACGTAATTAATGATTTTCCCTTTATCTAAAATCAAAAACATTTTCACACTAAATATAAAACACATCACAGTGACAAAACAATGGATCCTTGAGCACAAAGCCATCATCTGAAATAGCAAGGCAGATAGACTATCACCCAACAGACCAATTAATTACTACATTCTTAAGTCAATTTTAGCCAGCCATTACAAAAAGAGTGGTTCAACCAATGGGCATCAGGAAGCACAGGCTGAGTAATTTATAGAGAAATGACCACAACTGACAAAATGGACCATATCTATTGCCT
The DNA here is from genome assembly GCA_036873155.1 of Biomphalaria sudanica. Lineage (NCBI taxonomy): Eukaryota > Metazoa > Mollusca > Gastropoda > Planorbidae > Biomphalaria > Biomphalaria sudanica. The sequence goes on along the minus strand of JAZGLO010006718.1, from coordinate 3,317,017 downwards.
CCTCTGCAGTCTACTATTTTCCAACTAAAAACAGGAAAAACACATTTAAATTTTCAACTTAACAGAATAAACCTCACACACCCACCCCTTTTGTAGGCACTGCGCACGCCCTAAGGAAACTGTCAATTTTACAGCCCAGTATAACAAACACTCTATATGGCAGTGCAGAATAGCTGAAAAAAACAACAGAAAGGCTATTGTTTGTTGACACAAACTAGTAAAAGCTTTCAGCCTTACAGGTCAGCAGCAAAAGCTTGCAAAAAGAAGAAAAATAACTTTTTTCCCACTACTTTACCTGATTGACTGTTGTGTTGATATTATTTTGATGAACATTAGAAAAGCGTACTACATCAATCTTTGCTTCTAGATCTACCTCTGATAGTGCCAGTAACCTAAATTCATGGTTAATATCTATATTTTGATGTAGGCTATAATGTTTATTCTTTGATCAGTGTCCAAAGAATGTGTAGAAGGCATGTCAACTGGCTCTTGAGCGTCCATTAACTGCGACACTGAATGCTCCAAAAATGATGTCTGATTATTCCTTGGTGGAACAAAACATGGTCAAATTGTAGTTTAGTTGATTTAATTACAACACTAGATGTAGATATACTGTTTCATCAGAATAGAACTCTGAATCCATATTCATAGATAAGGAATCAGAATTATTTATTTTTTTTTTTCTCTTGTAATAAGTTGGGTTTATCGTTGGTGATAAGATTCTGCGATCGCCCATCAAAATCATAATCTGCTACATCTTACATTAGTGACATCCCTGTTTTGGTGCTGTTGCAATCCAAATTGAAATTCATGGGCACACTAGACTGATTAGATTAGAATCATGTGGTAGGCCTATCTCAATCTGTGACTGTGAATGATTCACTTGAGAGTCTACAATTACATTCTCATTATTAGACTTCTAGATCTATTAATTGCTATTGAATCAAAATCACTTTGAAGACTACAGACTAGGTCAACTGACTATAGAGTAGTAGATCTACAGCCTAGGCTTAGACAAATCTAGATTAGATCTAAATGGTAGTAAACGTTGATTATCAGACTGCATGTTTACATTTTTCATAAAACTTTCATTTTGATTATTTCCATTATTTTCTTCATAATTTTTGTGCGAATTTGATTAATTTGTACAAATAGAATCATCATCATCATGCTTAGCCGGCTTAAGGGTAGAAGTCTAGAAGATCTGAATGATTTACCGACTTCACCTTCATAAGATGTGCAACTCATGTATCAGTATAGGTATTTAGATCTAGAACTATAGGCTAGGAGTGATTTCCCTTAGGTGTTCCGCAAGTTTTTTTCCTGTCCCTATGTTGTCTCTGGTCCCGTCTACTCGGGTATGCTATTCTTATCTTATACAATACAGACGTTACTTCAAAAAAGAAGATGAATACGTGGTACCCGGGTGGAACACTGGAAACGATTACTTGAGGAAGTAATTAGGCTAAATAAATAGCAAAACAAACCTCATGTGGGCGTGTCCAAGGGAATGCGAGAGCTTTCCCATTGCACGGTGCGGAGTTGAAAGAGAGCTTCCACGTCCCTGTCGATAATCCGTGCACCGTTCCTCAAGGGACCGTTACACTAATGGTCCTGCACGGTTAGCTTGGTACAACATATTAAAATGGCGTAGGTTCCCGGTGTACTCGGCCTTCGGCAATGCATTCTAGTCCATGCGTCCGGAGTGCCCTATATATCGAAAATAGCAATGCTTTAAATAGGCATTGACTTTGACCTTTTCCAGACAGAACGCTTGTTCAAGAAATTTAATGCTATTTCCCAACATTCGGATGGCTGTCTGGTGGTGCGGTACTGGACTGTCGTTCGGACTTATCGATGTTCCCGGGTTCATAACTTCATACCAAGCCCGCTGCTATCCCCCGTTGTCCTGCGGGAGGTTTGGACTAGGAAGTAAATTATCTTCAACTCTTAAGGAACATCCGAAACATGTAACACATATTACAACAATGCACTAATCTTCAATTCTGAAAATATAACCTCTGTCTGTGGCATTTTGATTCTCGAGAGACGATCAACTCACAACTTCTTGTGAGATTAAAGAGGCCAATCCTGATCCGAGATGAGTGACCTCTCCATTGTTGGGGGAAAGCCTGAGCAGTAAATTCGCGAGTGCTGGGCTGCCCACACGTCAACAATCGCCTCTCTTCCATACTAACCGCATCCAAAAGGATGCCAAGCCAACGCAATTTGGGGTCAGGTGGCTGCAGGAGTTTGCCTGAGAGCAGTAGTCTTACTACTGTCCCCTCGCCTTCGGGGCTCCAAGATCTGATTTTCTGTTAGGGTTTACTCCCTTAGTCCTTACAGGGACACACACAAGGCAATGCGACTATTTAAAAAAATAAAAAAATGTCCGCGACAAGACATTTTACTTAACAATAAGATGGTCTTACAAAGATAATGCCCATTATACATGCGCTTTATTTAGCTAGCTCACAATGAACATGATCTTCAGATTTGCATACGCTGCCGACTCTCTCGGTTTATCTCGGGAAAATAAGTCATGTTCTAGAAGTCACCCAACAAAACCTACCCAAACCCATAGGTCGCGTAAATGGATAGCCCCTTAACGTGTTAGACCACTTCACATATCTAGGAAGCATAGTTTCAATGACGCATCGCTTTCAAGGGAAGTTGATAACCGTCTGGCCAGGGCCAGTTTTACCTTTGCATTTCTCCAGGCGAGCGTTTAGTGGAGTAAATCGTTCCACCTGCCTACAAAAAATCAATGTCTACCAAGCATCATTGACACACTGTGGCAAGACCGCACTACAAACAACGATGTTCTAGCGAACGCCGGTATAGACAGTATAGAAGGACTTCTTATGGTCCGACAGTTACGCTGGGCAGAGCAATTATTCCGTATGGGTGACAAACGTATACCAAAAGCAGTCTTATTTCGGTGAGCTGAAAGGTGGTTGACGTAACAGAGGTGCTCACGGAAATGCTTTAAAGACCAGCTTAGACACAAACTTGCTTTAACTGATATAGAGAGAGCTTGGTTGCATGCGGCTTCAGGTCGAGGCAGGTGGAGGTCACTTACAAAGGCCGCAGGATACACATTTGAGACCAAAAGAAAATCCGCTGCCGAGGATAGACATAGACGGCGAAAAGGAAATTTAAATCGACCACCGGCGGACAATGGTTATGCCTGCGCTGGAAGAGACAAAATATGTAGGTTTCAGCTGGTGCTGCGTAGCCACGGGAAATACTACATACCTCATTAATCTTCGGACTCGAAGACAAGCCTTATTATTATTTAGTATTTATTTACCTCGATGGCCCCTTTTGGCCAGTACTCAATTAGATTCATGGGACAGAGGGTATTAGTCGAGTGGAAACTATTACCTCCTCTATCTTTTTATTTAATGATGGATCCCTGTGCGCAAGGTCTATGTCAATACATTCAAACAAAAGAGCGATACATGAGCTATAACATTTTTTTTTAAATAAATTTAGAATTAAACAATAATCAAATTTACACCTTCAACCCAACTAACTAAAATTTTACATATTATATGTTTATTCATCATTTGAATGTCAATTATTAGCAATTTAGTCTCATCAATAGACAGTCTAATTTCAATTTACTATTTTATGCCAGCATGATATCGTCAATCTGTTTCCCATTTGCATGAGCCTATAACTATCGTATTATGCGTTTCATAACAAGATTAATATGTCTCTTTGTTGTTTTTTCCCACTGAAATGTGAAATTATATAGAGAGTCTACATATTATTATATTTTCAAATGGGATTGTCTTTATTATCACGACAGTGGCTTATTTTTACCTCTGTGTATATCTTAAATGTTCAAATTAAATTGATTCATACTATATGACTTTAAAATAGCCTAAGATTGCATATAAAGGTTTTATGTATCTTATCAACCATCAAAAAAAAACAGAACAACATTGAGTGATTTTCACGATTCCGTCATAATTGTGACCTACTATTGACTTTTTAAAATAGTTGTATTATAAATTATATAAATTATAGCCATTCCTTCATTATTACATCCTACTTATATACATGGAGTACTTTAGTCTAGCATGTTAATTAGAGGCTTACATTTTGCTAAGACATTGGTTTAATGGCTGATTAAATAATTCATTCCCTGCTCTAAATGCACTTTGAAAGAAGGATCACTTGTACAAATTTGTCCTCGCATATGACTCTTCCAAATCTTGAAAATTTCATGGCACAAAAGATTAAGTAACAAGCTTGCTCAGGTCTCCCCAGTATACGCACCACACTCCGGCAACCCTGCCTGCTTTGGTCATGTCCACAACATGGAGGATGAATCAGTCGCCAAAATCATCCTCTATGGGCAACATGCAACTGGCACAAGGAAAACTGGTGCTTCCCACCTCGACTATGGGGATGTAATCAAACAGAATCCTAAAGTGGTTGGGATAGATATTAATGCTTGGTAAAACATATTGCTCTAACTAGAGAAAATGGAAACAAAGAAAGGTGAGCTGGTCTTAAGTTAGCTTAAGGGGGAAGGGGCACGAACGAAATTCTTCTCGCTTTGTGGGTAACACCGGCGAAATTCTCAGAAACACTGCTATAGCAGTTACAATGATACAGAGTTATACATGAAACATGTTCTTAATTTTATTTTAGTCCTGTGTTGTCAGGCATTGGTTAATATGCATGACTAAATGCATGATGCGTAGGACGTAATTATCTTCTTTTTTGAAGTAACGTCTGTATTATATAAGATAAGATAAGATAAAAGAAATAATAATGTGCGAAATTTCAACCTGTAGGTCCAAATGTAATTGTATTAAAGTACTTACCATTTAAGATCACTATTCACTTGGTCAGTTCCTAAAAAACATACTATGCATTGAGTCTGTTGATTGATTCTAAGTATATAGTTACTCTGTTGTTGTTTTTCAAACTAATAAATAGTTTTACAACTACCGCGAGCTTTAGACAAATGTTTATAAAAAGTCTAGGCTTAGAATGTTTTGAGGCCATCTTGACATTTTTTTTTTGTTGCCATTATTAGACGATCTCGTAGAATCCCTGTTTTTTTTTTTTTTAAGTTTTGTTTTCAGATTTATTGACTAGATTGAATTCAATTTCTCAGTTAACTTTAGAATAGCAAAATATGAACATCTTGGTTTATAAAACACACGTTAATTTTCTTTAAATAAATCTAAAAACATTTAACCCAAACTTCGAAATCATTTACCAGTTCATTTTCAAATTGATTCAAAGTCCTTCACTTCTTAAGTTGTTGTTCTATCAAATCTAACGTGGATGTGTGGCTTAGTGGTTACAGCGTTAGTCTCTCAATCAAATCTCAATTTAGGGTCACGAGTACGAATCTCGACTAGGGCAGAGTTATAAAATATATAAAATACAACTAATAAAAAATATTATTAAGAGTTAATAAAAATTGATAGTAATAGAAAAGTTAACATGGTTAACTGGTGGATTCTATGTTAGTGTTTATATGCACATGGTCTACTAGATTAAAATATGTACATGGTGGATAGATTAGCTGTTGCCCTGTAGAACATTTCAAAATTAACTTTAAGTCTGACTCTTTGTCAGTTTATAAATCTAAAAAACTCCAGGACTTTACATATGTCCACTTGTTTTGCCTGAACAGAATTTTAGTGACTTTTTTTTTCAGAGCTTATTCATGTCAGTACATATCTGTATCTGTACATATTCTAAACTTTTCATATGATTGTATTTTGTAATGATACTGTCCACCAGGGGATAGATTAGCTGTTCACGGACTTGTGATTAGTATAGGGTGAATTAAGGATTAAGTTGCATGGTAGGTTTAGTGCAGGCTATCATGTACACATGGAAGGTTTAAGTTCTGGTAGTCTAGATGTGCACAAGGTTAAGGTTAGGATGCACACGTTCTGGTGGTCTAGATGTTCACAGGGTTCGGGTTAAAATGCACACGGTCTGGATTAGTACATGGTTAGGGTTAACATGTGCACATTGTCAGTATTAGTATAGGGTGGGTACCTGGTCTGTCAGGATTAGTGCAGGCTAGATTAGATGGTCCTGTGCAAAGCTTTAGTATTAAGTTGCACATTGTCTAGATTAGTGCATGGTGGACTAGATGTGCACAAGGGTTAGGATGCTCACGTTCTGGTGGTCTAGATGTGTATTAGTGCACAGGGTATAGGGTGGGTAACATGTGCACATGGTCAGTCACTATTAGGCTGATTAGATGAGCTCGTGGTCTGGATTAATGCATGGTGGATTAGATGTGCATCATGTTTAGTGTACAAGGTTAGCATTAAGATGCACATGGTAGAGTGGAATAGATGCACATGGTTATTTTAGGAGGGATAGGATCCAGGGCAGTGCGGTAAGCTAGATTAGATGAAATGGTGGTCTGGATTAGTGTATGCTAAATTAGATGTGGTCATGGTCCTTGATAGGATCATAGCTTATTGAGAAAGCTAAAGGAATGATTATATATGTATTAAAACTTCTAATGAAGTGTCAACACAAAGAAGAAACAATGGTCTTCAAACATATGTAATCTAACAAATAGATCTAAATATTTGTGAATAAACCTTGAATCATAGTAGAGACTTAACAATTAGATTTGGCGGCGAGAGGACGTAGAGCCAAAGAGTTCTGCTTGAGATTTGATTCACGTTTCGCAATTTTTTTTTCTTTGCGAGACCTCCGCCAAGGCAGCTGCCAAGTTTACCTGCGATTAAGGACAGTCCAGCTACAAGATTGGGGGGAGGGGGGTTATAGGTCGAGTATAACTTGATCAAGATGTGCATCATCATCTGCCCTATAGACCACAAGGTCTGAAATGGGAACTTTACATTTTATATACATATAAAATGTATATATATATATATATATATATATATATATATATATATATATATATATATATATATTATAATATATATATATACTAATATATGTCATATAATTTATTTTATAATATAGATCTAGATATGAGTATATGCTCCATAAATTGTTATTAAATATTTAAAATATGCATATAAAATGCTACATTATAAAACACATTTATGCCATTATATTAGACAATACACATTCTATACCAACGTTTCATTATCATCATTGACATCATCTGTATCTTTTTTGTCAGTGTTGACTAGTAGAATACCAACTCAATTGTTTTCTTTTCCTGGTATTTTATACCAATATTTAGAAATTTAAAAAAAATATATTTTTAATCACCTATAAACCATAAATGGTTTTCTTAATTAAAATCTTATTTGTCTGCATCAACAAAAATAACATTTCGTTATCAGTTACAAAGTGAATCAATCAATTGTATTGTTTCAATTTGCCTTAAATGTTTACCAACTTTGCAACCATACATTCTTTTGTGGGTGTTTGAAAAGATAAAGGATATTTGATGAATCATAGTGAAGTTGTTCTTTTTTTTTTTAATGTTTGAGTCATACATTTTTTAAAATCAATGGACCTCATTCACCAATCGTAAACAAAAAACATTTAGCACGTGGTGCTCTATATCTTCTATATAATTTACGATCTAATGTTTAATTCATGATGGTTGTCCGTTGTTTTATCAATAAGATCACGTGACTAAATGTTGTTTGTTTACGATTGGTGAATGAGGTCCATTAATTTCTCTCCCTCTTTCTTCTTTTTTTTCCCACTTATATATGGTAAAGGTCATTGATAAGTTCTAATTAGAAACTAATCAGTCACATTATGCGTGTATTGTAATATTATACTGTTTGTCTCATATTTCAGATGCTGCCTACTCTCTGTTTAATAAGAAATACCAGCTGTTTTCTCTAAGCAGTAATAATGCACTGCTATATAGTTTATGCTAGAGGTAAGAAGATACACTCTTAGAAGTGTTTGGTCTTGCTTTTTTTTCTTAATATGAAACTCTATGGAAGAATGTATTGCTGTCATCACTCAAATTTCATTTCTTTATTAAAGAAACTAATTCTTTGCATTTCATTTGAATCATGTGTTACATTACTAGACTTTTAAAATAACGCATGTTTATAAACAGTTTGCTATCAGTTTGATATGATTATGTACATTTACATATGAACCTATGTAATTTACACTAGAGGTGTGAATCAATTTGATGGAACATCATTATTTAATATGATAACCAAAAATTACATTATCGCCATTAAAATTTTAAGACTTTATTTCTGTTGCCCTGTAGAACATTTCAAAATTAACTTTAAGTCTGACTCTTTGTCAGTTTATAAATCTAAAAAACTCCAGGACTTTACATATGTCCACTTGTTTTGCCTGAACAGAATTTTAGTGACTTTTTTTTTCAGAGCTTATTCATGTCAGTACATATCTGTATCTGTACATATTCTAAACTTTTCATATGATTGTATTTTGTAATGATACTGTCCACCAGGGGACACCCACTCCTGTTCAGGCAAGGCAACAGATTTTCATAAGACTGTTTATTGAAATATCATTATAGATGACATTGTTCTTTTATTTGTACTATTTTGTTTGTGTAGTCTCATTGATACAATGTCCTCTTTAGGCTTCTGTTATTACAAGTATAAAAAAAGGAGGATACTGGGACCAAAATCACCCTCAGACAGCAGCCTTTAATACCTGAAAAGGTATGTCACAGAGACATACAAGACATATAAGAACATTAAGACCAAACTCCCTATTGTCCAGCGGAGCATGTCCCTTTACCTGGCCAATAAAGACACTAAAGCCATCTTGTTTAGACCTATCAAAGTTAGCAGCAATCATTTGTTTTATCGTTTAAAATAGGTAAGAAAACTAAGAGATTTATATTAATGCATTTCAGATTTTTTTGAGTTGGTCAACTTTCTCTCTAATTTTCTATTGAGTATTTCCCCTTATTAGTACTATTACATTTATTTTTTATCCCCAATGTATTGAACCAGACTGTCCAGAAATTCCATGACCTTATTACTCAGGAGTACTCTGAGAAAGATATACTTATCATTGCTTGTCCTAGCACAGATCAGGTAAGATGGGGAATGTGTTGCTTTATTGGTAGTGACATAATCATTATCAATTTTTGAAAATAGAAATATTGAATCAATGGAGGTTTCCATACATTGGGGAAAAAAACTATAAATAGCCAGCGTTTTGGTGTATCTGGTGTACAAACTAAAGGAAGTGTGGATAAACTATGTTTTTAAAGAGTTCAATGTTCTTTTTGGTGTACATTTGAGCACTGCAGAATCAAATGTTTTTAAGCTCTTCTCTTTCTGACTTTTATTTAGTTGGTAATTTTGAAGTTCAATTTAGTGTCCTTGGCAGTATTTATTTTATTGTGAAAATCTCCAATATTGAACATTGTTGCCCAAATATTCTTCCAAAGTGCAAAAACGTGATCCCTTGGTTCTGAAGTTTTACACTAGTTATTCATAGGAAAGCAATAATCAGGAGTTAAAATTTCTTCATCCAATAAGCATTACTTTGTTACCATCTTAGGCGAATCTTCTAGTATCAACAAGAATGTCATCTACACCAAAGAGATAATTAACCTAGAGAAGTGTGGCATTTGTCATGATGACATATTCTGATTTCCATACTGAAGACTGATTGAAGGGCCTGGTTAAGGTGTTCAAGAAGTACAAGGTATTAACATGGCAATGATTCTGAGGTCATCACTTGATACACTACTGCTATTACTGCCTTGCAATCTATTCACTATTTATTTGCTATAGGTTACTGAAAAGAATGAAATATGTCTTCTTAGACAGGGGACAGTATAGTTTTGTCAGATGATACATTTAAATTGTGATAAAATATGTGATACTAATGTTTGTATATATCATATATCTGCAATGCCAGGGGAAATAATAATTTGCCATTTTATTCAACAAAATTTAAAAAATTACACTTCAAATGACTTTCATATTTGGTCTTATTCTTCAACCAAATCAAATATTAATGTACAATTTTAAAAAAATACATCTAGGTCTCTAATAAGATATTGTCTTTGTCAGGTTCTTTTCTTGCTTGGCTCATTAGGGGTTACCAATAAATTAATAAATACTAAATAAACTCAAGGGGTACCACCGACCTCCTCGTCACTGCCATACAACAATGCAACGACAAAAACACCCGTCTGCAGATCAAAAAAAAAACTTATTTACATGTCAGGCACCCTCCAACCTAACGGGATCAACAATCAGCACACTTTTATTTAATACGCGATGGGCACTAACACTACGGTACCCCCTTTTCCCATTCATCTTTGCCTGACATCTCCACCCCCTTCCGTTTTCCTGCGCTTTTAGCTCATTTCTTTTCTGCCTCGATAGAGAACAACCACGGACAGATAAGTTAACTTAAGACTATTTTGTGTTAATTGTTTTTTATTTTTTGTTTGTTTTGTAGCTGATGAAGGCCTCGTGGCCCAAACGTCCTTTGTTTTACTTGGTCCAGCAGGGTTACATATATGCATGTTTTTCATATTTTCTAAATAAACTCAAACTCCAGTTATCTATAAAAAATAATAATAACTTTAATATCCAAAAAAGCACATAATGACAGCAACCTCTCTCAGGAAATATTAACTATACAAACATAATAAGTACACAAACACCAGTCCAGGAAACAACTGTCCAACCTTCCTTGACTGGGAACAGGGCCCCACTGACTATCGCACTCTCTCTCACATTCAAGGAAAACTAAAACATTTAGTTCATAACACGTGCGGACTGTTCACATTCATGCTAAAGAATGAATGCAGTTTTTCATGTGTATGTTATGAAAATATACATAATCTCCCCTGATTTGTCATGTGAACTGGCTTCTATTTCGATATTGTTGCTCTTCGATCATTTCTTTTTGTTTTACATGTTTCAGATGTTCCATCAGATTTCAAGATAATTACATCATAGCCCAAACCTTTTGTGGGTAGCGTCCTAAACCTATGACCATCAAGGCCCTGAGCACATACCACACAACCAGGCAGCCATCACCAGTATTTAAATAGACCTTATTGTGGGTGGCTGCACAACAATGCCAGTGTAGTAATAGCATCATAGCAATTGACACTTCACAAGCTGTATCTCTCTTACCTAGTTCACACCAGACAATACATTCTAGTAGATACAATGCTTAAAGTTGTGTGTACATAGTCTTTAAAGAATTTTTTTTTGTTTAATTTTATAAGCTGAATTAGAATATATCGGAATTTTTCTTAGTGTGTTTGTATTTTGAATGTTTCTTATATTTTGTAAATGGGCCTAAATTAAATTGTTTAAGGATTTTTGCTGAATTTTTTTTATTATAAAAATTATTATTTATTTTTGTTGTTAGAAAAATGTCCTTTGTAATTAATTAGACCAACAGTAATAGGAATACGGTGTATTAAAGGTGTTTATACTGGTGTGCAATTTATTATTTCTATATTTGCCCAGATTTTATTTATTATTTGTAAGATTGAAACTAAACACAAAATAATTTTGTAATAAAGAAAACATCTATAGGGTTACTTGTCTTAAATAATGTTCTTGTTAGGTTTTAAATATATTCAGTGGAGCAAATGAGCCAAAGTATTCAAAGTAATCTTTGTTGTTTTTTCAAATTTGAAATGAAAGGTTAGGACAAATTTGCATAGAACTGATAATCATCTGTCTGTAGGCTTAGGATTGGATATTTTGCTGACCATCAATGACCTTGTGATGATACTGTGCACCATTTTGTTACAATAGTGAGGGGGTCATCAAGCAGTAGCTTTGGATGCCTCTTTTTTACTTTCACTGTCCCATTCTGAATTGAAAGTTCAGGTAGATCATTGCAATTTTTTTTCCCAGTAAACTATTGTTATAATAAAATAAAAATTTATCTAACCATTCAAATGAGCATTATGGACTAGGTTTTGAATTTTTAATTTCTAAATGTTACCCTATGTTTGTAAGCAGTCACGACAGTGACAAATAATTTATTTTCTGTGACTCTTTTTTTTCCTTCACATTCACGGGGAAATGAACAAACAACATGCTGGCTTTTTTTTTCTTCCTCAGCTTATCCAAACTAGAGACATCTATATAATAATATTGTAAATTATATCAAATTATTTTGTTTGTTCATTTGTAAGTCAGGAGGTTTGTATGTTGACTAAGAATAATAATTATAATTTTTGTTTCAATCTCATCCACAAAGTGTTACAAGAAGATGGAGAGTGTGATGCTGTTTTTTTTTTTTTTAATCTAATACAATTCTATGATGCCAAACATAAAATATTTTTAAAAAATATAAAATATAAGGTAGAAACCTTTCTCCTATCTTTGTAATCTGATAATTAACTCTTACCAGGGATTTTTAAATATTATTATTTCAGCATTTCTCAAGCTCTCCTACTGCTTTTTCATCCCATATCCCCCTGGATGTCTTGATGGGACATCACTTGTACAACTTAACACCATCTGTCTCTGTCCATAGCTCTATTCAATGAGTCTTTATGCCATCTTCTCCTCGTCTTTTAAGCACTGCAGGATTTTCTTTTCCTCTACAATTATTGTTTATGCTTTATGGTGCTGAACTTCTTAAAGCTTTTTTTACTTAATTTATTTTGGGTATTTAAAATGTTTCTATTCATGGTTGTGTGAGTGTTTCTGTGTAATATAAAAAAAATGAAATGATTTAGTTCTGCATGTTCACTTCATTAGTATCATTTCATATTCGATCACTGGAATGTATAGTCTGGTTTATTTGAATGATTTATGTTTTATTGAAAAAAATATATTTATTCTGTAAACAATGTTGGATTATACAAAATACAATTTTGAGGGACACTACTTGAAGCATTGATTTTGTTCAACATTTATGTGGATTTTTTTTTTTTAAGACTAAGACTGCTTTATTGATCCTTATGGAAATTTGTTGTGATTACAAGGACAACACAACAGAAACATAAATAAAACAGACACAGCATAAAGAGTTCATTCAGCCACTACACACATGCATCTTGGTCCTTTCCATGCTCCTGATTAAAGGGTGGCGTTGATCAAATCTGACCGAGTAGGGCCTAAGGTACGAACGAGTTTTTGTCTTGATTGACAGAAGTCGCCCACGTCGCGACGACTTGATGTAGTATGGAGCGGGTGGTTGTAATGTCTTCCAAGATTTTTATGATTTTTCTTAGACATTTCTGTTCAGAAAGTTCCTTTAAATATGTGTGTGCGATTTTTGATGCCCTTTTACAATGTTTTCTAGACTTCACAACAGTTTAGATGAAGCGTTGCCCTGCCAACAAGTTATTCCGTAAGTTAGCAGATTTTGTATAGTCACGCTGTAAAAAATTATCTAGGATCTTCTTATTTATTTTAAAGATATTGAGTTTATAGGGTCTATAGGAAAAATAGTCGCTGGGCTGTTTTCTTTGTCAGAGTTCCAAGGTGGTCTTCCCGTAGCGCGTATAGTTTTGACATAATCTTCATGATACACTTGCATGCAATCTAAACTTGACACAATATTTTATATATAGGGCTACTTATATAGGTATAGACTAGTATAGAGGCCAGATTTAGATTTAAACGTATAGGTACAATTTGACCAAAATTTACATATATAGATTATTAAGGAAATAGTTTATCTTCTTACAGTTAAGGGGTGCAGATTTATTTATTATGTAAACAGTAGTATCACATTAAGAAGTGAATGTGGTGCGAACTGAATAGTGCGCGCATTATTATTATTATCCAGTAGGCCTATAATTAAGTACGCCTACTAGATCTAATACTGATCCCAATATTGGCATAACTCAAGGTCTAGTAAAGTCATATGAATTCTACTCTAGATCTATATTATATTTATATATCTAGATTCTATGTCTAGTTTAGGTTCTATATTTAGATCTGACCTAGACCTAGTATATTATAATATAGATTCTAGCTAGACCTAGTCAGTATAGGCCTAGTCTAGATCTAGACCTAGTCTAGATCTAGAATCTAGAGTTCTAGACCTAGTCTAGATTCTAGATATCTAGACTACACCTAGAACTAGTCTAGAAATCTAGATCTATAGATTCTAGATATATTCTAGACCTATAAAACTATAACTATAAGTAGGCCTAGAGGGATTACGATCAGGAATAAGTATTATATATATAGGCCTACTACTGGAAAATATTGCAATATGCTGTTCGCGTGGGAAACCGGTTAGTTGTGCGGGCTAATCCTAGCCCTTATTGTTGGGGAGAGGTACGTATCTAACAATGTGCATAAACGTGCGCGCGCGCACACACACACAGGCAGATATATACATATATATATTTATATTTATATATATATTTATTTATATATATATATATATATATATATATATATATATATATATATATATATATATATATATATCTGTGGCATACATACATACATACACACACACACACACACACACATATATATATATATATATATATATATATATATATATATATATATATATATATATATATATATATAACAGCATTTTTCAACCTTCGGCGAAAAACAAAACAACTGGGGCAGCGCTATAAGGTTCCCTAGTGGGGTTCGGGGCGAAGCCCCGACGCCAAAAGCGTTTTCTTGCATTCGTCAATGCAGAAACGCCTTCTCCAGACATCAACAGCTTATTATTAAACATTACAGGAGTTCGGGGCGAAGCCCCGACGCCAAAAGCGTTTTATTGCATTCTTTATGTCAGAAACGCATTATCCTGACATCTACAGCTCATTATTCATCAAAGGAGTTCGGGGCTACGTCAAAAACGTTTTCTTGCATACTTCACAGAAGAAACGCATTCTCCTGACCTCTGACCTAAAGCTATACTATTAAAAAAGGACATTTTGAATAATGTTGTACTTGAAAATTATTCTAATATGAATTTATAGGCCATTAATATATTGCAAATAAAACCGATTTGTTCCTTGAAAAGATAGTATACCCCAAATATTTAGATTTTAGCTTTGAGGATCGCCGCCGAAAAAACAAATTATTCGATAAATAATATTCAATAAAATTGAAGCATAAATTGCGAGTTATAGTCCCAAATTTATTTAACTAGAAAAATATCAAATTGAGTAAAGGTTGTAAAAAGGCGACTAGGAAAAGATTAGTTTAGAGCTCATCTCAATCATGACTGTTATACTGAAAAATTTCGTTTGAATTCTAACTTTTCCAATGCAAAGTCTTTCTTAAAATAATTATGAAAAATTCATGTGAAATTACATAAACTCTGTCTGGAAATGGGAGGGGCGGTAGAGTGAAAACGATTAATCCTCGCTCTTTTAATAATTTCTTCTAAAGATTGCATTTGGCATTAAAGAGTAGGGGTGGGGCGACTCGATATAAGAATTTAATTTATCGTATATATAAATTATATGTGGCAGATTTTGTAAATTTTGTAATTTCTTAACTATAATACAAAAAGAAAAATTATTGGTTTGTCCGATGGGGGAAATGCGATTGCACGTATCGCCCCTCCCACCTAGTACAACCCTTTTTCATTTAAATTTACTAATGATAAAATTTGAGATTAGAGTGTGGTACGACATAATATACAATGGGTTCAGATGTCAATACGTAATTTATATTATATAGATATTCAACTATGATTCTCCATAAAAATAGGACCGCCCCCCCCCTCAGAGGGCTAGAGAGGGGAAGGCAGTACATGCAATCGCCCTCGCTCCCAACCCCACCGAATCGGCCAAGATGCCAGAACGGGAGTGACATAATATAAAATTTATACATTAATTCAACTAATTATGTTCACTAACTATTATTTCTCCATAAAAGTAGAACCGCCCCCATCCCACTCAAAGGGTTTAGGTGGGAAGGGCAGTAGAGGTATTCGCCCCCCCCCCCCAATCGGCAAACAGGGAACGACACAATATAAAGATCTGTTAAAATATCAATAACAAGTTTTAATCATATAGATATTGGATTGATTTTGTTAGCAAGCTGTGATTTCTACAAATAAATAGGACCGCTCCCCCATTCGAAAGTGTATGAGGGGTCGGGATTGATACCATCGCCCCCTTCCAACCCCACCAAATCAGAAAAACATTCTAGAGGGGGGGGGCGAAATAATAGGTTGAAATATAAATAATTAGCATATATTTTTAACATAAGTAATAAATTCGTATACAAATTGTGTGAATTCTATACTAAAATTCGTCCTCTTCCGATCGCCCCTACCGCCCCCCCCCCTGGATCCGCCACTGCATGGATGTGTGGCTTAGTGGTTAAAAAGTTGGTCTCTCAATCAAACGACTATCTAAGAGGGCTCAAGTACGAATTAAATTAAAACAAATTGAAAAAAAAAATTCTCAATCAAATCATCAATTATTTAGGAGGACACTACCGGTGCGTCTAAGCGGGCTTGTGTGAGAGTTAGGGTTAGAATGGTATTAGAAAAATGGTGTATTTCATTGTTCTCAAAAAAAAAATATCACAAGATTTGCAAGTGTTGGTCACATATGTTGCATACTTGCAAAGTTTGGCGTAGTTCTAAAATAAAACTAAAATAAAATAATACTACTAAAATAATAATACTATTACTATAGTGATAGATTAATGTATACGTGTGCCACATGTGCGGATGTACGTCGGGGGGTTAGGTGTGGTGCGTCGTGAGTTAGGTGTAACGCGTACATGTGCAGATGTGCGTCGGGGTTTAGGTGTGGGGGTTAGGGTTACGGAGTTAGGTGTGGAGCGTACATGTGCAGATGTGCGTCGGGGTTTAGGTGTGGGGGTTAGGGTTACGGAGTTAGGCGTGGAGCGTACATGTGCAGATGTGCGTCGGGGTTTAGGTGTGGGGGTTAGGGAGTTAGGCGGGGAGCGTACATGTGCAGATGTGCGTCGGGGTTTAGGTGTGGGGGTTAGGGTTAGGGAGTTAGGTGTGGAGCTTACATGTGCAGATGTGCGTCGGGTTTAGGTGTGGGGGTTAGGTTAGGGAGCTAGGTGTGGAGCGTACATGTGCAGATAAGCGTCGTGGGTTAGGTGTGGACTGTACATGTGCAAATGTGCGTCGGGGGTTAATTGTGGTACGTGTTGAACAGTGTGCTAGTGCGCACCATGTACTTTGTCTTATCCCTCATGCCCTCTTAGATGTTTCCTGCTAGGGTTAGGAATCAATTTTTTTTTTCATTTATAGTGAGGAAAAATCTGGAGCCCGCGACGGTTAAAATCCTGGGATGACTCCAACACTGCCAGTGGAGTCTGGCAGCACATGCGTCGCCCAAATCGAGAGGACCCGTGGTGGAGGCTAAAAAGGTCGGAACAAACAACAATAGCGCATTGGCGCACGGGACACTGCCCCATAGGTGCGTACTTCGCCCGGTTCCGACCAAATTTTGATGCCCGTTGCCGACACTGCGGGAAATCAGAAGAGACGGTGGCGCACGTCTTGCAAGAGTGTCCGCAGCTCCGCGAGCTGCGGGAAGACGTATCCAGTGGTTCACTATGTTTGTATGGAAGCTATGAGGCACTATGCCAAACAGCAGAGTTCCTTACAAGGGCACTACGGGAGTCCTAGGTCTCCCTGCCTTGTCACCAATTGGAGTTCATCTCTCAGGGACTGCGTATCCACGGAAATACTGCATCTCTCATTAATCTTTGGACAAGCCTTATTATTTATTGTGAATGTATATTTCATGTATAAGTGTGAATGTTTTTTTTTGCGAAAAGTACTTGAAAGAATGTGACGTAACAAAAATGAAAACTTTTTATGTCTACTGTTATCAACACGAAGTCTATTTTAATTAGTTCTTATGTTTATTGTCTACGGTACTTTATTTTTCTGTGAGAACTGAACATAGAGCCCCTTTCATGGTTGGGTCCTACTGCGGATTGTGAACTTGAAGTGTTAGTAATACAGTTGAGTACGTGATTACTTGATCAAATGTGTTAAGAAATTGACAAAACTTTCATAGGTTGCTCCTTCACACTAAAGCAGCCTACGATGGTGGTTGAAAAGTTTTTGTTTGACAAGATTTTTTTTTTTTGACACTGTATCGGAGTTCTTGGATGCTAAAGATCTCATTTTAAAACGAAATTTAATCTAGCGGAAATCGGACGATTCCTATTAAAGAGAGTTGTTTCATAAAATTTAATTTCAATAAATTCAAAACTTTATATGCGGTCTTAATTTCAGTCTTCATCTTACTAATGAATCGAAAAATTCACGAATCAGCAAAAGTGCAATAGTCAGGGGGTCTACCGAATAGCCTACCGGAAAGCATGGCAAGTGGTCTACCACCCAAAAAAATTTGGGAACTACAGGTCCGTGTAAATAAATTATAGCTTTTTTTTATAGCACTACTTTCATGCTTATAGCATGCTCAGAGCGCTATGATCCAATCTTATTTGTGGGGGAAGAGGGTATCTGGGAGAAGGTTTTCCGAGCTGTCTTTTAGCGCTTAGTAAACACAACTCTGATCGAGTCGGGTGTCGAAACTCGAGCCCCCTTCATAGGTAGCAAATCCAAGTTCAATCGTACTTAGCCTCTCGACCACTTGGAAATCACTGGTCTATTGGTACAAATTGTAGTAACCTTTTCGACAGGGCGATCTATTATAGACAGTCAATTCTAGTTAAAAGAAATAAATATATCTATCTATTTGTTGTTATTAAGTATTGTTGCTTATTTTGACCTTGTCTCCAAAATTGGAAGAAGAAATGATAATTCAATATTGCAATCAAAATTGACACGTTAAGCATTAAAATTTAGATGGAAAATACAACAAACAATAATCGATTTTGAAAAAGTGACCCAAGTATATATTAAGGAAAAATTGGGTAAATTGTAAATTTTTTAGCGCCCCGTATTGGGAGAATTAGTGATAGATAGGTCAACCAATCAGCTACTCAGTTCAGTTTCTTGTGCCATCACAGATTCTCCCAATAAATCACTCACAGAACCAGACATTCTCATTGATGGCCAAAAGCTAGCAAATGCAAAAAAGTTAGTCTATTTGGGAAGTACCATATAACATAAAATGCCTATCAGATGACGAGGTAGACTTCCGTATTGCACGTGACAGTTCTACTTTAGGCGAACAAGTATGGCAATGGAGAGGACCCAGCTTAACATCAAAATTGTAAGACTACAATGCTGTAGTCCTCCCTTCAATCTTATATGCTTCAAAATCTTAGGCCTTATAGTCCCGCCACACCAAAAAATCTAAATTTCTTCAACCTAGGCAGTCTTAAGAAAAATTCATCAGGTGAACTGGTTTGACCACATATCACCTTCACCTATCCCATAGTCTATTGGATCGTTGGGGCACCGTACAAGATCTGTCAACCGTCTTTTTCCTTTCCTCTCTGTCCTTTGCCTTGGATAGAATTTCATTGACAGGCCTGTCCATCCTATGATGTCTTGCCATCGCCTTCTCTGTTTTCCTCTTCTTCTTCTTCTTTCTGGTACTGTTCCCTGAAGTTCATCGAATACATATGAATATTAACAATGTAATAATAATAGCATTAATAAACCTCCGTATCCTGTGGTATAAAGTCGTTAGTCGAACTAACAATACAACAGTATGTCTCTTCTTTTTGAATCGATGGAGATATGGTTGTAGCTTTTGATAGTTTGTAGTTCATAGTTTCTGATATTCTTTCTGAAAATATTGAAACCTACCTTTTTATCTACCTGAGCGGACGATTTAGGGGGCCGATTTTGAGCTGGGCAAAACCAATTTCGAAAAGTGTTGAGCTATTCCAAGGAAAAATTGGGTAAATTGTCAATTTCTTTGTAACTTTTTTTTTAAAGATTGAGGTATAAATTGATTTATAGTCCCAAAGTTATTTATAGGCTACAATAGAAAAATCAGCCAACATGACAGACGGGAGCGACATAGGCCTAATATAAAAAAATATATTATAATCTAATATAAGATAATAATCGGCAACATACCTGAAAGTGGGCCATATGATATAAAGATTTGCTAAAATATCAATAAGTAGTTTTTTCATATAGATATGTAACTAATGATAGATATGAAACTGTGATTTCAACAAAAAATTGGACAGCCTCCCCCCACTCGAAGTGTTAGGAGTGTGTGTGTGTGGGGGGGGCGACATTAAAGCACTCGTAATGTAAAAATTGTTAAAATATAAATAATATTATATATTATTAACAAAAGTAAAGAATGCATATACAAATTCTGTGATTTCTCTTCTAAAATCCCCCCCCCCCCCCAGGATCCGCTAGTGGGCTAAATGGGTAGTAAAACAAGACTCCTGATGGAGTGTCTAAAAGAGTCCGAGAACATTCCCATTGCAAAGTGCGGCGTTATAATGAGAGCTTCCACGAAGATGTCTAATTTCAGGCGCCATTCCTCAAGGGACCGTTTTATCAATGGGGAATTCAGCACGATTAGCTTGGTAAACTTTAAAAAAAAGGGTGGGGTTCCCGGTGAGTTCGGCCTTCGGCCTCGTATTCTAATCCGTGCGTCCGAAGTGTCCAATACGTTGGAAATGGCTGTGATAAAATAGACATTAGCTTGGATCTTTTCCTGACAGGGCACATTTCACCTGGACTTGTATGCTTAAATTTTCAAGTGTTTCAGCTCAACTCTTTTAACAGTAAAATGGTGCCGATGCAGTTTGCAATCAGTGGTGTCGCAGGTTATGCAAGGGTGTAGCACTGCAAGCTGCCTGAGGGTAACTGCTGGCTTTTGATTTTTCGTCAGGTTTGACTCCCGAAGCCTTTCCTATAAATGGCAGCAGAGGTTGAGATTCAGTTTTGCTTCTTCTAGGTTGGTTGCCAACCAAACTAAAGAGCCCCTCCTTCCCAAGCTTACTGGGAATGAAAAACACGACAAATAATTTGAGTGTATATAAGGTGCGTCTCAATATAAAGACTGAATGTAAAGTCTCAATCCATAACGGACGAAACAAAACAATAGTTCATGTGTGAACGAAAAGAGTATCTTATATCTTCAAAGATTCATCCACCTTCTCAAGACAAAATAAATGTAGTGTGGTGGGCATGGGATATTCAGTGGAGGCCAAGGGAAAATCCAAATGCAAATTAATTGGTTGAAGGGGGGAGGGACTGACTGTTCTACTGAAAATGCTAGGACCAAAAAGTGTGTGGTGGGGGAGGAGGTGCGTTTCAATGTTATTTAGACAAATAAAGTATGCCCGGCGGGGGGGGGGGGGCGTTATATAATGCTGTCAGTCCGAGAATGGACATATTTTTTTTTTTATTAGGACGGGACTAGGCGACAACTCACGAGTCAAAGAAGCGAGTGTGAAGAGTCTAAATTGGTGGCTATTGGTTCGTTTGATTGAAGGATTTACAGATATAGAAAATGTTGAGGACTTATAAAGTTCAAAGGCCATATAAATGAGTGGTTATTGCCAAGGATGGGGGAGGCGTTTTAATACTACAGAAGGATGGGAAAAATGCTCAGTTGAAAAAAAAAACACATTCGCCAACTCTTTCAAATGTACAGTGGCGTAGCTAGGGTGGAGGAGAATGGGGGGGGAATTTTATAATTTCCCCGGGTCCCCACTTGAGTAGGGCCCATAATTGGTGTTTTTTAACATTAAAAATTAAATATTACGCAAAATGCAGGGCCCACAAAGAGGTCAAGCCCCTCGGTCCCCATACGATGAAAAATTCCTAGCTACGCCCCTGCAAACGTACCGTAAATATTTACATTAGTGGGCCTAATATGTTTTAAGTCTGTTTTGGATTTTTACTTGAAAATATTTTTTTGTCTTTCTTTCCTGAAACACTGCAGGAAGGCTAAGAAAGAAAGTCTGAAAAAAAAAAACAATAAATGGCTGCTTACTAGATCTAGACTCTGGTGTGAGTCTCGTCAAGAAACTCTCTAGTAGATCTATCGAGTCCGTTACAAACTGTGCTAATGCTCATAAAGCAGGTCAAACAAGGGGAGAAAATTCGCGTTTCGATCCTAGCCTAGACTAAATGCATTATGATTTTCCAAAAGACTCGTCTGACCATCATAAATTATGCGAAATATTTACAAATGACTGAATATTGATAGCAATTGTTTTGCTATAAGAAAAACATATTTCTAATAAACAATAAAAACAAATAATATTCAATATTGAGTTCTAGACATAGATTTAGATCTAGATGCAGTAAAGTTTTGTTTTGAGGCAAAGACTTGCTTAATACTAAAGTAATACTCCGCAGTGAAACAACCCCAGACACGGAGCAAGTGCGCAAGCGCAGTTCTCTGTTCCCATCTTCTACGGGGTCTACATAATTTTATTCCACGGGCGCCGCACCCTATCTCTGTGTAAAATTGTTGCTCAGATTTATGTTGCTTAAGGATAACATCTTCGTTACATTTATGCCTCTTTATTTCGATGATTTCTTATTGTTAATAAACACTGGGTAAGTAAAACACACGTTGGTCTTACGCACGTAATGCTTAATGCATTTATTTAGAGAAACTCTCTGTAAATATCTATCCAAATTTCTAGCCGGCTACATCGGTAGAACCATTTCCGTGTATGCAAATTTGGGGCGGCACGATCAAAGGGCCTAGATTTTTACCCTCTTCTGTCAACAGGGGTAATCTGGGGACACCAATAGACATTAGTTACATTTACGGTTGCTGTTGACACTTAAGCACAGTGTTACACTATCGCTCAATTACTCAACTTCTAAATGTAGTCTACTTTTAGTCTAGAATCTAGATCTAGAACCAGGCAGTAGTCGTAGACACTATAATTGTATGAGTGACTATATAGTCTATACTGTCTACTAATATTAAATATATTATAATAATAATATATACTAAATACTAGATCAATATACTAATATAGACATAGACACTAAACTTGACTAAAGTGATAATACTAAACACGTAAATAGTCTATAGATCTGGTAGTAGTACTATACTATATAGTCTATTGAGTAGTATAGTGTCTAGTGGTCTATAATTCTATATTCATATATTATAATTACAATCTATTCAAAAACTATTAGCCAACACCAAACCAAATAAAGCGTCTGGACCTGATGGTATTCCAGCTAGATTACTCAAAGAACTAAGCAATGAGCTAGCCCCAGTGTTCAAAATACTCTTTCAGGCATCGCTTAACCAGGGCAGAGTACCAAAGGACTGGAAAGAAGCTAATGTCACCCCCCCCCTTATTTAAAAAAGGAGAAAAATCTGATCCAGGAAACTACAGACCAGTATCACTTACCAGCATCACATGTAAAATCCTAGAACACATATGTAGCAACATCATAAACCACTTAGACAAACATAATGTCCTCACCCCATACCAACATGGCTTTAGGAAATATAGATCATGTGTAACACAACTAATAGGACTAATTGATGATTTTTCTAAACGTTTAGATAATAGTGAACAAATAGATGCTATCTTACTAGATTTTTCCAAGGCTTTTGACAAAGTTCACCACCATAGTTTGCTTAAAAAATTAAAATATTTCGGCATTAATGGTCCACTGCATCAGTGGATTAAAGATTTTCTGAGAGAACAAACTGTAATAATAAATGGCTCTAAATCAACACCAATAACAGTAAACTCAGGTGTACCTCAAGGAACAGTCTTGGGTCCACTACTATTTTTAATTTACATAAATGATTTACCAAATTGCATTAGTTCAGGAACAAAAGTCAGATTATTTGCAGATGATTGCATAATATATAGAACAATAAAAACAATACAAGACACAGATATTTTACAAAGAGAATTAGATGAATTACAGAAATGGGAATCAAATTGGAGCATGTCTTTCCACCCAGAAAAATGTCAGTTGTTAAGAGTAACAAAAAAACTAAAACAAATTAATTCCACTTATCTTATTCATGGCAAACCAGTAACACAGACTAAAAACGCAAAATACCTAGGTGTTATAATAAATGAAAAACTGTCATGGAATCCACATATTGATGAAACTATAAAAAAATCAAACAAAGCATTAGGGTTTATTAAAAGAAATTTCTATAAACAAATAAGAACATAAAACTAAAATGTTATTTAACCTTGGTTAGGCCAATAATAGAATATGCATCCACCGTTTGGGACCCCTCAACTCAAGAAAACATTAAGAAACTGGAACAAACACAAAAACGAATATTCACATTTGACTAGAGTAACACCATTAGTAAAATCACTAAATTTAGGAAGCCTTCAGGACAGAAGACTCAAAAGTAAAGTAGCAATTATACATAAAACACTGAACCATAATCTTCAAATACAAAAACAAAATCTAATAAAATACTCTGAAAGACACAAAAATAAAGGCACATTCCTCGTCCCATATGCTAGGACAAATTTGTACAAATACTCCTTCTTCCCTAGTGCTACTAGAGCATAGAATGGGTTGCCTGAGCTAGCCAGAAAAACCAGTGACTTGGCAGAATTTAAGTCATTGGTTAATATGCATGACGCGTAGGACGTAATCATCTTCTTTTTTGAAGTAACGTCTATATTATATAAGATAAGATAATTATTAATATATTGGATTGGCATATCACAAGCCATTGATTATAATTATAGAATGAATTTTTATGATTAATATTAGAGTAATTTATTAAGCTATCCAAATATCTATAGTAGGGATGTTACAATTTTTTTCAGAAAACTTATTTTAAGAATCTTGTCTGATATGTTGTAGATTTGAAAGAGCCTTCTAAATTTATGTGAATTATGTATGTATGATTCCTGGTTGAAAGAAAATAAATATTCTATGTGTGCTTGTCCTTATCATAGCAACCAATGGGCACAATGTGAGGAGATATGAATGTGTAGAATAAATATGCTTGCCATTTCTTATATATTAATCAACTATTCCAAATACATGTTTCAAATGAAAGTTTATTGTTATTAAAATATCTGAACACTAAGCTGCATATTATATACTCATTAGATCTAAATCTACATCTATTTCAAAATGCGTAACTGCAGAAATAAATCAATGTCAGCCATTTTGACATCATTTCAGTCTAAGTTTTTTTTAACTGCTATCAACTTATCTGAAAATTATTTGATGTCACATGACCAATCACTATTATCTTGGCATGTAAACAAGATGGCTAAAATTACAAATGGTTAACAATGGCCTCCAGCATTGGATTCAACTGCCAAATATTTAAAAATTAATAGCATCCAAAGTGCACAGAATTATGTGAAAAGTAAAGCACTGGAATTTAGCCAGAAAAATGCTCTACAATACTGGAGAGTCAAAAGGCCAGGGTATGTTGAACTTTTTAAACTATACACATGGAAATCGAACCTTAATTAAGTCTAATAATAAATAACCTTCAACTCCACGTGGGAAAACGTTCTCGGAAGCCATTTTTATTTTTCAATCAAAAACTATAACTCTTTTACAGAAGAGAAGTATTCAATTAATAGGTTAAAAAAAAAGTGCGCCTTTCAGGCGTATAAAAAATGTCAGAAAAGTCGAAAAGTTTTTTGACTTAATAAAAGGGGTGTGTCACCGGATATTGTAACATCGCTATCTATAGATAAAAAATTCAAAGTTTGACTTTGACACCACATTATTTGATAAATAATCAATGGTTTGACATAGAAAAGAAAATGAAGTATCAATATCTGTATTAGTTTACATGACTAGATACTCAGAATCAGGTTTCTTTTATATTTTAAGAATATGCACACAAAAAAATGCAGATTACAAATATGTAATTTGATTTCTCCGGAGATAGTTTAAAAAATATATATTTTTAAGTTTAATTTCTTATTACCATATATTCAAAATTGTCATTTGAAATATTGCCATTTTTATTTTTTTTTAAGGCTCAACACTAGACTATCTCCCTTAAGTTAATTGTCAACTGTTATTCTGTTTGTATTGTCTTTGCTTCTAACACCTATTAGATCTAATAGTGAAACTAAAGACTAAATATAAATTTTGTAATAAAAGTAATAACATAGATCTACAAAGACGAAAAAAAAAAAGTTAATAGAAAAAATATTTACATTAAATACAGGCCTAAAACCTCTAACTTTAAGCTTGACATGTTGTAGTCATAGGGTAATTTAATCTTCATTGTTTTTATAATAAAAATAATATTTATACCACCACATCATTCAAGTACAATTTCTTTCACTTGTTCAATTCCAAACTGAATAATTAATTACCAATAGTTAGTAAACTAATTAGCTCAGTTTAAATGACTGTTTAATGCACAGGGTTAATTAGATTTACGGGTAGGTCTGACACACACAAACCGTAATAGAACAAAGAAAAAATAATACAACTAATGAATGTAAAACAATATACATATAAAAATAAGCAATATCCACAACAAAGTAAAGAAAGTCATGATTGGATTGTGGCATGCAAGGGAAGATTCAGGAAATGCTACAATGGCATCGATGTTAGTAACCTTGAGATGGCTCCAAATAGAGACTGTCCCGACAAAAATCAATGACTTTATTAACTCATTGACTGCAGTGTTTTTTTTTTAAATAAAAAAAATGCTACTTTTTAAAAAAAAAAAAAGAAAATGTTCCAAACATGGCTTAAACACAAATTTATTATTTAAGTACCAATGATGCTATAGTAACATATTTGGTATCAAAGTAAAGGTAAATGAATGGAGAATGTTAATGTAAACATCTTTCTATTTAAATATAAGATACAAATTGTAATCTAAATAATATGACACTCAGAACAAAAAATGGAAGCCAACTTTAGAACTTTTGAGACCTAAATTTAGATTTTGTTCTTATATATTATTGCATAATTACTGTTGAAACAGCATATTTAGACTATTTACAGCATTTTCAAAAAGAAATGTGATAAAACAGTCAATAAAAAATGATGAATCATTGATTATATTATTATTTTTACCTGTTTTTTTAGTCAGAAAAAAAAAAAGTGAAAATTATTGCACTTTTCATTACTACCAATAACAATAGATACCAGTACTAAATCTATCAACCAAATGCACTCAAATATTATGTACATTTGAATCAATGGGATATAGATCTAGATTTGTCTTCTTTATCTAGATCTAGAGTCGAAGTCTAGAGATAAAAGCTTACATCTAGTCAATCTCAATCTACAGACTATACACTCTACACCTAGCCTACTGACAATAATACATTTAGATCTAAATACTAATAATATAGATTATAATAAATATAAATACGCTAAATTTAGACCTACCTGGATCTAATGTATATATCTATATCAAATTCGTCATTATTAATATTTATTTGTGATAAATTTTAAATTAATTATAAAGTTTCTTCAGTAGTAAACATTGTGGGTGTGTCTTGGACTAGCGTAGTCATGGCGACATTTTTTACATTGTAAAAAAAGTTATAAATAAATGTCTAAATAATGCCAAAAGCTTCTAATTTCTATGTAAACAAAGGATGAAGTATTCTTTTATAAAGTAAAATAGTTCCACTGTTGTTAGTTAAAAATTTTAATTAAAAAATGCAACGAAACAAAGGTAGGGTAAGAACGTCTATGGGATAGACGTTCCGTGTGTTTAGGGGCAGGCAGACCGTCTATGGGATAGACGCTCCGCACTCATTGAGTTAAATCTCTTCAATGAGATGAAAGACCAGCAAGATGAAATAGTGTTAGTGTTACTACTTCTCTGGACCAAAAAATGGGAGGGGGGGAGACACTATGACAAGCAGATTGTAAAGTGTGGTCAGGAGGCTAAGTATGCTTGAGCTTGGCTTGGCTACCTACGAAGGGGGCTTGAGGTTTGACACCCGACTGGAGAAGAGCTGTGTTTACCGAGCGCCTAAGGGCAGCAAGGAAAACTTTCTCCCAGATAGGCCCTCCACCACAAATGAGATTGGACCATTGCGCTCTGAGCATGCTATAAGCATAAAAGAGCGCTATATAAAAGCTATAATTTATTTTATTTATGAGTGTTACTACTTCTCTGGAGCATATAGGGGGAGGAGACACTGTGACAAGCAGAGTGTATTTGTCATACATAACTGCTTATAGATGCTGTCCGACAATATAGGATCCAACCACAGGAGTTTTTGTCATACATAACTATCTATAGAAGCTGGCCAACAATATTGGATCAAACCTAGAGAGTTTTGATTGGGACAGCGCTTATGTTATGTCATATTTTAGTCCTAGTCTCGACTTAGACTTCAGTTGAACTGTATGTCGGTGATCTAACAAAGAAAGTGAATGATCAGATCAGTATTGACCTAACCCCAACTGTAGATCTTTACAAGCGCATAAGTATTATAACGTACATTTAACAAAGGAGGTCTAGAATCAATATTTATTTACAGCAAACGTGTTACACATATAATATGGAATACATAATCTTCACTAGTAATAGTATCTAAATGTGCTAAAATTAAATACTTCAGGGCCCCTAGACTAGACGCAATAATAGCTTACATAAGTGTATCGTGAAACAACAGAGCGTTACCCCAAATATTCAGTACACACACATAGCAAGAATAATAATGTAACATCTCCTTACACTAGGCATAATAACTGATAAACAATCACAAACTATTAAAATAAACAAACACACACACAATCTTACATCTTACACACACCCCCTCTTGACAACGAGCATTCCGGTGATCCTAACTGTAACTGACATAATACGGCGCTGCTGACGAAGCTCCTAACAGGTGTTTACATCACACCTAGTTCTGCTGTGAAAACTACGATTGTATGTGTCTGTGCGAGTTTAAAGGTACGGAAGAAGAAAGGGAGAAAATAGCCACCAGTATGGTACAAGAGAAAAACTGGTTCAGGACTCCCTGTAGCAGAATGTAATACTAATGGATTTATGAAAAGAGATTGGGAGGCAGAAGGTGGAATCACTATCCACCTCCAACCACACATTGTTAAACAAATTTAGTGTAAGAGAGGAGCAGTTTTTGTTGATCAAGTCACACTGATCTACACACCACCCCCCCTTCCAAAAAAAAATCTTGTAGCTGGACTGTCCTTAGTCACTTGGCCTCCGATTGGTGGAGGTCTTGCAAAGGACTCAGGGAATTTTTTTTTAGAAAAAAAAATTCCAAACCGTGAATTAAATCTCGAACATAGCAGAACTCTGTTTCTATGTCTTCTCGTCTAGCCATAATTTTTATTTCTTTACTATGATTCAAAGTTAATTCATAAATATTTAGATGTACTTGTTAGATTATATATACATATATATATGTTAGAAGACCATTGTTTTTTCCTTGTGTTATGTGGAAACATTATTTCTAGTCTGGTGATCATGAATTATCCATGAAGCACATTAGTGCCATCTGCGCTGTGTGAATTTGTTGATTTAGATATAGATACAGGTGATACAGGACAGTTTATAATTCATTGCATGTTTTAGGTCTTAATTTTATGCTTTTCTATTTTATTTGAGGCCACACTATTCACTTTGCGTTGGGCCTCTTTATTCATTTTACCTCCGATTATGTAAGGCAGGCCCTGCTTGTAGACTCCACTGAGGACTTCCGGCTAGAATCTGTGTCAGCTTAATAAAATCCATCTTTCAATCTTTCTCTTTGTGATGTGATTTTATGAAGAGCAGAGCGCCAGGGGCCACTTTCGTCAGTGGGAGGGATCCCAGGATTCCAATGGACAGCTACCGCTCACTTCAAGCTGGGTACCCCACAGCCAATAAGGTGCTGTCCCATCATGCCTGTCTTCCTCGTTTGGGTACACAAGGATAGGACAAAATCTGAAAAGCAGGCACAAAGCCAATGTACCAGTTGACATGAAGGAAAAATAGAGGAGCTCCACTCTTAAACTGGGCACATGGAATGTGTGTACTTTACAAACTGGACTTAATGTTAACTAACCAGACATAGAAGATGCCAGAAACTCCTCAATAATAAATGATGAACTGTCCAGGCTCAAAGTAGACATTGCTGCTCTACAGGAAACTCGTTTAGCTGACTCTGGTTCAATCAAAGAAAAAGACTACACCTTCTTCTGGCAAGGCAAAGCCGAAAGTGAAGTAAGGAAACACTGCATTGGTTTCGCAGTTAGGAACACATTGCTGAACATAGTAGAGCTGAATTGTAACAGTTCAGAAAGACTCCTATCACTATGCCTTTACACATCTATTGGACACGTAACTTTGATAAGTGCCTGCGCTCCTACTTTGAGTTCCACATCAGAGGCCAAAGACATGTTCTACGCCAACCTTTCGTCTGCTCTCAGTGAGATCCCAAATACGGAACAGGTTATCATCCTCGGCGACCTCAATGTTGGATCTGACAACTCTGCATGGGACAGCTGTATCGGGCGCTTTGGTGTCAGAAAAGTAAATGAAAATGGACAAAGGTTCCTCAAGGTTTGCTCACTACGCTCCCTCTGTGTCACTAACACCTACTTCAAGACTAAACCACAGCACAGAGTATCTTGGCGGCACCTTCGCTACAAACAAAGCCATAGACAACATGACTGCCGACAAAGCCCCTGGATCACCCCAGATCTTCTGAAACAATGCAAAACTACACTAAGCCAACCTTTACATGAACTGCTCTGCAAATGTAGGCAAGAAGGTGCTGTGCCACAGGATCGGCAGGATGCAAAGATCATCACCCTGTACAAGAAAAAAGGTGACAGAAGCAACTGCAACAACTACAGGAGAATCTCTCTCCTAAGTATTGCAGGCAAAGTCTTTGCTCAAGTGATATTTCCCAGGCTACAAAAACTTGCTGATCGAGTCTATCCAGAATCACGGTGTGGCTTTTGCTCAGGGAGATCCACAATTGACATGATTTTCTCCATCAACTTAAGGAAAAGTGCAGAGAGCAAAGAATGCCTTTGTACATTGCATTCATCGACCTAACAAAGGCCTTTGATCTAATCAGCAGAGAAGGCCTCTTTAAAATCTTAATAGGCTGTCCACCCAAGCAGGTAAATATTATTCTCTTTCCACCATAATATGATTGGTACAGTGCAATTCAACTGCGCCTGCTTTGGCCCCAACCCTCTTTGGAACACTCTTTTTCAATGCTAATCCACCACGCGTTTGACAAATCCATTCCAGATTTGATGGCAAACTTCTAAATATTAAACTAAAACCAGAACCACCCTCATAAGAGATATGCTCTTCAAACGACGCAGTGGTAGTGGCACACTCACAAGAGGAGCTTCAGTCACTAATGTCCTGCTTCTCTAAGGCTTGCAAAGATTATGGCCTAACTGTTAGCACAAAGAAAACTAATATTATGGGACCTTCTGCTACAGCACTACCATCCATCCTCATTGACGATAACAAGCTAGATGCCACAAACAAATTCTGCTACCTTGGGTCTACAATTCAAGGTGACCTGTCACTAGAAGAAGACATCAAAAAATGCATAGGGAAAGCTGCATCAAGCTTCGCTAGACTCCAACTAAGAGTTTATGATAACCAGAAGCTCACCACAGCGACCAAAATGGAGGTTTACAAGGCATGCGTAGTTTTTTGCGTACATAGCAGGGTACTGTATGGCAGTGAGTCTTGGGCAACCTACACAAAACAAGAGGGGAAACTAAACTCATTCCAATCATTGCGCTGCTTTCGAAGGATCTTAAAAATAACATGGAACGGGTCTTCCCAGCATCTTTACGGTCCTCAGGCAATGCCGCCTGCGCTGGCTCAGATCTGTTTTATACATGATTTTTAGAACTAAATCAGATTAGAATGAGATGAATTCTTATCCTCAAAACTGCAGCATAAAAGCTATTGCTTCCTGTTACTAAAAAAAAAACGTCAGTGAACTGAAAGTCAAAGTACCTACATAGAGGCTAGAGCTAAAAATTAGATCTAGATTACTATTACTAATTTATAGTATAGTAATAGGCTTTAACTTAGAAATATAGATCTAGATCTAATAGTAATATATATATATTTAAGTTTTTTTTCTATATTTAACTAATAAGTAATCATTAGTAAATGCTTTAAAAGCCCAGTGTGGTAGTGCCGGAGTCCTAGAGATCCACTTCTTGTAAACAACTTGTATCTGCATGAAAAAGAGTCACATAAGGAAGCCTCAATATGCAGTTTTATTGCTAAACATATTCTCTTCCTCTAAGCATTGCTCCTTATCTGGTTGTTCTTGCTTGTCTTGCTTAAGAACTCAGCAGAGATTCACCAGAGATTCACCAGCTTTCTCTCAATTGCTTTTCAAAGCATTTTTTGGTAGACTACATCAAGTTCATGTACATAGTTTATTTTTTGTTCATGTACATAGTTTAATAAACCGTTTCTCCTGTACAAAATTTAATAATCAGTGAAACAAACAAAAGTGTAGCTCATACCTTTGAAGCATTTCCAAAACTCAAGCATGTTTTGATTTTGATAGAGAAGTTGTTACTATACCTGTAAAGCAATTATCTATTATAGAATGCTCAGACTGCCTGGACCCAGATTATATAAAGCATCTGCAAATAGGTTTTTCCTTTCTTATGTACTTTCTCATGCCTTGCATGCATTTTGTGTGCAGTAAAGCTTATGCAGTGTAATTATTATGTAATACAACATTATTCAAGGAAAATATTTAATGTAATTAATTCTACATAATTTTAAAAAATTAAGCGAACTCCTTTTTTAAGTCGTTGCGACCAGCCAGTTAAAAAACGCGAGTGTTCAAAATTTCCTACATTTTTTTCAAAGTCTGTTCCCATCACTGAAGAGAATAAGTGTGCTTAGAAACAGTATATTGTTTAGGTCCCAGAAAATAAACTTAAAAAGAGGAACCGCTAACACAATGTTGTCTTTTTAAAAAAACAAAACAAAAGAAAACGTGCTGGTCCTGCATTTAATTTACTACGAAAACAAACCTTTTGTGACATTGTCAAAAGTTGATTTTGTCTTTGCACACAATACTAAATGTTGTTAACTTTTTCTCTCCTAATTGACGATACTATTGTTGATTTGACCCCATTATATTAACTGGTGTTATATAAAAGGTTATGCATTAATCTCTACCAATTATAACATTGTCTAATTAAAAGAAAAATGTTATTGAAGTTTAACCCTAACAGGCTAGTGAAATACAAAAGGGAAAAATGAATAGTTCCTTCTTAACATGGAAAATAATCACAGAGAGATAGAGTTAATAAATATTTACAGAAAAAGAAACGCTCAGATATCAGCAAGGTTGGTAAAATTATGTATCTATTTAAGTGGATAGAAAAAAATACAAAGATTGTCCACCTCAGCATTACTAAACAATAACCATATAGTTGCAAATACAAGCAACATACACACACTAAAAATCCATCTAATTAATCTCATAACTATTTTTCCAAATTGTAAATGACAGAGAGTTACATAATATGAAAAATAGCAGCAAATATTGCAAAGCAATAATATAAATAAAGATTGTTTGGCAGTAATTTGTTACGATAAGGAATGAATGGAGAGATTGAACACAATCCTATAAAACCTAATTGGAAAGCTTAAAACTCCGGCATCAGTTGTTTTTTTGTACTATTGTGGTGGAAAAGATCACTAACAAAGCAAATTCTTGTATCAGAAAACTTTTGTTTTTAAAAGAAATACTATAATGAATATTAAATACACATTCTCTGAAACAAGATTTAAAAAGCAGTTTGTGTTCAGCTTCTAATATTTATGAGGTTAAGGCATTATAATTTTAAAAAATATTTTTTTGTAGCTAAAATATACATTCATAAATAATTTATTCTTCTTCCTTGTTGCTATACCATTGTTTTCTTATTTGTAATTTTTTTTTTCAATTTTCAGTTGGCACAAGGAGTGCTAGTGTAGTGTAGGCCAAGGTACACTAGGAGCCATCTGGGCATTGCCTATTGTGGGTGATGCGACACTCCAGTGGACCAGGAGATAGGTAGTCATTCTGAAATTTCAAAAAAATCAACAACTGCAGGCGAACCTAGAAATTAAGGTAGTGTTGTTTTTTTTTTTTTTAATTTTGACATGATTTGACTTTGCTATATTCAGTGATGGGAATTTTCCGAAAAATTTCGGAATGCCAACATTTTTTTTTTTAGTATGAAACAAATTCTGAATATTAAATATTATTTTTCCATTTTCAGAAGAATGCGAAATAAAACTTGATTTGTTTTGAACATATCTGATGTCTGTCTATTGACACAGCGAAAGTTCTTTTTTTTTTAAATCTAGTTTTATCTGGATATATACCCTAGTCCTAAAAGTCTAAAACTAGACTATCCGTCTCGATAGATCTAGATAAGATTTCTTGATCAAGATTCTTTAATTTGAATACTTTTGATCTAGATTAGATCTAGATGTCTAATTCTAATCCCATTTACTTCAGAAAACTAATTTACCAATGGAAGACAGCAGGCAGGGTTCAAAATAGATCTAGAAAAAATCTAGAAGAGATCTAGATCTATGTAGTATGTGTATTAGCAGAATTTAAGTCATTGACAAACATACATGATCATATTGACACATGAAATGCATAATTAACTTCTTTTTTGAAGTAATGTCTACAATATATAGAGATCAAAGATAACATAGATTCTCTAGAGCTAGTCTAGACTTCAATGGCTGCTCACCAGCTTTTTGAGAGTATCATTATCCCCATCTGCTATGCGGTTGGCTCTGTTGTTATGATTGCCCCTAGATTTTTCTAATTTGAACCCTTCTTCCATGAGTTTTCTGATGGAAATGGTGTTGGATTTAGACATATCTAGATTTATGATTCGATATAACAGACCTGTCTACTGATTTGCAAAATGTGTATTCGTTATGCAAAATCTCCCAAAAATCACAGCAAGTATTCAAATACCAGTTTAACCTGTCGTGTTACACATTTTGTATGCTTCTTTTCCCTTTAGACTAGCTTATGAGTGGTCATGGAGGTCATGCTAAGCTGACCAATGGGAGAAAAAAAAGAAAAAAAAAAGGGATGAACACATTACGCCCAGATCTATAGTTCTTGATCTATAGCAATTAGATATAGTCTAGGAATGAACATGGGAGTGGCGGGTGGGTACCTTTCAGTTAGCTATTACACCAACGCAACTCTTTTCATTTTAATTTTTTAAAAATATCGAAGTGCTACCAATTCAAAACACATTGTAGATCTAGATCTATCATTTAGATCTAGAGTCTAGACTACAACCCTATGGAGTCTAGTTAGACACGTCATAATTCTCTACATTATATATCTAGTATGATCTAGATCGATAACATCTAGATCTAGAACCCAGTAGAGATTCAACAGCTTTCTCTCAGTTGCTTATCAAAGCATTTTTTGGTGGAGCTCATGTACAAAGTTTAAATAACCAGTGATACAAACAGAAGTGTTGCTCATACTTTTGAAGTATTTCCGAAACTCGAGCATGCTTTGATTTTTAAACAAATTAATTCTTTATAGTTGTTTGAGAGTTTTTTTTACAATACTAGTAAAGAAATTATCTATTATAGAAAGCTCAGACTGCATATAAAGCATCTGCTAAAAGCTATCTCCTCTCATCTATATGTACAAACAATAGTGCCTTGCATGCAATTTGTGTGCATGTGTGCAGTAAAGCTATTATTATGTAATACAACATTATTTAAAGAAAATCTTAAATATTATTAATTGTAAATTATTTTTTTTAAAATTTAGCAACTTCTTTTTTAAGTCGCTGCGACAGGCCAGTTCAGAAACGTGGGTGCACACAAATTTCATACAATTTTTGCAAAGTCTGTTCCCATCACTGTATATTGTTGAATTCCAATAATTGAACCACATGAAAGTGGGGATCATTTTTGTTATAATGGGCTGGTCTGATGACTTGAGCATTTTCTTTATTCCCAAAAATGTTTGAATACTTAAGAATTTGGCCTGAATAATGAGTTGGTCTGGTAACCAGATTCAATTGCATTTATACTTGCAGACATGCCTACAGTCCCGCATTATGCGGAACCGTCCCGCAAAAGCATAAAAAAAGCTCACATGTTCCGCCGTTCCGCATTCACGATTTTTTGTTCCGCCAAGTCTGAATTCCGACACAAAAAAAAATCGCAGGTTTTTCATTATTTATTAATAATGCGAAATGAAAATACTGAATGCCAAATAAAATATATCTAGGTCTGTGTTTATTGTTTACATTTCATCTCCTATCTCCGGGCCCGTGTGTCCTAAATTAACGAAGATATGGTTGAGCTAGATCTAGATCTAGTACTCTAGGTCTAGATACTAGATCTATTCTTAGAATCTAGTAAGTGCTAATAAACCTAATTTTCCATTCAAATCCCATTCTTTTCCCGACAAAGGCGCTATTCTAACACTAACGTGACTAACTCAACTGGTTTCTTAGGTTTCTATTCTAAGAAAATGATTTTTTTTCAAATAGGTTATTAGAGATCTATATCTAGATCTAAAAGTAATTAATTAACTTAGACACAGTAAGGCTAAGGCCTAGATCTAAATAATATCTAAATCTACTTATTACATAGTCTAAATTAGTATCTACTAGATCTAGCACTAGATTTTACTAGATGATACTAAATCACTAGATCTATCTTAGTATCTAAAGAAATAGACCTAGAAGGTGATAGATCTCTAGATTTCTATGTATCATTATCATATGTAATAAATTTAGTTCTCAATAAGTCCATAGATCTAGACATAAATATTTAGATCTATAATATAATTATTATAATCTGTGTTCTAAGACTTAGAGGACTTATTAGATGTAGGTCTAGTCCTAGACTAGTAGATAGACTCTTAAATTATTTTAGATCTAGCACTAGAGACAACTTCTAGAGTGACTAGAGTAGAGCCCTAGAAAAGGATAGATAATCAAGTAGATCTAGAATAATCACATAGGAGTTAAAACTATTGATTTCAAACAAAGGACATAATTATGAATTAAAGGTTTTCTTACTTTTAATTATATTATACTATTTACATCTAATTTATAAGAAGCAAACTAGTATTGTTATTAAATATAATTGAAGTTTTATTTATATTGCGTACAGTATGGCTGACAAACATAAACGCGTTTATGTTCCACATTGGGGCCCAAAATTCCACATTTTCAACCTGAGTGTTCCACATTCTGGGTCTTGGGGGTAGGCATGTCTGTACTTGTCAAATTGGTCTCATTTTTTGTTAAATGATATTTTTGTTGTCTTCAATATTGATTATATCTATCTAACATCTGTGTCAAAATAATAATAACCTCTCCATGGGAAATGCATGAAAACAATGATGGCTCAAAAAATATTTATTGGATTAATTATACAGGAATCAATTTGAAACCTATTCCTCTGTAAAATTGATTATTAGAAATAGTAAAATAATCCTAAACAGAAAGTAAAAGAAGGGAGAGTGGTAGGTTCCCACTATTTTCCTGTATACTTATTATGTCCAGGCATCAATGACCTAACAGAAACTATTTAACTCTTTTCTGCTATTCTATAAGGAGCTAATAATTCCAACAAAAAGTTTATGGAAAT
The DNA here is from genome assembly GCA_036873155.1 of Biomphalaria sudanica. Taxonomy (NCBI): domain Eukaryota; kingdom Metazoa; phylum Mollusca; class Gastropoda; family Planorbidae; genus Biomphalaria; species Biomphalaria sudanica. The sequence goes on along the minus strand of JAZGLO010006718.1, from coordinate 3,279,600 downwards.
TATAAGCCCCCGAGGACCATTATTGAAAGGCCAGCAACCAAGAGTCATGCTAAAAAAAGACATTTAAAAAAATCAAAAAAATAATTGAGGCGATAAAAAGACAAAAAGAAAAAAAATTTAGAACATCTTTCAGAACAGTGCTGGAAAAGAAACTAGGCATTAAAATGAGAATGACTATGAGTTAATGACTAAATTAGAGGTTGATGAGGGATTCTGTGAGAAATTCTGAGCCAGATAAAATAAGTGGAAAGTTAGTTAACCTATGTGATGAACCGATATATTTTATCTTTTTCCACATCTTTAACTAATCACTAAATCATGTTTAACTCCAGGAATCTGGAAAACTTCAGAAATAATATCAGTACCAAAGAAATAAAAAATAGTTTAAACAATTTCCATTCTTCCACATGTTTTGAAAAATATGTGCTTAAACAACTTGTAACAAAAGCCTAGATCCTCATAAGTTTACTTTTAATATAGTGACCTTGATTTTCCCAGAAAATCCCCAAATTTCAGCCTCTATATAATCTATGGGTTCTAAATTTCCTAATTCAACATCTTCTGTTTGTCATCAGCTTGAGCACTATGGGATGTGGGCCCCACAAAGCTGTGTAGTTTCTATGATATTGTACACTCTTTACAGCAGTGTTTCCCAAACATTTGATATGTGTACTCCTTTTTATCTTTTTTGTAACACTAAGTAACCCCCCCCCCCCCCCCCCCTCAATGTCTACTAATGCTGAAAAAGCAACTTCACAAAAATATAAAGTTGGAAAAAGCAAGATGTATTTCAGAACTTTTTATGTTAAAACCGGATACACATGCTGCATTTGTAACCAGAATGATGCTAAAATACACAGGTAGCTTTAAAATAGCTTTTTATTGCCATTACAATTAAGTAATCAATGTATGCACTTTTAAGATGTATTCCTAATTAATCTGTGGAAAAATACATTTTTTACTCCTTATTGGGCTGTGGAAAAATAAATCTTTTACGTGTTGAAAAACATCCCTATTCATTACTTGATTTTTCTAACATTTATTTTTGGTTGTATAATAGCACCGGTTATTTGTACAAATATAAAGTAATATTAAAGAATGTTAATAAAAATTGTTAATAATTTTTTTAAAGTTTACTAACTCAGCATAATAACTGGGTCAGAATCAGATTGGCTAATGAGGTACCATGCATATCCCTTCCAAACTCTTCCTGTACCCCTGGGGTATGCGTAGGCCACTTTGGGAAACACTGCTTTACACTAATGACAAAAGAAGTTAAATTTGCTAATGATTCTGCCAGAGTCAGTTTTATTTCAGTATATTAGACTCAAAAGTGAAGCTTGATAAAAGACTTACTAACAAATAACTATCTGGTCACATAAAACTAAAGACTAAAAGAACTCCTTATATACTCTACTTCAGAAATAAAAATCAATTAATACTGAAACTCCTATAAACAATATATCAATACTTCAAGTTAGTACATGCATATATCTTGTGTGGTTGTAGACAACTGGATTTTGTGGGAAGACCATCTTGAATAACTAAGCAAAGAAAAACACACACTGGCTTTATTTCTTTTACAAACGTAAAGTTTTAAATTATAAAAGTACATTTTGGCAGGTGCAACAATACAATTGTGATTCAACTTCACTTAACTTCCTTATTAGATTAGCTCAATTATTGGTCCATCTTATAAAAAGTATATGAATGAGTGGTTCAACTTTACACTTAACTTCTGTATCATATTAATTTAATGAGTGGTTTATCCTAATGACCCACCTCCATATAAAACTTGATGGATGGGTGGTTCAATTTTACACTTTAACTTTATCAGATTAGCTTATTGAACTTCTTTATGAAAGTACCTTATTGAATTGTTTAACCTTATGCCATACTTTCCACTAGATCTAGACCAGCTTTTTGTGGTATCCACCTAATCGGTGATCATAAGAAATTATTAAATCTTATTCTTCATCTACATTTAAAGACTCTACACTCTTGACATAGGCCCTAACCAATCTTAATGGCTCCAGCTAGATAGATCTAGATTTCTGTGAAATGTGAAACCATTTTTAGCGGCCCTCGAAAGGGGAATAGCCGCTATTAGTTTTGTGTGGTCTGTCTGTCCATCCTTTAATCTGTCATTCTGTCCGTCCCATTTAGATCTGGCAAACTAAAAAAGATAATGAAATTCTGACATTATATTTTAGACATTTCAAAGTTCTGATGTAATAGCGAAAATGTTAATTTTTTAAATCCACAATGCAAGCAGTTTTTTTTTTCATACAAATTATATACTCCATTTTGACAACTATTCACTATTAATTAGTAACGAAAAATACTGGAGGCTACTTAGTAAGGGAGGTAACTATTTACAATATTTTTAACACATTTATGCAATTGGATTTAGATTTTTTTGTCAAAAATTAAATTAAAATTTTTTTATTACCTAACTGAGTAATTTCCTTCATACTAACTACCTACTTTTACAAAGAAATATTTCCTTTTTTAAAAAGAGAAACAATCAATTTAGTATACTTATAAGTGGAGTATAATTATAAATAGTGTTTCATGTTATACACATGAACTTCTGCAACAGTCACCCAACTTTCACGTGACTGACGGGAAAAGATTTTTTTTTTTCAAGGGAAAAGTTTTATTGAAGTCTATGAATGAGATATGGCCCTTTACAAAACAATTAGATCAATTAGATAATCATTCAATAACATCAGTTAGGCCAGGTTCACATTTAACTCAACCTTCACCTCTCCCTTAGTCTGTTGCACCTTTGGGGCACCACACAAGATCTGTCAACCATTGCTTCTTCATTCCTCTCTATTCTTTGATAAATTTCATTCACTGATAGGCCAGTCCATTCTTTGATGTTGTCTTCCCATTGCTTTCTCTGTCTTCCTCTTTTTATTCTTTCTGATACTGTTGCTTGTAAAAAGGTCGCTATTAGTTGACGTGACTAGAAACGCTAAATTAGGTTTTTCTTATATTTTAAGAATATGCAGAAAAAAATGCAGATTACAAATATGTAATCTGATTTCCTCGGAGATAAATAGTTTTTAAAATATATTTTTTAAAGTTTTATTTCTTATTACCGTATATTGTCATTGGAAATACACCATTTTTGGTTTTAAGGCTTAATACAAGACTATTTCCCTTGAATTACTTGCCAACATTATTCTGTTGCTGTTTTGTCTTTCTTTCTAGCAGTTGTTAGATCTAATATTAAAATTCATTTAAAATGATAGCATAAGAACAAAAAGCTCTCTTTAAAAAAAGTTATTGAGAAAAAGAAAAAACAACTTCATCAATTTATTATTAACATTTTTTTTAGACCTTCATTTCAGTAAATACACTACAAATTCATAAGTTGACAGCATTAGAACAAAAATCTCTTTGAAAAAAGTTATTGAAAGTTTAATATAGATAAGGGAGATAAATATGCGTAAAAACAACATGGTGGTCAGTAAAGGTATCTGGGCATCTATTACCAAAAGGTCTTTGCGAGTCCTAAGGACCTTGTGATGTGGCCATAGAGTTTAAGTTGAAATTTTTTTTTGACAGTGGTTAGCAGGTCATAGTGGGGTCTAATTGCTGTAATAATCCCGTATCTAAATCTCTTCATTCATGATGCGGTCTGTGTGACACCTAGCATTTAACTATATTTTCATATAAATACGAATATTAACAATGTAATAATAATATTAATACATCTATGTACACTTTGGTATCAAGTCATTAGTCGAACTAATAATACAACAGCATTGGCAACACTTTCAACACCAGCTCGTCTCTTCTTTTTGTATTGACAAAGATAGGTTTGTAGTTGTTGATAGTTTGTAATTCATAGTTTCTGATATTCTTTCTGAAAATATTGAAACCTGCCTTTTTACCTGTCTGAGCCAATTTTGAGTTTATAGTTCCAAAGTTTCCTCTGGTTGCTGCTATCATTCGCCAACAATCCAGTTGTAGTGAGTTAATAATTCTGGTACCAGAAATACTTTTAGTATACTGCAAACCAAAATTCACATACACAGATCCACAAACACAAAAAGAATAACCAAAATACTTAAAAAAAAACACAAAAAAACAAACAAAAAACAAAGCTTATATTAGTTTGAATCAGTCATGTAATTAAACTTGTAATGGATCTAGACCAGGGTTGGGTAGCCTTAATTGTATCGAGGGCGCACTAAAAAAGATTTTGGGAATGGGGTGCCACACACACACACATACATATATATATACATAGAAAAATACACTTAAGCAGTTTCTGTAACTAATTTTACATTTTTTAAACTTGCTATTGTCTTTTAACATCATGCCCTCTGGAGCTGAATCAACGGTAAGCTGATGGTATTAAAAACTGATTCTTGACGTCTTCAAATTTGCTTTTTATAAATACCATAATCAAGGAAACCAAATAAGTCGTGTACTTATAACCATTCCACTATAAACAGTTTCAGCAGAACCTGTTTTCATTTGCTTGCCTGGAGAAATGTGAAAGTCTTGCTTGAAAAGTTTAACATGCAATTACATTGCATATGCAAACAACCCATTGCAATGCTTCCAATGAAAAACATGAGATCTGTCTTCCACTCTTCTTTAGAAATATTACTTAACTAACAAAGTCACAAAATTGATGGGAATTTTTAGAAAATTTTTGGAATTCCGAAAATTTCGTCAGACCCAGTTTGTCCGAAAAAAACAACAAATCGGATTTTTTCCTGCCGATATTTCAAATTTTTATTATTTAAAAAAAAATTAAAGAAACGATTCTTTTATATTCCCTTTACTGAAAAATGCGAAATAAGACTTGAATTTTGTCAGATCCATTATGTCTGACAAAAAAAAACAACTGAAGTTTTCTCCAATATAACACAAAAAAAATCAACATAAAATCGATTTTATTATTATTATTATTATTCCCATTAATGAAGAATGCGAAATAAAATAAGACTTGATTTCTTTTGCACATCCATTGTTAGTCTATTTACAAGGTTGAAAAAATCCCACGCAAAACTTTTCGATCTCGTATTCACTAGAGAGAACTAGATCTAGTGATTTGAATGATTGCGCATTTTCGTTTTGTAGATCCCGATTTAGATCTAGATCTATTTTTGTTCTTTTATTTCTTTCATTGATTATTTTTTGTGTGTGCAGTTCGCGCATTAAATGTTTTCTAGATTAGATTTAGATCTAGTTTAGTTTTCTTATGCTGACATTGTGAGATCTTGTTAAAAGTTGTTTTTAAAATGTCCACAGTGATGGTAGTGCTAAAATTAAAATAGCAAAAAGAGAAAGCGTGTGTCTAAAACAAATTGACAAAAACGTCAAGAATAATGGGTATGGATGGAGGAGAAAGATTGTATGGGTGACTTTCTTTCCAGCTATATTAGGAAATTAGAAGAACCTGGGGCGCCTGGTGCATCATTTGTAAAGAAAAAATAAAAGTATGGTTCTGGTGGGGAAAAAAGTTATTAAAAGTCACGCAGCTTCTAAAAAGCATCAAAGTACAAGGTCAACTCTTAAATCTTCATATGCTTTTTGATGAGCAAATTCAACTTATCAAGAATTTTTTAATTTGTTTTGTAAAACCTGATAAAGTTTGAGATTTTAATTCTTCCAAAGTAGCAGATTTTGATTTAGACAAAGATGTCTTTTTAAAACTATTTTTACTGTACACTGGACAATCTAAAGTAAATGTTTCAGAAATGTTTCTCAATCAGCTTTTGGTGGCATACAAAGACTGCCAAATATATGTTGCAAAAGTTTGCGTTGAAAAATAAAACTCTTAGATTACTCAGGGCAATAAACCCTGGTACAGTTGGACTCTCCCAAACTATGAAGATGTTGTGCCAGCTTGCAGAGAAAATGGCATTTTTTAACTGTGAAGAAGTTGCTGCTGTTCAAGAGGAGATAAGATAGATCCAAATAGACAGCAGTCTTCAGTCAAAAGACTTTGCTAAGAACAGGATTGATCACTGGTGGGCCATTTATTTTAAAAGCCACCCAGACCAATATCCTATTTAAAATGATTAGTGGTTGCTTAAGTATTTTTAGTGGGCCCAGTGTAGAGAGCTCCTTCTCATTTATGAACAGTTTGATTACTTAAAAAAAACTAACAGGATTGTGTGTCAAACTTTTGAAGTATTTCAAAAAGTCATATATGTTTTACTATCAAAACACAAAACTTCACTCAAGTTGTTCCACAGTAGATGTTGCCAAAGCACCTGTTGATAAGGCATTAATTTTTCATGTACAGACTGCATGGACCAGATATAAAACTAGACTCCAGGCTTAGCAAGAAGAGAAAAATTAAAGTTCTCCCATCTATATGTACAAAAGATTGTTCATAGTAAAACAAATATACATGCATTGGTTGAAAGCATCAAATCAAAATTGAAAGCCAGAGCTTTGCCTAGAAAAAGGAAACCTGATATTTCAACTCCAACTTCTAAAAAGATAAGAACCAAATTATGACTTTTTTATATATATATATATATATATCACTGGATGCAATTAAGTTAACATTATTTAAAGTCTCATTATAAATTTATTTTATAGTTTAAAAAAAATATTCATCAGCTTCTTTTTTTTGAAGTAGCTGTGGTACCCCGTAGACAAACGCTGGTGTATAAGATTTCCTTAAATTTTTGCAAAGTCAGTTCCCATTGCTGTGACACAGTCAATGTCCTTCAAGGAACATATAAATGTCTTTCTTGAGATTTTATATTCTTCTCATTTCCTTGCCCATGCTAAGGCAAGGAATACATCGGAATATTTTGTTTCTAAATCTTCAAGTACTTTTTTAAACTGCCTGTGGTTAAGACCCCTAGCTCTGATAAGTTTCATCAATGTAATGTTAGTGTCTCTATTATGTTGATATTTTATACAGCTTTGTGCAATCTTTCCTTGAGTTTTATGGTTGGGATATTCTTTATTTAAAAAACAAACCGTTTTTCTCAATGATCGAGATCAGTTGTTAGTTACACTTACCATCTTGTTCCAAGCATACCCAACTCTCAACACAGTTCTTCGTGGCATTGAATAAATAATGAATAAATACAGAATTAGTAGAGCCAATAAGAATAATCTTCGTCTACTTTAAACTTTTTTATAAAGAGACAGTTTAAATAATTTATATTGATATTTAGACCTATTATATATTATATACTATTATTTATATATATATATATATGTGTGTGTGTGTGTATATATATATTATATATATATGTGTGTGTGTATAAATATATATATATATATATATATATATATATATATATATATATATATATATATATATATATATATATATATATATATATATATATATATATATATATATTTATATATGTGTGTGTGTGTGTGTATATATATATATATATATATATACATATGTATATGTGTATATGTATGTATATATATATATATATATGTGTGTGTGTGTATATATATATACATATATATATATATATGCGCATTTTTATTATTATATGTATATACTGTGGGCACACTCCGGCTTGGCATGTGGCCGTGGGCGTAATTTGCCCATCCCTGATGTAGACTAACAATCATAAATCTGAGCGATTAGAAATATTTTTTACCAATTGTTTTTGGTGAGCACAATTTCACGCTTTTAGCCTTCTCGATATACCATGATCCTATCACTTGTCTGGACTAGTTGGAAAGGGATGGGGGAGAAAGAACGGGGTACCTTGTTGATCGTTTTTAAAATGTATTTTTTAGAAATAGGGGAAATGACCTGAATTCGAACTCCTGGGCTAAAAGATTCTCAGGCTTCTTAAGCCAACACGGAAACCACTCTGCTAGCGAAAGGTGTATTAACATGGAGGATTGTATAGTTATCTATTGTTTTTATTTCATGTTTGTGTTCACTAACCCACAGACGTTACCTATAAAGGAGACTATTTCAATTTATACCACCACTTCAGTCTAGTACCATTTATTTCCCTTGTTCGAGATACCAAACAAAAAAATTAATCAACAATAGTTAATTAACTAATCGCAAATTTTTAATTTTTGTTTTTTTATATATTCTTGTGTTGTCATTAAAAAAAAATTGTGCTAAATTTCAACGTGCTCCGAGATATGGTGTGGGAGAAATAACGTACAAACTTTGTACCAAACAGACAGACGGGATTATCTAAGGGGAGAACTCCACACTTACAACAATATCTCCCAATAATATAGAAGTTCTTACACTTATTCGATATCAAACAAAATAATTAATATCTAATTATTAATTGACAAATTGGTTTTTTAAAAATCTATTTATGTTTTGTTAGGTAAAATAAATAGTTTCAACTTGATCCGAGAATGGGTGTTGGTGAAAGTGTGTGTACAATTATCTAAGGGGACAAAAGCCTACATTTTTGTCATATCTGTAAATACTGAAGGATTAATTTCTCTCGTTGCTATCAAACAAAATAATTACCAATAATTAATTAAGTTTTTTATTTTTATTTTTTAAATTGATTCATGTATTGTCTTCACAAATAAATGTGCAAGTTTCAACTTGATCCGAGAATGGGTGTGGGAGAAATAACATGTTTAAACTTTTTACCAGACGGACACAGAGAGTAGATATAAGCTTTATAACAAGCAGTGAAGCAAGATAAAAGAATACTAATCAAACAAAATAAATAAATGCTGGTTTAATAATAGACTAAAGAAGCTTTGTAAACAGAAGGAAAACCTATATAGAAAATTTAAAGAAACCAAGGCAGAAAGAGTTTACAAAAAGTGTATAAAAATTAAACACCTAACCCAAAAAGTAAGCAGACAGCTGCAGAGTGAATACATAAACAATGTAATATCTAAAGATAACAACAAAAACCTATGGTCATACATTAAGTCTAAGAAAATGGAAACAACAGGCATAGCGCCATTAAAAGATGAACATAACATAATACATAATGATAATGAAACTAAAGCAAACATCCTAAACAAATACTTTGCATCAGCATTCTCAGCCCCAGGAGACAAAGACATATTACTGAATTTGAACCAAGTAGACAACATAGAATATATAGTAGTACAAGAAAATGGAATTCAAAAGTTATTAGCCAACACCAAACCAAATAAAGCGTCTGGACCTGATGGTATTCCAGCTAGATTACTCAAAGAACTAAGCAATGAGCTAGTGTTCAAAATACTCTTTCAGTCATCACTTAACCAGGGCAGAGTACCAAAGGACTGGAAAGAAGCTAATGTCACCTCCCTATTTAAAAAAGGAGAAAAATCTGACCCAGGAAACTACAGACCAGTATTACTTACAGCATCACATGTAAAATCCTAGAACACATAATATGTAGTAACATCATAAACCACTAAGACAAACAAAACGTCCTCACACCATACCAACATGGCTTTAGGAAATATAGATTATGTGAAACACAACTAATAGGACTAATTGATGATTTTTCTAAAGGTTTAGATAATAGTGAACAAATAGATGCTATCTTACTAGATTTTTCCAAGGCTTTTGACAAAGTTCACCACCATAGTTTGCTTAAAAAATTAAAATATTTTGGCATTAATGGTCCACTGCATCAGTGGATTAAAGATTTTCTGATAGGGAGAGAACAAACTGTAATAATAAATGGCTCTAAATCAACACCAATAACAGTAAACTCAGGTGTACCTCAAGGAACAGTCTTGGGTCCACTACTATTTTTAATTTACATAAATGATTTACTAAATCGCATTAGTTCAGGAACAAAAGTCAGATTGTTTGCAGACGATTGCATAATATATAGAACAATAAAAACAATACAAGACACAGATATTTTACAAAGAGAATTAGATGAATTACAGAAATGGGAATCAAATTGGAGCATGTCTTTCCACCCAGAAAAATGTCAGTTGTTAAGAGTAACAAAAAAAACAAAAAATTAATTCCACTTATCTTATTCATGGCAAACCAGTAACACAGACTAAAAACGCAAAATACCTAGGTGTTATAATAAATGAAAAACTGTCATGGAATCCACATATTGATGAAACTATAAAAAAATCCAACAAAGCATTAGGGTTTATTAAAAGAAATTTCTATAAATCAAATAAGAACATAAAATTAAAATGTTATTTAACCTTGGTTAGGCCAATAATAGAATATGCATCCACCGTTTGGGACACCTCAACTCAAGAAAACATTAAGATACTGGAACAAACACAAAATAGAGCAGTGAGATTCATAACAAACGAATATTCACATTTGACTAGAGTAACACCATTAGTAAAAATCACTAAATTTAGGAAGCCTTCAGGACAGAAGACTCAAAAGTAAAGTAGCAATTATACAAAATACACTGAACCATAATCTTCAAATACAAAAACAAAATTTAATAAAATACTCTGAAAGACACAAAAATAAAGGCACATTCCTCGTCCCATATGCTAGGACAAATTTGTACAAATACTCCTTCTTCCCTAGTGCTATTAGAGCATGGAATGGGTTGCCTGAGATAGGCAGAAAAACCAGTGACTTGGCAGAATTTAAGTCATTGGTTAATATGCATGACGCGTAGGACGTTATCATCTTCTTTTTGAAGTAACGTCTGTATTATATAAGATAAGATAAGATACTAGTCGACTGGCGGCGTAGCATACACCTCTTTTTTGCAGGGCCGGCCTTAGTGCACTTTAATGGGCCCGCACTAATTCAAGGTGTATAAATTATTAAATTTAACCATTTATAACTTAAAACAGATATCCCGCGCCCTCCTTTCGATTTACCAGGAGTTCCTGGAAATCTCCCTAAATGGCAAAATATACACACAAAAAAATGTCCTTAAAATATAAGGAAATATATAGACAAAAATTGTCATTTTGGGGTGTCATTCAATATGGAAAACGCAAATCCTATGCGCGATAAATAAACGGCATTATGCATTAGCCGTAATTATGCAATCTGGTGAAAGAAGCTTCTCGCGCCTCAAACTAATGAAGAATTACTTGAGGTCAACAATTCTCAAAGATAGATTGAAACATTTTGTAATTATTGCTATTGAGCGTGATCTATGTAGGAAACACAATTATTATGATATACAGTATGACTTCGCTACGCGCAAGGCTCGTAAAGCAATTTTGTACGCAGTAAAGAATGAATAAAATGCATAGACGAATTTATTTTCTAATACAAACTCTTAAATTTCAATTTTTATCCGCTTCCCTACCCAAACTTGACCCCCGTAAAATCCGTTTTGCAAAGGGCCCCACAATGGTTAAGTTCGGCCTTGACGGGTAAATATACATAGTATATTACTTGTTCTCTTTCCATAACTTCTTGATCACAATGGTTAAGTCCGGCCCTGCTATTTAATGTTTGAAAAAAGTTTCGGATGTTTTTTCAGAGTTGAAGATAGTTTACTTCCTAGTCCAAACCTTCCTCAAGACGAAGGGGGATGGGAGCGGGCTGGGTTTTAACGTCAGTCCAGCCCGCAAACCGCACAACCAGGCAGCCATCCGTAGTGACGGGTGAATACTACTTGTTCTTTTCCCCCCTCTTGTTATTTTCGTAGGGGGTAACTATATCCGCATAAACAAAAGAGTGATCTTTCCTTTACTTCTTCTTCCCGTCCAAACTCTTGAGCCATGAAGAGTATTATCTATAATTCTATATAGATACGTTTTAAAAAATACAAAGCTTATTTTAAGTATAATTGTATCAATAAGTTTGGAGTCTTGTAATTAAATATAGACTAATAGAAATAAATCTGTGCGATTAGAAATATTTTTTCCAATTGTTTGTTTAGTTCAATTTCATTTTGTTAGCTTTTTATTATTTGTTTGGACCAGTTGGGAAAAGGGAAGGGGAAAGGAGAGGTATCTGTGTGAAGGCTGCCGTGTTCGCTTTTTAAATGCATTTTTTATTTAAAAAAAAATGTTTGACTTTTATTCGAACTCGATGGCTCAAGCCAATACAACTGAGCTTATGAAAATAGACGATTTTATAGTTATCTGTTGTTTTAAGTCGCTACGTACTTCTCTACACTAATAATAAAGGGGACTAACATTTAAGTGTATCAGAGCAAGTAATGGGTCACTGAGCTTGACCCATGACCCATATGACCCATCAAGTTCTCGACCCAGAAACATCATGACCCATTGAAACAAATTTTGGCGAAATAAAATATATCAAATTAAATCAAACATGGGACATATTAAAATTTTTTAAAAGTAAAAATATGCTTCAACAAACTACGAAATTTAAAGCACAAAAAGTAAAATGTAAAAAGATGTCAGTTTTTTATTGAACAAAATTTCATCTTATTGCAACAGTTTTCCTCTGTAACCATGCAAAATGACAGACAAAGCTTCAACTGTTTCAGGATGCATGCAGTTACGTTGTGCTGTAATTATGTGCCGTGCATTAAATGAACTAAAATGTCTTTCACATTCCGCTGAATGGAGATATTAGCAGATTATGAACAAATTTAACTTTAATTTTCTATACAAATGTATGGATGGGCACGTATTGTTTTTGTCGCAAATTAAAAAAATCGCGCAACGACGGGTTTTTTTCAGAGTCAGGCGGAAACTAAGGATGGGTCGTGGGTCAGGGAGCATTGACCCATGACCCATTTGACCCATCCCATTTTGCGACCCATTTGACCCATTGACCCATTACTTGCTCTGCAGTGTATATGTAACCAAAGACTAACATATAAGTACATATTTTAAAAACTAACAAAGGTATTCAAATAAAACTATATATTGAATGTCAACCTAATGAACTAAGATACATATGCTACTAAAAAAAATCTACAAAAGGTGTAGCGATTATAAATATATGTTTGTGAATAAAAAAGTATTATAGATAAAGAAGTAATTTTATTTCAAAACAATCTGATTATATTCTTGCAACTTTGTGCCATATTTCATAGAAATTTATAAATAGGTCTTAGAAATATCAAGTACAAGAGTATTATTATTCTATTGTTGACAATTAATATTTTGAGAATATATACAAAAATGTGATTTTAAAAAGCTTCTAGTTAATATTATTTTAATGACCTCTTGCAGCATAGAAATCATTAGGATCTCTAGTTTTGATATTGTGGATTTACATTTGTTTTTGGTTCATAATATGCACCTTGTCAAAATTTTAAATGCATAATGACTAATAGTAATTACATTTGAAGCTTTAAGATGTTGAAAATGTATATCTTACCCAGCTCTTTTTCAATGAATACAATAACAGATTCAAGTACTCCAATTTCTAATCCATCTTTATGTACAAAAAAAGTTTAGGAGATTTATCCATATAAGGTGAAATGCGTCATTATCTTTTTGCGCTCCATTTTACGTTTAGCATGTAAATCATCGCCAAACAATTCGATACAAAAAGGTTTAATTTTGAACTTCACAAAATCTGGAAGAACATTCTGTCTTTAAACACAGCTGCTCGAACCCTATAGGAGGCGTATCCATGGCAGCGACACGCTTTATTGTTATTTATGGCAAATTGAAAGAGCATTTCTTTGATTTGTATTCACAAAGTGTCTTGTTTACAACAAGTAGGCATTGACTTTCATTGTGGGTGTGCTTTTTTTCCCCCTTCGTGCTCCCTCCACTAACCTTGAAGGAAAACTTATGAAAGTGAGTCATATCTTACAATGTAACCGAGAACCAAATTAGCTTTCTTCTCTTGACAGTATTTAGACCAATGTACAGCAATTAATTTTGAGTAAAAGTACGTCAATATGTTGTCCAATTCATAACACGATGGGCATGGAAACTATGCTAGATCAATTAGGTCGATAAATCTATAGGCACTGAGCTTGTAACTAGGACTATCTGTTGATAAATCTTCTGGATCTAGACTAGTTAAATTAGAAGCAGAAGATATTGTTAAAGGTGTAATCAAGTACTTGAGGTAGGTCTACTCATAGTACTTTGAGAAGTCGAGGTCGTTGACTCGATTCTAGATCCAGATTTAGTGTCGGCCAATAGCCCTGTTTGTGTACCATGAAACTTTCGTATTTTAGAGAACATTGAGAAGGAAAATGATTGATGCAAACACTAAGGACTCATTCCTTTGATCCCCTAGGGGAGCATAGTGCCGCAATCAGACCTCTGTTCTTAGCAGCTTTCTTCATCTTGATATCGTTATTCCAATATCCTCAGCTTCACTGATGGCCGACCTCTTTCTTGTTAACTTGTACCTGCCCACTTTCCTCTTTCCTTACGGATTCCAATCAATTCCTTCTTTATAGACCGTAAGGTACCGTCACATCGTAAGGTACAGTCACATCGTCCCTATTTTAAAATAAAAGTTATTCTTACTATTACAAAAAGTGTGTTGTTGACCCCAAGAGAGTGAATTTCTCAGAACGCAGATGGCGTGGTAAAGCGTTTTGGCTTCCGAACTGTAACAAGATGGGGCGCCAATGGTAAAAGTTGAAATTCTATTTTTCTGATTTATTTATTGTTGTTAGTGTAAGTGAAGTCTCTCATTCAATTCTCGTTTTATAACTTTGACTTTTCAATAAATACAGAGAACTGGTATGCATTTATTTGAAAGGTACTTAAAATAATCTGAATGTAAATTTAGTTTGTATACGTACACACTGGTACACTCAAATGTATATTTCAAGAAAAGAAAATAAACATTCTTGTTTGTTTGTGTGCTAATTGTAGACATTTCTTTTAGATAGCTTGAATCTCTAATTAAAGATTAAAAAGCACTTTACTGATAGTGGGATAAGTCATATTTAGATATAAAGAAAATGCTTGGTTGTATACTTTTTTTTTTATAATGCGATTATCAAATCTAGTTATTTTGTAAAACATAAATTAATTTTTGGTAAATTAACCGCTTCGGTTTCGATCGTGAAAGGTTCAAGGCACACGAAGCAGGGCTTTTGCGCTTATAATACAGATACACACATATATTTATTTATCTGGGCTCAACGTCATTATCGATTTTTTTTTTTCGTCATTGTAAAAATCGATTGTGACGGCTCTGGCGTCTCCTAGATGTGTGCTCCTCTCTCCCTCACACAGTGTAATATTGCCGATACATAGCCATCTCGTGCAAGCAGACCGACGACAGGCCGTTTCTTTGTCAGGCAAGGTCTCGTTGCCACCAGCGCTCATCCGCTCTATGCTGCCCGTGCTCTAAGATTTCAGCAGTCGGTGGTTTTAAACCTGACATACATTGTTGTTGTGTAAAAGTTGATCGAGCATTATCAATTCTGTTTTGTGTCTCTCTACTATTCTTACTGCTTGGTCTAGGAAGTAAAAGTGGCTTAAATGTAGACTAGCTTTCTAAGATTGGATATATATTTTTCTACATCTTAAAATGGAACTTTTTGTTTAAGGATATAGCTTTTTTTCCCCTACTATTTCTAATGTTGATTGTGTGTAGACCCTGATGGAAAACGGCTGCGCCATTTTGGAGAAGCCAATTATCAGAGAGTTCAATATATTCTGTGTGATAATTAGTAGTGTTTGAATGGATGGATACATTAGTTAAAAATGGATTTACGACATTTTGTGTGAGCTTCTTGTATTAACTCAATCATTGGGACTAAAAGACGAATCAAATTCTATCGGCTTGTTGACAGCAGGCTGTAATTTATTTATTGTTGGTAAGTAGATGGGCCATAGCAAGAAGTCCTCTCCCCTTAAATAGGCGTCAGTAGAATCATATATAATAATTAAATAAATGTCATTCTTAAGGGCGGGGCTACTACCAACTTACAAGCTACCAAGCAAAGCGGGCATGCAGACACCAGCTCGTGCAAGGCTTACACACATACACTTGAACACTTTCAGGAATGTTATTTTAAGAAGTGCAATTTGCTCCTCTGTGTGCTAGCTTATTGTTTCAACACTGCATTCATTCGATTTGAAAGTATTTAACTTTGTCTTGTTTTCATCACCGCCACGCTAGCCTGCTTCCCAAATAACCTTGTTCACATGAGCCTAACAGTCTGAGCAAATGGTACGATAGACGAGTGTGCGCGAGCTGTTACTCGGCTCATTCTGCTGCTTATCAGCGCATCTTACCCGGTTATCAAGGCTTCAGGGGTCGGAATGACTCATTCCACCCATCGCCTTTTCCTTGATCTCATTTTTTTAACTGACTGGGAGAAAAAGATAATTTTAGCATGCGCTGCAGACAATTCAAGTGTCGGGCTTTACTAGTACACATTTACAATATATTCTTATTAATCACGTAATGCCCAATTTTTAGGACTTTCTTTATTAAATTTATAATTGAACAAACAAATAAAAAAAAAAGAGAGAAATGAAAAATTGACCATTTTATATACATAGATTTTATATCCACTTTAAACTTCATATTTTACTCTTTCACAAAGTTGCATCAGAGATCTTATTTTCTATAAAAGAAATCCAAAATGTACATGTCTAGAATATATTTGAGAAAAAAAAGTCAAAGCGTGTACACCATCATCTACCCCCCCCCCCCTTCTTTTTTTTTTTCTTTTTTTTTTTGAAATCTAACCTGCAGCCTATCTCCCCCCCCCCCCTCTCTCTCTCTCTCTCCTCGTCTTCTACTTTGTTTAGAAAGGTCAACCTTTTCCCCCTATTCCTTTTGAGTGTGTAGTGTTTACTGGTGTGGCACAGATAAGTAGGTCAACATTAACTGTTGCTACATGTGTCCAAAATGATCTCTCTTGTCTGATACTGTGTAGTGCTGGTGTGAGCTGCAGGCCTAGAGTATTGTAAGCTGTAAGCAAATGTAGCTTATTGTATTAGAGCTAAGGTCACTTGATTACTAGCCTGCATTTTTATAATTGTAATATCAGTAAAGGATCAAGGGGAAATAAATCTTTTTTTATTTAAATACAAGTTTACTTAGTTGTTGGCTGATCAAATGGAAGTCTTCTAATATTAATTTCATTGTTTACATTAAACAAAGTAGATTTTTTTTCCCTTTTAGAAAACAATAACCACCAAAAATTTTGACTCAACATAAAAGATGTTCAAAGTATGTTGGGAATTAAAAGAACTAAAGACTAAAACAACCTAGTAAAAAAAAACTTTGCACCCAATAGACAATATTACACACACTATTTTTGTTTATTTTACTGTACATTAAATCAAAGTTATATCTCATTTTTCTATGGACATATCACCAAAAAAAAATGTTATAAATGTAAAAGTGTTTTTTTTTAACTATCACACAAGCTATAAAGTATATCTGTAAAGCTGTACATTAGTTGTTAAGTGTTAAGTTCAATTAAAGAAAATGACTAAATAGTTTCAGTGGAAAACAAAAAGCCAGTATATGCAATTTTTAAAAAATTCAACCTAAATTCACATTCTGAGAATGTCTATGTTTGTGTGAGCACATGCCTGCTGCTTTCATCTGTTTGTGTGAGCAAAATGTCTGCTGCTTTCATCTGTTTGTGTGAGCACATGCCTGCTGCTTTCATCTGTTTGTGTGCCCATCATACATTAGAAAATACTCAATAAAAAAAATAATTTCAAAACACTATTGGTCCTGTTGCTATGCCTTGTATTGTGCTTAAATTAAGTGCAGTGGTAACTTTGGTCTTCTGAACTTGAAACTTTTTTTCATACATTCTAGTGTCTTATACTACTATATAGTGATAAAAAAGAAGGATATTAAGTGAAATCAGTTTTGATATTTGTCTATAAATGTAAAATATAATCTACTTGCGGTCTTTCAAAGTGTGCACAAAGTTTTCTTCTTCTACTGATGACTAACTACATGATAGTCTTCCTCATACCTAGTGGAACTTGTCATAATATTATGTTGTTCAAGATGGGATTTAAATAAATCCTTTCAACAAATATTTATTTATATTAAATAAATATGACATAACTAGATTGTAGTTTGGATCCAAATAAAAAAAAATTCTTATAATCATTTTTAAATAAGATTTATTGGTTATTTTAATTTGGTTAGAGTTACATGAATAATAATGCTGTTCAAATTTGTTTTTCATTAATAAATGTTTTTAACTCGTTTTGTATATCAAAATAAAAAATTACATAATAACAAGCTTTTATTAGTTTAAAATATATTAAAATGAAACAAAAAAAAACTGGAGCTATATAAACCTAAAGTGTGGACATGTTTTAAAAGCTATTATTATTGTCTTGATACTATTATCCTTAAACCTTATAGATGTATTTATTTGTAAAATACATCCAGTCATTGCTGAACATTTAATTTTGTTCTATAAAGCAGTGATGGGAATTTTCTGAAAATTTTCTTCTGATTCGATTTTCTAGCAAAAAAAAATCCGAAATTTTCTCGACATTGCGGGGGGGGGGGGGGGGGGGCAGAATTTTGTTCAATTTTTTTTTATGATAAAAAAACCTAATTTGATTTTTTTTCCATTTTCGGAAGAATGCAAAATAAGATTATTGATTTGTTTTTAACATGCACACATCCAGTTAAAGTTCTATTATTAAAGAAATCTTGTGTTACCGTATTGCCTTATAAGTCTACATCTCGGTCTACACTAGGATGACTAGAGGGGTTTAAAACAGTTTAGATAGAAATATTCTAGAAAAGAAATCTAGTTTCTTTAATTTGAATACTTTTGATCTAGATTATCTAGATCTAGACTTCAATGGCTGCTTGCCAGCTTTTGAAAAGGTCAGAAAAGTATTAAGAGTATCATCATATCTCCATATATATATATATAAATATCTCTTCTTCACTCAATAATTTGGACAAGAAGTAAGACGAAGTAAAGGAAAAATAATAATTTATAATCATGATGCTTAGCCGCTATGGCGATGCCTACTAAGTCTTACTCTGTTGATACGCTAGCCCCTAGATTTTTCTAAATTGAACCCTCCCTGCCGACTTCCATGAGTTCAAATGGGATTAGATTTAGACATCTAGATATATTATAGATTTTATAGATGTATCTTATCTTCTTATCTTATATAATACAGACGTTACTTCAAAAAAGATGATTACGTCCTACGCGTCATGCATTTAGTCATGCATATTAACCAATGACTTAAATTCTGCCAAGTCACTGATTTTCCTGGCTATCTCAGGCAACCCATTCCATGCTCTAATAGCACTAGGGAAGAAGGAGTATTTGTACAAATTTGTCCTAGCATATGGGACGAGGAATGTGCCTTTATCTTTGTGTCTTTCAGAGTATTTTATTAAATTTTGTTTTTGTATTTGAAGATTATGGTTCAGTGTTTTATGTATAATTGCTACTTTACTTTTGAGTCTTCGTCCTGAAGGCTTTCTAAATTTAGTGATTTTACTATAGGTCTTACTCTAGTCAAATGTGAATATTCATTTGTTATGAATCTCACTGCTCTATTTTGTGTCTGTTCCAGTTTCTTAATGTTTTCTTGAGTTGAGGTGTCCCAAACGGAGGATGCATATTCTATTATTGGCCTAACCAAGGTTAAATAACATTTTAGTTTTATGTTCTTATTTGATTTATAGAAATTTCTTTTAATAAATCCTAATACTTTGTTGGATTTTTTTATAGTTTCATCAATATGTGGATTCCATGACAGTTTTTTATTTATTATAACACCTAGGTATTTTGCGTTTTTAGTCTGTGTTACTGGTTTGCAATGAATAAGATATGTGGAATTAATTTGTTTTATTTTTTTTGTTACTCTTAACAACTGACGTTTTTCTGGGTGGAAAGACATGCTCCAATTTGATTCCCATTTCTGTAATTCATCTAATTCTCTTTGTAAAATATCTGTGTCTTGTATTGTTTTTATTGTTCTATATATTATGCAATCGTCTGCAAATAATCTGACTTTTGTTCCTGAACTAATGCAATTTGGTAAATCATTTATGTAAATTAAAAATAGTAGTGGACCCAAGACTGTTCCTTGAGGTACACCTGAGTTTACTGTTATTGGTGTTGATTTAGAGCCATTTATTATTACAGTTTGTTCTCTCCCTATCAGAAAATCTTTAATCCATTGATGCAGTGGACCATTAATGCCAAAATATTTTAATTTTTTAAGCAAACTATGGTGGTGAACTTTGTCAAAAGCCTTGGAAAAATCTAGTAAGATAGCATCTATTTGTTCACTATTATCTAAACCTTTAGAAAAATCATCAATTAGTCCTATTAGTTGTGTTTCACATGATCTATATTTCCTAAAGCCATGTTGGTATGGTGTGAGGACGTTTTGTTTGTCTTAGTGGTTTATGATGTTACTACATATTATGTGTTCTAGGATTTTACATTTGATGCTGTAAGTAATACTGGTCTGTAGTTTCCTGGGTCAGATTTTTCTCCTTTTTTAAATAGGGAGGTGACATTAGCTTCTTTCCAGTCCTTTGGTACTCTGCCCTGGTTAAGTGATGACTGAAAGAGTATTTTGAACACTAGCTCATTGCTTAGTTCTTTGAGTAATCTAGCTGGAATACTATCAGGTCCAGACGCTTTATTTGGTTTGGTGTTGGCTAATAGTTTTTGAATTCCATTTTCTTGTACTACTATATCTTCTATGTTGTCTACTTGGTTCAAATTCAGTAATATGTCTTTGTCTCCTGGGGCTGAGAATGCTGATGCAAAGTATTTGTTTAGGATGTTTGCTTTAGTTTCATTATCATTATGTATTATGTTATGTTCATCTTTTAATGGCGCTATGCCTGTTGTTTCCATTTTCTTAGATTTAATGTATGACCATAGGTTTTTGTTGTTATCTTTAGATATTACATTGTTTATGTATTCACTCTGCATCTGTCTGCTTACTTTTTGGGTTAAGTGTTTAATTTTTATATACTTTTTGTAAACTCTTTCTGCCTTAGTTTCTTTAAATTTTCTATATAAGTTTTCCTTCTGTAGCTTCTTTAGTCTATTTTAAACCAGCATTTATTTATTTTGTTTGATGTGTATTTAGTTGGTATATGATTTTCTATAATGCTTTTAAGATGGTTTTTAATGAAATTTCAGAGGTCATCGACTGGTTGGTTAATGTCTTTTTCTAATAAGAATGTTTGTTGAAAGTTTAATGCATCTTGGTGTAGTTGTGTTAGGTTACATTTATTCCAGAGTAAGATTTTTCTTTTGGGTTTTGAATTGGCTACTGCTTTTATCTGACTGTATTTTTATGATCTCATGGTCTGATAGACCAGGGATAATATCATAATCAACTACTAATCCAGGTCTGTTGGTTAAGAAGAGATCTAATGTGTTGTTTAATCTAGTTGGCTTTTTAGTGATTTGATCTAAACTTAGGTTGTGTAAAGTTTCTATGAAAAACTCATTTATGTCCTTAAGGTTTTGGTGTTTATGGTTAGTGTTTTCCAATTTATATCAGGTAGGTTGAAATCACCCATAATCCAAAAAACTGCATTTTTATTTGTCTCTTTAAGTGTAGTAATCTGATTACATAGTTCCTGCATGTATTCTAAACTAGAATTTGGTGGTCTGTAAATGCTGCCTATTATTAGGGATGTTGAGGTGGTATTAATTTTACAAAATGTTGATTCTATATTTTTTGAGTTAGGTAAGGTAATTTCTTCTGCTATAAGAGTGTTTTTTATTGCTAGAAGAACTCCTACTCCATGATTATCGGCCCTATCTTTTCTAAAAATTTCATAATTACTATTGAAAATTTCTGCATTATAAATTTCAGGATGTAGCCAAGTTTCTGTTCCTGCAATTATGTCTGGTTTCTCACATTCTAATAAAATTTCTAAGTCTGCTGTTTTGTTCCTAATGCTTTGAAAATTTATTACTAAGGTTTTAAGGTATTGTATGCCTACTTTACATGACTATACTATAGTATAGTGAGTTACTGAGTATAAGTCTGATAGAATATAGATCTAATAATAATATATTGGATCTAGAGTCACTAGAGATGTAGATCCAAGTTATTAAAGTAGATCTAGATCTATAGTGAGAAATATATATGAAAGTTTTTTTCTATATCTAACTAATATTTAATCATTACTAATGCTTTAAAAGCCCAGTGTGGTAGAGATCCAATTCTTGTAATCAACTTATATTAGCATAAAAAAGAGTCACATAAGGATTTAGGAAGCCTCAATATATAGTTTTATTGCTTAACATTCTCTTCCTCTAAGCATTGCTCCTCATCTGGTTTTCTCGCTTGTCTTGCTTAAGAGTTCAGCAGAGATTCAGCAGCTCTCTCTCAATTACTTTTCAAAGCATTTTTGGTAGACTTCATGTGCAAAGTCTAATAAACCGTTTCTCCTGTACAAAATTTAATAATCAGTGAAATCTGCATGAAAAAGTCACATAAGGAAGACTCAATATACAGTTTTATTGCCTAACATATTCTCTTCCTCTAAGCATTGCTCCTCATCTGGTTGTTCGTGCTTGTCTTGCTTAAGAACTCAGCAGAGATTCAGCAGCTTTCTCTCAATAGCTTTTTAGGTAGACTACATCAAGTTCATGTACAAAGTTTAATAAAAAAAGCTTCTCCTGTACAAAATTTAATAATCAGTGAAACAAACAGAAGTGTAGCTCATACTTTTGAATTATTTCCAAAACTCCAGCATGTTTTAATTTTCAAACACATCCCTTCTTTAAAGTTGTTTGAGAGAGAAGTTGTTACAATACCAATACAGCAGTTATCTAATATAGAATGCTCAGACTGCCTGGACTTAAATATAAAGCATATGTAAAAAGCTTTCTCCTCTCATCTGTATGTGCAAACAATAGTGCCTTGCACTTTGTGTGCATGTGTGCAGTAAAGCCTATGCAGCAGTAATTATTATGTAATACAAAATTAATATTAAATAAAATGATTCTACATAATTAAGTCGCCACAACAGGCCAGTTAAAATAAAAAGGGGGCGGTGGTTTACAAAATTTCCTAAAATTTTTCAAAGTCTGATCCCATCACTGATAAGAGAAGAAAAGCACTTTTTTTTTACTCAATTGAGTACACATAGTGTACATTTTAACTTATAGAGAATCTTCTTTTTTTAAAGTAGTCATTTAAATGAAAAGATTTAAGTACAGTTTCATTCTTCTCACAGGTTTAAATATATATATGCTAATTGTAAAAAAAAAGTATCTAGAGATCTTTTAATCAATCTTACTTTTTTAAGTAAGTTGAGTTTCACTATTTTACTATCCTTAGTCTGTTGGACAGTTGGTGCACTACACATGATCTGAATACTGTCTTCATTCCTCTATGTCTTTTGCCAGGTTTATAGTGTCTTCCATAGACATGCCCGTCAATCCCTTATGTTATCCTCCCTTCCTCTGTCTGCATCTCCTTTTTCCTGGTACTTTTATCAGCAGAACCCCTGTGTATCTTGCTACATTGTGTGGTCTTGACTTGCTTTTTTTTGACAATGGTCAGACATTCTGTCATCATTTTGATCCAATCTGATATTTTCACATTTGTCTTAATAATAAATGTTTTTATTTACTGGAATTTACAGGAAAACATTTATTCCAATGTTCAGAGCGTTTTAATGCTAGACTCTCACAGACATTTATATAATTAATTTTTATAAATTGTACTTGAACAAATAGTTAAGACATCACAGCTTTAAACAATAAAAATAAAAACTTTTTGAAAAATATAACTACATTTAGACATAGTAATAATACATTTACTGCCAGACTTTTAAAAAACTCGTAACAGTCACCTTTGTTTTTCATTTATTATGAGCTTAACATCTGATCATGAGTTAATGCATTAATGTCTTACTAGGGTCTTGACATAATATGCATAGTAAAGTGTGTAAAATCATTTGTGTTGGGGTTAGTCTAAAACCATTCACAAGATTTGATCATAACTTGACGACCTTGAAAGCAAACATAAATTGGAATATGAAACTAAATTTAAAAATATTTTTATAATTATGAACAGAAATTCCCCCCCCCCCCCTTTTTATTTAGGCTCCCATCTATAGTGGATAACTATAGATATGTAGCTATTTGTCTTTATCTGTGTCGAGAAATAGGAAATTTTCAGAAGCTATGTCGTTCAAAAATTGTATGAAAATTTTGTGAGCATTTTTTATACTGCAGAATCAATTTTCTAAACACTTCCATGTTGCAAAAAATATTAAATTTTGTGCCTTGACATGGTTAATTTTGCCTATATTTATTTCAAAACACTCTTAATCCTCCCCTTATCATTTTCTTGTGCTTTTGTTAAGACACCCACTTATCACCATATCACTTTCTCTTTTTTTTTTATGTTGCTGTATTTTATTGGTTACAAAACACAAACTGAAAATATATATATATATATAAAGAACTGATGCAAATCTCCAATGTAATACTTATGTAAAACATTTATATTTTTTAAATATTTATTTATCATGTGGAGACTTGAGGAAACTTAATAATTATGTAAGTTAGTAAAGGATGTTTTTTTTTTGTGAATGTATTTTGGACTACCTTAGTGGTCTGTATGGATGGTCCGGTGTGAAACACTTTAAGCATTAATGATAAGAATGTTTTAGGGTATGTGCCTTTTGTTAATTGAATGAGTTAGTTAGTTGTTAGTTAGCCTCTTTCAATTGTAACAACTATGGTTCATCTCGTAGAGCATGAGCATTTTTTATGGCTGGAACAATATTGCCAACACAGCAGTTCCTCCCTGTCCACACAGATTATGTGACATAAGGTTGTAGCACTGTGTTCCACAATCTGCCTTCGGGTCACCAGCTTCTAATTTTCTCCTTAAGCCCTACCCATGTTTGGGTATAGCCGCAAGGCAGCGGATGTTTGGTTTAAGAGTTTTCCTTCTCATAAATGGGTAGCCAATCAAGGCTGTTGGGCCAGAGGCCCTCTTATTTTCTTGCCTTTGCCCCTTCTCCTTGTCAGTGGTAATAGTTTTGTCTGGCTCAATATTTGAGCTTCAGGTACCACGTTAGTTGAGAGTGGGAGAACTGTGTAGTAGATCTGGTCATAATACAAATTTTAAGTACTAAATCAAGGTCTTTACTGCTTAAAAACAAAATAAAAGAACTCAGCAAATAACAATAATTTACATGACTCTTGCACAAGCATCTTTGATTGCACAATAAAGTGTTCTGATTTCTGAAATTAAATTCAAAATCAGTCTTCAATGAGTCTTTATGCATAGTACAAATGTACTTAACATGTATTCAAAATATATAATAAATAAAAAGTATATTGAACATTGCTAGAAATAAATAGCAACTTGTATACATTTGTACCCTTTTGATTATGAACTTTTGCTCTATGTACTTTTGCCTTTTTTTTTTTGATGCGAAAGTAATAATGTTTTCTTAATACCGATGAATCATTTGTACTTTTCTGATAAAAAACTTTGTTGGCATTTTATTTACAGAGTGTAAAATTACTGACTGTCCAAAATGAGTAACGATCTAGAAGCTTTGCGGCAGGAAACAGAACAGTTAAAAAATCAAATTAGAGTAAGAACTGCACTTATGTAAAAATTGCTTTTTTGCTTTTCAAATTAAGCTTCGATTACAGTTTTAAAAATCTATTTCAAAATAGGTTAACAGAATTGCAGTAAATAAAGTAGCATTGACTATTTGAGTTCCTTTAGTTGAAATTTATTCATGTTAATATAAAAAACAAACAAAATAAGTAAATTGCTAGTGAAAGCTAATTATTTCTTAAATGTGAAAAAAATATATAGATTGTTTTTGCAATGATCCTGTAATATTAATGATTTTATAGAATCTACAAAAAATTTAACTTGAATTTAAAGTTAATAATTTGACTAGAAACAATTTTTAAATTTATTTTTTAAAATTGTAATTCTCCTATTAGGAAGCCAGAAAAGCTGCAGGCGACACAACTTTAGCACAAGCATGCAGTTCTGTAGAAGCTGTAGGAAGAATACAAATGAGGACCCGGAGAACACTTCGAGGGCATCTTGCAAAAATATATGCGATGCATTGGGCCTCAGATTCTAGGTAAATATTTGTGTTCTTTTAATTTTGTTGATGCATTATTTCTACATTCCTTTTTTTTTTTTTTTTTTTTTTTAGAGCTTAGAATAGTTTGTAAAATTAACACAGTAAAAGGTAGAGGTTCAGGGGCATCTCTAGGTTCACACTCACAACTTTTTGTGGCAAATATCATCTCAGGCCAAGCCAGTTTGTTATATCAATTTTACAGACAGTTATTTCTTTAAAAAAATGTATTATTGTTATACACCTAATTATGCTTTTGCTGTGGGGGTATAAAAATTATGCTTTTGCTGTGGGGGTAGAACAGAAAATCACTAGATGATATCAAAATAAACTTTGTCCTCCTTATGAAACATCTAGAGGTTTTAAAAATAAATCGACATAAGTATGCCAATACTGAAGCCACTTTTTTTATAGTGACTAATGAAACGTTTTTCTTGAAAGAATATTTAATTAAAGTTAAAATTTAAAATAAAATACTATTAGAGGGTAATAACAAAGAAGATATGATTTAGTCTTGTTTATTTTGTGGGCACCAAGTGTCTAATAACAAACAATTATGGACAACCATTTGATAAGTGATTATGAAGGTTCTATTTTGTTAATTCATAAAAATGGCTTATTTCAGTATTTTCTTAGAGGAGCTCATTACATTCTGGGCATGAGAAGGTTGAACACTACAGAGTTTTGTCTAGTTATTTATGCCTCTCCCCCCCCCCCCCCCCCCCCCCCCCGCTACTGGCTATTCTTTATATTTCGAAGTCCAAAACTCAACGCTAGGAAGGTTGATCTTGAGCTATTTTTTTCCACATTTCTTATTGAACTGTGCATGATTCTCAATTATTAGCCACATGTCCATGTCCAGATTTTTCTTAATTTGATAACTTTAATGATTTAAAAAAACAAAACATTTACTAAGAGTAACATCTTAAACCTTCATTAGGCATAGTATATCTTAAATATGGAGAGCTTATTTTTATTAGGTTCAAATTGAATTGAAAAAAATATAACTTGCAGCATTAAAGTTAACTATGAAGTTATATCTTTATCCAACCCATTCAAAAATAAAAAAAAAAAAAGAAACTACTGTTGAATTTCTTAACACAAGCAGCCTTAATTCATTTTATTCAAGTATAATGCAGACATGACAGTACAGCTAACATTATTTGTTATTCATTATTTGAGATTGTTAGTTCATAGCTTATCATGCAGTCTCATTGATTTGCCTCCCTTCTTAAATAAGATAAGGGGATGCGCGGAGGCCGGTGTTTTGGTTGCCATGGTAACAGTGAGGCTGCATTGATCCTGGTAGCTGGCACCAGGTCCACCAGTATTGATTGATTTTTCACTCTGTTGCTGTTCTGCTGGTGTATAAAATGTGCTAGGAAGCCTTGGTTTGGAAGTGGTGTGATGTTTTAAGCCTTGGTGACTGTGTGCTGTATGAGGAGAGCTGCTACACTTTTAGAGATGCTACAGTATTCATATTTTAATTTGTTGAAAGACTTGTAAAATCATCCATTGTACTTGAACACATGACATATCACATCATAGTATAGGATAGTCAATGATGTGTGCTGAGAGACAATGACAACTAAAGAGAGACTGGTGTGTTACAATAGAAAAAAAAAAAAGAAAGTTCCTTAGGCTAGCAGCAATAAATTTCTGTTAGCTAGCTTATTGGATTGCTTGTTCTGCCAAACACTTGAATTAACATTATCATGTTACATTTAAAATTGCTAATGGTTATTTAATGTTAATTCCATTATCTTCATCACTTCTTTATGGTTTATAACCCTATTGGCCCTGATCCCCTGAAACATATTGTCCCCTATGTCCTTTGATATGGCTAGTTAAGGTTTATTGCAAATTTTCATGTAAAATCACACTAATTCAAGGTAAACACAAAGGCGCAGCCATTTGCAAAGCTTAACATGTGGTTTAATTAGGATATGTTGATTATTTTTAGATTTGGTCTCATTTTTTTTCATGCACTAGGCAAGTACAGAAAAAAGTGGTTTACTGGCATATTGTAGAAAAAGCTGTAAACTGGTTTGTTAATGTTAATTAATAAACAAGCTAAAGTTGACCTTATATTACTTAACATTAAAATAATTTTCATTCAGTTTTATTGGTTGAAGTACAACTTGTAGCCTGAGTGGTAGAGCACTTGACCATGCAGCTACTGGATCCCACAATGTAGACTTTCCAGAAACATTAGAGATTACTTATAGAAGGAAAGGGATACTCCAACACAGGAAAGCTAGTAGATCTATGTTTTGTGTTGTACCTAACTCCTGTAGCATTTATATAAAAGCACCATATAAGACAAAAGTCATGTCTGCAATAGGAGAAACAAGCCAAAGTTAATTCTGTTCATTTCATTGGCATTAGCTGTAAACATGTTTAAAATAATGGGTTGATTGATAAATTGAGGTTTAGACTATAAAATACAGTTGAAATTACAATTAAAGGCCCTTCTCCACTATTTATGGATTAGTAATGTTTTTTTTTTTTCTTTTTTTTTATTTTTTTTAGGAATTTAGTTTCAGCTTCACAAGATGGCAAACTTATAGTTTGGGATGGTTACACAACTAATAAGGTGATTTTGTTTTGTAATCAGTTAAAAAAAACTTATTTTTATTAGTATTATAATTTTTTTTATTTTTTGACATTTAAATATTAAAAACAAATTGTTTTGCTAGTATTATGTCATTGTATTTATAAATATTTTAAATATAGCAGTTGAATTTTTCAGGTTCATGCCATCCCACTTCGCTCAAGCTGGGTGATGACTTGTGCCTATGCTCCCAGTGGCAACTTTGTGGCTTGTGGGGGTTTAGACAACATATGTTCAATTTATAGTCTGAAAACTCGGGAGGGAAATGTTCGAGTCAGTAGGGAGCTTCCAGGACATACTGGATATTTGTCTTGCTGTAGATTCATTGATGATAACTCAATTGTTACTAGTTCTGGAGATATGAGTTGGTAAGAAACTATTGCTTCTAATATAAGCCCTACAATTTTTTCTAAATTAGATATATTTTTTATTTAATCAACTAAAATAATAGCCTTTTCATGAAATTTTTAAATTTATGCTTTAAAAAAATAATTTCAGTGCTTTATGGGATATAGAAACTGGACAACAGACAACTTCCTTTACTGGACACACAGGGGATGTTATGAGTCTATCGACATCTCCTGATTTTAGGACCTTTGTTTCAGGGGCTTGTGATGCATCAGCTAAGGTTAGAGGTAGTCTTAACCCAATAAAAAATAATTGTATGCTCAAGTTGAAATATTAGTTTTTTCATATTAATCTTATACTTTCATTTTCACTCATCAGCTGTGGGATGTACGAGACGGGATGTGCAAGCAAACATTTTCAGGCCACGAGTCAGATATTAATGCAATTACTGTAAGTTCTATAACATTAATAAAAATTATTTTTTTAGGCTTTTGGGTCAGTTTACATTTTTTTGTTAATTTTTTTGTTGCTTAAACCTTTTCCCCACAGTATTTTCCGAATGGGCATGCATTTGCTACAGGCTCAGATGATGCTACATGCCGCCTGTTTGATATTCGTGCTGACCAAGAGATTGGCATGTATTCCCATGACAATATCATCTGTGGCATCACGAGTGTGGCCTTTTCCAAATCTGGCCGCCTTCTGCTGGGCGGTTATGATGATTTCAATTGTAATGTCTGGGATGTGCTCAAGCAGGAACGCATTGGTATGTATTAACTAGCTAATTAGTAGTTATAGAGGCATTCACTATAAGCATTTAATGAGATGTTTTTTTTGGTACATTTTATATTTCAGGTTTAATAATTATTTTCAAACAATTTTTCAACAGGTGTCCTAGCAGGTCATGACAATCGCGTAAGCTGTTTGGGAGTCACCGAAGATGGCTCTGCTGTAGCCACAGGATCTTGGGATAGCTTTTTGAAGATATGGAACTGATGTGGTTGTGGCCTTTCTAGCCACACTGTCAGTGTCAGTTTTCACCACCTGTCACATCACGCACTCCAAGCTGTCATTTTTGTCGCATACTTTAGATTGTATTACAAATTTCAGTTTATCTAGCTGATTTTCTCAATTCAGAGTAAGCTGCACTACAAAATCATTAGGTTATCTTGATGCACTCACATAGATACATGAGACTTTTTTACAAAAAGAACAGAAAATACTTATAAAATTACACAAATGAACTGATTTGGAGACTTCTGCATTGTGCATATTTCTGATGATTCTGTCTGGCAGTGTGTTTTAGTATGATTTTTTTTTTTTGTTGAATATTTTTCACTTGAGTTCTTTTAAACTCCCTTGTTCATTTCACCATTTATTTAACAAGGGCTAAGAAAGCACATTATTCACTAAAGGAAAAAGATGACATTTTTTCATTCTTACAAGAATGTATTCCGAGTATGCTTGATGAAACTTTGTTGGTAAGAACTGCAAGATGTTTTCTACACAGTCCAATTCTTGACCAGTCAGACTATCCATTGTTTAACATTGGTAATGTCTTCTTGTCAACATTGTACTAAAGAATGGATTGCTCATAGCATAATCATAATGCTTAACTAGTTTTCTTAGAATAACAGATTTCATGTTGTGGAAGAAAAAAGACAGGCCATGTTAGCTGGCTATAATTAGCAGGTCAGAGTTCATCAGTATATCTATACTATAAAACAAAATTAAAATTGATGTTAGAGGATGAGAATGGCAAGAAATCTTTGCTTTAGTTTTGCTCCCATGGTTTTAGTATTCAATAAACAGTTACGATATCTGAGCCATGTGACACAATGCGACTTAACAGTGACTTACCTGCCTAGCTGTAAGTGATGGTGATGTGCTTGATGATGGGCTGCCTCGGTGGATTCTTTGATTTCTCCATTCATTTTTAAAGAACATCCATGTGTTTATTTTTTGTTTGTTTTGTTTTGTTTTGGATACCATTTTAATTAAATCAGTGTCTAGCTTGAATGCTTGAGACTGTAAAACCAGAATGTGATGACTGACAAGAGAATCTGCACTTTTGTCCTAGTAGAGTCTAGTTTATTTTAATAAGACTTTTTACTTCAAAATTGATTTTGCATTATCTTCAAATGACTAGAAACCCATTTATATAGTAACAAATGTTGGTATGAATTTAGCTGGCACCATTTGTAATGGTGGTCTTGATTGTCCTTTGACATTGCATGATTTTTTTTTTTTAATCAAAATACAAGAAGTTTTTGAAATGTATTTTACAAAAAGAAATAGCTTACTGCATTATAACCTATTTTGGAATCATTGGTACTGACTTTTTATAAAAACTTTTTTAGTAGTGTGTGTAATGTGGGGGCAATTTTTGTGTGTTTCCATGTCATTGAATTATTCCAGTTATTCCATCCCTGGACTAGCTCAACTGACTAATGGAGTTTTTAAAAATCCTTCAATTGTACCAAATAGTTATCTAGTCCTTGACATATCTGTGAGTATAGTTGGACATTGGATTTCCCCTACTTTTGTGTCCAAATGTAATGATTGTATGCTGAAAGTATTGATCATGAAAACTATTAGACAAATATATGCACTTTTACCATGCTAGTGTTGTTGTGTGTCTGAGCGACTGTGTGGTAGGACCAGACATTATAGAAATATAACTTGTGTAAACTGCATTTTATGTTAGTGTGTTAAATATATATTTATGTATTGCCTTTATCTTCATTTGATTTTTTTCTCTCCCATGTTCATTCTGAGTGGTTCCAGAACTTTCAATGCCTGTATGAAATATTCACTACACTATACTTAGGTTTAATTTCTGTTTAACACAGCAATGTTCAGTCAGTTTTGACTATCATTTACTTCAATCACAATACTTTCAAGACTGTCCTTTGTTCACATTTCTTTATTTGAAGAACAAGTTGATCTGACTTTTTGAATGGATACTATTGTCCTTAACATTGTACATATATGAATGGAATGTTTAATTTAAAGATAATGCATTTTGTCCCCATTAATTTTTTTTTTTGTTTTCTCATTATAAACTATTTTATGCTGTGCAAAGCACCTCTAGTAATTAAAAAAAGTCAAAAGATCCATTCTTAAACTAGAGCACCACATGGACTCATGACTTCAATTAATTTGAAGTTGAAGGTCATCCCTGAGTGTGTTGTGAGTGTCCATTAGAAATTCTTGTTCATATATTTACTTGGGATGTTTGTATAAATTGTTTTTTATTTATTCTCATTTTTAAAAAAATTTGATTAGATGTTTTCTAAATTAGATAAAACCTTAACCAATTTTGAAAAAAAAAAAAACAAAAAAAACATCATCATCCAAGGACTAGTTTTTGGAAATGGTTCACTTTGTAACTGTTGTTGATCATACTTTGCACTTTATTTTTACAGTGGTGTCTTTGTGTGTATGTGTCCAGTACAATGTGTGTCTTACTGACTCTACAAGTATGCTCTGAATGTGGCCTGTTAATACCTTACATATTTTAAAGGCTTTTTTTTTAACTTAATAAGTGAAAGTGAGAGATTGTATTTTTTAGTGTGGTGTATTGTGTACATGTTTTTTTCTTGCTTTGCCCAATATTTGTTTCTGGTCAAATTTATTAAATAACTCATTTTTTAAAAAATTAGACATAATCCTTGAAAAGTTTTCAGTAATCTGTTAGCTAGTTGAAATAGTCCTGGTAAAATTTACTTTTAGGAGAGACTTAATGGAAACTTCAATAAAAAATGCCACCAACAGATTAAAATGAAGAAAACTCCAACGGTGAGGGACAATTGTTACCCTCAGCCTTTGTAATGCTTAGTCTAATTGGATATTTTGCCCGAATGTTTGCTCATTCACTTTTAAGCAAAGTAGGTCAATCATGTATTAAGCAATGATTTCCATAGTATTGTTCTATTTTCATAATTCTCTCAGCTAGTTGGATGCACTCACCCTAGTTATTTTTTAATCCCAGCAAGCAGTGAGGTGATCCTCCCATCAGCACTGTGATTAACATTGATCCTGTTGTATTCCTTACTACCAGGAAGAGACAAAAACAAATGCTCTTGCAAACATAGCATCCATATGTTGGTGGTTCTCTAGTTTGGTTCTGTGTTGATGTAGCAGAGGTGTGTGTCTTTGAGAGTGTGTGTAAGTTGTGCTCATTGAGTGTTAAATAACTTTTTTTTTTTTTTTGAGTGTCACAGTTTGATATTTGCATGTTTGTTTTTGTTTTCTTTGGTCTACTGTCAACTCCTAAATGATTGATAATAAATTATGTAGCTTTCTACCGCAGACATTGTCTCCCAATGGGATGGTTAGGCCAATGACTCACTTGTACAACATTCTCTTTATTGACCTTTTAAGTTCTCTTGATCATTTTCTACACAAGGAGAAGGCTCTGTGGTTTCATTATTTGCTTGCTTGCCAGTCTGTTTGACTAATTCATGTTATCTACCTTTTATGTAGTGTTTTTCCACCATTGATCGAAACAATGTTTTCTTTCTCGTTTTGTTCTCTAAGTTCTGTTCCATAAGAACTCTTGATCCTAGGGTTCTCTCTATGGGAAGGCTGTTGCAATAGTTCAACTTAGTGTTGAAGTTTGATCTCTCTAATCCAATTGTAGTCAGATTTCAAACCAAAAAGTACCAACTGTGGGAAGAGATCACTGGTCAAGTTTTGCTACAACTAACTTCTGATTGCCATGCCGATTATTTGTAGAAGCTGCCATTCCTTAGGATGTTTGATTTTGAGTGCAATAGCTCCTTTCCTGGGATGAAACTAAAGATTCCCATCTCAATAAATGAGCAAGATTTTTGACCCAATTCCTGGAATGGCAGCCCCCAATTCTCTGTGTGTATATCTATTTGGTATGAACTAGAGCATCTGTCTATGTATCTCTCCTCTTCTGAGTCAATGTACAAGTCATTTCATTGGTCAAATAAAGCTATTTGTCTTTATGGATTTTGTCTTCATCTTTTGTTTATGTTTATCTTAGTTATTATTTCTTGAAAATAAGGGCTTAATGTAAACTTACCATAGAATCGCATTTTTTCTTATGCAGGATTATACCATGAAAGATATTCAAGATTAGTTGAAAAAAAAAAAAACCAAGAGTGTTCAAGATACACAACCTAATGCAGCCCTTTTTTTTTTTTTTTCATTAGGCACTAAACAAATACAAAAGAACACTGATTCGTGTGATTATTTCAATTATTGGTACACATTTAATGTAGGCAGTAATAAAAATCGGGATAAATTACTGAACCATTGATTATCTACGGTGTTAGGACTATAGCTAGCTTTAAGTTGTATCCGGTTGACAAGCTGTTTGTGTTTCTAATTATTTTAGCACTGCTGACTCCATTTAGTAAAGCTCTTCTGTTTGTAATGCCTTTTGATTGGTCGGTTGGTTTCCGTTCTATTCAAAGCAAACCAAGTCAAATACGGCTGCATTCTCTGTTTGTATTGCTTTGTAATGTTCATAACTCGGTATTTTCACTAACTTGGGCACCTCTGCATTAGGCATATGATACTCATTGACCAATTACGAGTGTTTCTGCACGATGAGATATGGCCCTGCATAACACTATGTAACAAATCTTAAAATACCGGTACGGTATGGTAATTTACAATGATTTGATAAATGGGCCTTTAAAGCCTAAACAAATGATAAATAATAATAATAATCTTTATTGTCCGTATGGAAATTTGTCTTACAATTTGTGCACTTGTTAAAGCTACAACACCTAGACCACTTCTAACATTCGCATTCATCTTGCTCGAAAAAAAAAAAAGAAACATTCATTTACGTCAGTGATTCCCAGAGTGGTCTATATAGACCCCCAGGGTTCTTCCAAGGGGTTTACGGAAGTGAAAAATAAATTGCGGGTCTATGACCTGT
Organism: Biomphalaria sudanica; assembly: GCA_036873155.1. Lineage (NCBI taxonomy): Eukaryota > Metazoa > Mollusca > Gastropoda > Planorbidae > Biomphalaria > Biomphalaria sudanica. The sequence goes on along the minus strand of JAZGLO010006718.1, from coordinate 3,244,815 downwards.
AAATGGGGGGTCTTCGATAGTGGATCTCATTTAAGCATGTCCTATGAATGAAATTAACTCCTAGGCCTTCACACATGATTTGTCGGGTACCTTAATAATTATTTTATAACCTTAATTGTGTCTACATGAAAGTAGACTGAGTCTTAAAAGAAAGTACAGTGTTGATTATTAGATATTTGGCTTCATTAGTCGAACAAGCCATTGTATTTATGCTTTTTATGTAACAAAATTTGAAGTTATGTCGCTATGAAACCACCAAAGCTTCAACATTATTTGAGTCAAAGCCAAAATGATAAAAAATTAAGATTTGAAATACTTTCGAAGTTCAAAATAGACCCATGGTGGGAAAAAATGTTGTATTAAGGATCACAAAAAAGGTTTGTGAGCCTCCTACAATATCTTAAGCCTATTTCAAACTCCAGAAAACTGGACACTAGAAGCGAAAAATTGACTTTGCCAGCCATTGAAGAGGTTTAAAACCTGTTTTACACAATCCTATATCTGATATAAAAAAAAAATTCTCTAAGCAGCGTTACAGTTCAAAGGTGAAGTAATATGATTTATGACAGTTGTTTTTTTTTTTAATTATTTGCAAACGACATAGTACTAAAAAAAAAAATGTTTCCAGTGAAATTCAGGTCTCATCGGTTAAAAAAAAAAAAGACCGACTGCTAAGTTGACATTTCGCTTCAATTGTCATGTCCGAAAAGAAGTCATCTACATAGTCCTCAATCAAGAAAGAGATAAACCAGAAGACCTGGGCACATGTAGCTAGAGCAACTCGAAAGAACAAAGCCAAAAAGTCTACAGCGCAAGTCAAAGTGAAAAGATAAAACATATCGGAGGGAAAGCAAACGAAAAGATTTTGAAGCTCATTTATCAAAACCTTGGAAAAGTTCAAACTACTCAAAACCTGGGAAGTGCACTCATTGTCACCTTTACCTACCTTTCATCTATCCCTTAGTCTGTTGGACCGTTGAGGCACCACACAAGATCTGTCAACCGTCTTTCTCCATCCTCTCTGTCCTTTGACTTGGATAGCGTTTTATTACACGACAGGCCTGTCCATTCTTTGATTTTTTTTCCCCCCATCGCTTTCTCCGTCTTCCTCTTCTTCCTCGATGAAAGTCTGTGCGAGCTCTGAGGAGCTTGTCATGTGAGTTTGAGTTTACATTTTTTTTTGTTAGTGGTTTGCTGGTCATCATGGGATCTAATTGCTGTACCGGTATTAATCCAGTTTCTAATCTCTTCATTTAAAGTAACACCTAGGATCTTTCTGTAGCATCTTAGTTCCATTGCTAAAATCCTCTTCTCGAGATCTGCAGTCAGCTTCCAAGATTCGTATGCATATAACAATGTGGAAGTTACCAGGGAGCGCATCAGCCTGATTTTAATGTCGAGGACTATGCCTTTGTCCAGATTGCTTTGAATTTTGCAAGTGCTGCTCTAGACTGTACAATACGCGCCAGTAGTTCAGGATTGGTTTCTTCATCGGAGACAATAGCTTCAAGGTATTTAAAGCTACCGACATTTGTCAGCTTTTCGACACAATGCTGATGTCCCTTTTAAAGCCATGTTGGCTATTGGTCATAATTTGTGTTTTTTTCTTTGTCAATGTACATCACCAAGTCAGCTAATTCTTCTTCTGTCCTGCCAGACCATCTTTGTCGACCGCGAAGCGCAAGCAGTGGCGTGACTAGGGTATATGATACCCAGTGCGGGAGCTCCTCCGGATGCCCCCCCCCCCCCACAAAAGAAAATAAGAAAACAGCGAAAAGATGTTTATTTTTACGAACTAATGTGTATTCATCGTTAATTTGCAACAAAATTTTTTATGATACTACAATTAAACATTACTTGCTTTCTTGCTCACTAAACTACATAATTTTATTGAAATATTTTTTTGTCCATCAATACTGTAGATAAATTTTTCATCGTAATTAATTCTTGATCAACTTAAGGCTGAAAAAAACTTCGCTCGCATATAAATAAATGCAAATAAAAACAACATTTAGAACTGTATCATCTTTTTAAAAAAAAAGTAAAACTCATGATCTCAAACAAGTACTTGTTTCTAAAGTTTAAAGGCGTTCAGAGCACATACTTTCGATAATATTGGCTTCAGCGATGTCGTCCCGACTAATAGTTAAGAATTAATAATGTTTTTAATTTCCGTATAAGTGCGCAGTCTCGAATTGACAATCCTTGTTTTTGAAAGTAGACACGTGACCTTTATATCAGCTAATACAGTGGCCAAAAACCCAAGGTAGGTGAAAAAATGAAGACTGCATAGCAATTAACAATCCGCCGGCTTCAGATCTGGTAGAAGAGTTTTCATCTGTACTATTCAATATCTCAATAATTCTTGAAACTAATACTTAACCATCTTCACGTCTTCTTTTTTGGCGCTCCAGTGGGTTTAAATTAAGCGCTGAAGGCTAGTTCCGGTTGTTTTGGTGAAGACGTCCTAGTAATAGACTGAGTGTGACAACAGTCCAGTGAGACTGAATCAATTTCAGCTTCAGCAGCCCGACGCTAATGTTGAGACAAAGGCGTGACAACGGTCCAGTGAGACTGAATCAATTTCAACTTCAGCAGCCCGACGCCAACGTTCAAAGGCGTGACAACGGTCCAGTGAGACTGAATCAATTTCAACTTCAGCAGCCCGACGCTAATGTTGAGACAAAGGCGTGACAACGGTCTAGTGAAACTGAATCAATTTCAACTTCAGCAGCCCGACGCCAACGTTCAAAGGCGTGACAACGGTCCAGTGAGACTGAATCAATTTCAACTTCAGCAGCCCGACGCTAATGTTGAGACAAAGGCGTGACAACGGTCTAGTGAGACTGAATCAATTTCAACTTCAGCAGCCCGACGCCAACGTTCAAAGGCGTGACAATGGTCCAGTGAGACTGAATCAATTTCAACTTCAGCAGCCCGACGCTAACGTTGAGAAAAAGGCGTGACAACGGTCCAGTGAGACTGAATCAATTTCAACTTCAGCAGCCCGACGCTAACGTTGAGAAAAAGGCGTGACAACGGTACAGTGAGACTGAATCAATTTCAGCAGCCCGACGCTAACGTTGAGAAAAAGGCGTGACAAAGGTCCAGTGAGACTGAATCAATTTCAGCAGCCCGACGCTAACGTTGAGAAAAGGCGTGACAACGGTCCAGTGAGACTGAATCAATTTCAACTTCAGCAGCCCGACGCTAACGTTGAGAAAAAGGCGCGACAACGGTACAGTGAGACTGAATCAACTTCAGCAGCCCGACGCTAACGTTGAGAAAAAGGCGTGACAACGGTACAGTGAGACTGAATCAATTTCAGCAGCCCGACGCTAACGTTGAGAAAAAGGCGTGACAACGGTCCAGTGAGACTGAATCAATTTCAACTTCAGCAGCCCGACGCTAACGTTGAGACAAAGGCGTGACAACGGGCCAGTGAGACTGAATCGAGTTCAGCTTCAGCAGCCTGACTTCCTGTCAAAGTCAGAAAATGGTTTGAGCAGACAATGAATTGTGATGATGTCAATGAAAGACTAAAGAATCTGTACCCCGTGATTATCCATTGCAACGTAATCTTAACATTAGGTAAAATTAATCCAGTTTTGGGGTGTTATAATAATAATAATAATATAATCTTTATTGTCCGTACGGAAATTTGTCTTACAATTTGTGCATTACATCAAACAAAAAAACATTATAACTATAAGAAACCAAAGTGTTCAAAGTACTGTCAAAATAATCGAGAAGTGTTTCGCTCGTATTCACCCAATGTTATAATAAGTTTGTTTTTGAGGGGAGATGTATGTATTCGGTCTGGAACTAGCTTGGTTCGAAGCGGATGTTCTTTCTCAGGAGTGGATCGTACTTTGAGAGAAAAGGAACGATGTCCGATATTCTTTTCGGGTTGCATTATCAGATTTTTACCTTGTGGACCTTTTGATCACTACTTTCAACCATTTTAACCTGAGTTGACAGTTTCTCCGTCTGAGCTAGCACTATGCGCGCCAACCGGACTTTTCAGTCTTGAGCAACGCCCATTAAATTGCTTACATTTCAATATTAATAATACTAATAATACATATAATAATAATAATCTTTATTGTCCGTAAGGAAATTTGTCTTACAATTTGTGCATTACACCAGACAAAACATTATAACTATAAAAAACAAACAAAATGTACATTCACACAAGACTCACTCATAATTTACATGTGAAAAGTTTATATCAGATTGTTTCTATTTAATGATTTGATTGCCAGGGGAACAAAAGAGTGTTTGTGTCTGTCTTTACTATCTGTGTCTTGTATCTCTTTGTGATGGTAAAATCACAAAATCCTGACCCAAAGGGTGATTATTTATTTCTAGAATCAACCCAATGGAATATTTCAGTCAACAAACCAGAACCAAAAACAACTCTACTTAGAAACTAATACACACACACACACACATACAGGAATGTCATCATTACTCGGACAGGAATGTTATCCCTCAACATTGTGTTTCAATACAAATAATCGTTTGATTTTGTGTTCACCTTTGAAACAGGATAAAACTTGGACATTTTGCGCAGTAACACTTTTAATAACATTTATGTCAGATGAACGATTGGTTAAAACTTGACTTGCAATACATAAGACACTATTCAGTCATATGTTTTTAAAACATCAGTAAGATTAATGTCGATAAAAAAGCCAGGTATGAGGGTTGAGTGTGTGTTACATTTGATGTTGACTCTATGCTCAATACAATACAAATACATAGATCCCCTGATACCATTCCTAAAATCGAAGCAACAATTTCAAACAATAATTTAAAAGAAAACCCTGACCAATATATAGTGTATCTACATTGGAACCACAGCTAAATTGTGTGTCAAATCGTTATGTACATATATAACTCTTTTTCAAGCTGTATGGGAATTCGCCGTAGGAATCCAGGAAATCGCTCTTCTGTCTCAGAAAAGTAATGATCTTTAGTTTGCGGATTTTAAAGAGAAAAGGCTACTAATCACAGAACTACATATATTCACGCAATTCTATGATATAAAGCTTATTGCCTTTCAAATAACAACCAAGATTATGTCACTTTGTCTTTCGGGTATGTCCATTCTAGGTACATATATATAGGTCTGTGAAAAAACATTACATTAGGAAGAAATGGTTTTTTTTTCTATTTCATGCTGGTCAAGGCCAAGTGAAGGATTGACCACAAAGCTTTTTAGATTTTGATTCTAATGAAGTCTGTTGACGTTTTAAACATGTAAAATACAAAATTGAACTGTATTTTTCAAAAAAATATTTTTATAGCTTCCACTGGAAGTTTATGTCAAGAATGTCACTAGTGAAACACACACAGCAATTCAATGTATTGCATTGGGTCACACATTCACACTGCCTTTAATCAAACCAAATAAAAAATCATGTTAAACAATGAGTTAATGGACGAAATTGTCAACTGCAAAAACACACATTCAAACAAAACAAAGATTTATTGTCTTCTACATTTATCAAGAGAATATTTGGCAATTATTGGATGGACTCTGAAATAGCAATAATTGTGTACAATATCAAACACAGTTCCTGTAATATAGTGCCATGTTATTGATAGAAACATTACCAATAAAGTATCTTTGATTATACCAAGTATTATGTTCAACAAGTACAAGAGCCAATGTTACAGATCTACATAATGTTGACTACAAGAGCCAATGTTACAGATCTACATAATGTTGACTACAAGAGCCAATGTTACAGATCTACATAATGTTTACTACAAGAGCCAATGTTACAGATCTACATAATGTTTACTACAAGAGCCAATTTTACAGATCTACAGAATGTTTACTACAAGAGCCAATGTTACAGATCTACATAATGTTTACTACAAGAGCCAATGTTACAGATCTACATAATGTTTACTACAAGAGCCAATGTTACAGATCTACATAATGTTTACTATCTAATCAGAAAGAAATTCTTATAAGTGTCACACTTTCTCTTCAGCTGATATTTGCTAGGTTCCTGTGACTGCAGCAGATTCCCTTCCTTTCTAGTCAAGAAAGAGACAAGTGTACATTGATATCAGATTCCCTTCCTTTCTAGTCAAGAAAGAGACAAGTGTACATTGATATCAGATTCCCTTCCTTTCTAGTCAAGAAAGAGACAAGTGTACATTGATATCTGTTGACATTTACATAACCTAGAGATTAGGTAGATGAGTCCTACCAACTTGTCATAACTGGATGAGTCTAATGGATTCAGTTCTGGTACAAGAGATAATTGCTGTCAGTTGATTTTGTTTTGTTCTTCATGTCACCAAGGAGCAGCAGACAATCAATGCTTTTTAAGTGTATGAGGAAATACCTGTCTGTGTGTGAATGTACTACTGGTGTGTGTGTGTATGTGTGTGAATATTTTATTGAATTTAGGTATGTGTTTGTGTGTAAGTATTTTTGACGTATTGTGCACATGTATGTGTGAGTACTGTACATCTGTGTGCGTTTCTTCTTGCATTGAGTGGGGAAAAGAAGATACTTTGGACTTCAGTGATGCAAAGAAAACAACCAAACTTTCTTGTTGAAATGTAGATCTTATCACCTCCAGCAAAAACTTTTTTTTTACAATCCATTTGATCTTTGCAACATATATGTAAGTACTGATTGACTTGATTCTGATATTTTCAAAGAATTCTGACTGACAGGCAAGAGTCATTCAAATAATAACCATGTGCCAGACAAAATATCCCACTATACAGCAGTAAGATAATGCTACTATAGCAGCAGTATGACCACATTGAGCAATGAATCAAACAGTTTAATTAATACGTTCCTTGTAAAATCAACAACAAGATTTTAGTCTTATCTTATTAAAAAGCATTAATGGATGCTAATTTAGCACTGGCTAGAGTCTGACCATCAAGGCAAAAGAGGCTAAAAACCCTCTTTGCATTTGCTTATATTAATTAGAACACAACACAAGGACCATGTTATACAACCAAGGAAGAAATTCTGGTCTAGAAACTTCCTTTTAGCATTAGTAGATGATCACACTAGCCAGACACTTTCTTGTAACTTTAGTAGCTGGTCAAGTTTATTTTCAAACTAAACAAACAAAAATTGTGCTGAAATTGAACATAGTCATCCTCATTCCCCTCCCAAAATTTTTACAAGAAACACTTTTTTTCTTCCCCAAAACAACTTGTTTGGTTTAACAAAAATTCTGTCAATATCTAAAAGTGAAATGTCTTTCTGTATTCCTGGGATTGTAGGTTGAGCAGAAAAAGGAAGCAATTAGATCTATTGGGAATGGAATTATTAAGCAGTTCTGTAAGAGTCAATCAATAACCAGGTGCTTACAGGTAATTATAACATTTGTGCTGGGTTGGAATCTATTGATTTCTAGTCCACATGTGAACCCAACATGGTGAGGTGCTACACACAAAACTGCATTTTCTGTTGGATTTCATTGTGTTTTAAAATGAAAAAGTCTTTGAATAGACTACATGATTCTTCTGTCTAAATACAGACATAGAACAAAATGGGTCAGAAGAGGCATTTAAAAAACAAATAATACAAATTAATATACAAAATCAAAGACATGAATTTAAAAAAAAATCAACAAAACAAAAGTATCAATGTCGAGTACACTGAAACATTTTTAGTAACCTACAAAAACAACAACATGATCTATTGTTTAGCTTTTTATTTTGGCTGATGAGAAAACTCTCTAGAAATATAAATCTATAATACTGAACTGTCATCTTATTCAATGGAATATCTTGCAAAAATAACAATCAAATGTTACATGTTAAATGTACTAACAAACAAAAACCATTTAAACACATGAACAAGTTCATCTTCCCATTGAAATAGTTTTAAAAAACTCTAGAAGAAACAATTCTTTGAGTTACACAACACAATGGATTTAATTAATTAATGATTAAATATATCATTTTTAAAAACTATTGAGATAACTATGTATATATAAAATATAATGTCATTCACTTAGTGAAAGATATAAAATCAGATCATTAACTAAAACAAACATAAAATGTACATCATAGTGTATATTATGTAAGTAAAATGAACACAATGAAAAGATGATATTGTTCTGGAGAAAGTGGCACTAGCTAGTCAGGTATAGTAGTGCAGTGGCTACATATATATATGAGTAGCTAAGACAGAACAAGCATAATTTATAAAAGCCAAAAGTTCAAAGTGGAATGTGTTTCTCAAAGTTGTCAACTGCAACATGTCTGAATTCTACAACAGTTCAATGTACAAGCTTGAATATTGCGACCATTCATTGGACAAGCCTGAATCCTACAACAATTCAAACTCTGTCCTACATGATGACTTTTCTCTAATATAATGGCTACACTAAAGTCTATTCAAAGAATGTCCACATGATTAGAAGAATGGCTACACTAAAGTCTATTCAAAGAATGTCTACATGATTAGAAGAATGGCTACACTAAAGTCTATTCAAAGAATGTCCACATGATTAGAAGAATGGCTACACTAAAGTCTATTCAAAGAATGTCCACATGATTAGAAGAATGGCTACACTAAAGTCTATTCAAAGAATGTCCACATGATTAGAAGAATGGCTACACTAAAGTCTATTCAAAGAATGTCCACATGATTAGAAGAATGGCTACACTAAAGTCTATTCAAAGAATGTCCACATGATTAGAAGAATGGCTACACTAAAGTCTATTCAAAGAATGTCTACATGATTAGAAAAATGGCTAACCCATGTGGACTATTACAATAGAAAATATAGAGCTATAAGACATGGATGTCAAAATATGGAGACAACAGTTATTGTTTTCTTCAGACCTAGTAAGTGGACTTCATGTTAGGCGGGTCAAAAACACCACAAACAACAATAACAGAATAAGCAAGTAACAAGGTGACCTCAATTGAATTGGGAGAGTTACAATACACACACACGTGAACATTGTGCATTCTGTAGACCAGAACCAAGAGCTAATCAAACCTTTGAGAATCTTGCCTGTAGCTTTCAGAAGATATGAGATGAATGTGTCTAGTCAGTGAGTACATTCTTCCAGATTTGTTAAATTAAAATTTGAATAAGAAGTGGTTTTTCATTTCTAAAGGTTAACAAATAGTCAAACAATCAACACAAATTTAAAAAGTAGAACAAGTATAAAAAATACACAAAAAATAAAAACATTTATGTGGATAATGTTGATTTGATAAAAAAACAACAACAATGCTGAACTGTAATAACTAAACAGACTATTCAAATGTGGACTTAGTCTGAACTATAATTGTTTTATTAGAAGGACAAAGTCGAAGAAGAAACACATTCAGTTCACATCTTTCATATCAGTTCAGGTCTCAAAATGCAAAGTTTTAACCTTTAAAATAATTTTTTGTCTGCTAATCTGAATTCATTGACCACTACAGACACAAACAGAATCTCTTCGTGTTGTCTGTCTGACTATTTGATAAGCCTATAAACAACTCTTCTGAAAAAAAAAGATTTGATTTGAATGGCCATACATTGCTGAACCTGCATTCCACTATCTTTCAATTCAGCACTGTGTTACATTATAAATGTTCAAGTCTAAAAGAAAAAACTTTTATTACACAATAGATGTTAATAAATAATGTTCAGCTGATTTTTGTTTAGAAACCAAACTTCTAACAAAACTAAACAAAAATTTATAAAAAATTGTAGTTACAAGAATTTCTTATTTGTATCTATATAGGAGGGGGGCGGAAATGGATTATTGGTAAACATTCTCCATTACATTAACCAACTAGTCCAATAATAGCAATATTCGTTCAGAACTATCAGCAGTAGACACAACAACAGCAGTTGGGTTTAAAGTAACAATAAAAAATACAATGTCAAAGCTGCAAAAATCTTCACATTTTTAAATATCACAATTAAATTTATAAAAAATTATTTGAAAGAATAAAAGAAGAAGAGAATACATTTAAACATTTTATAATCAACACAGACTGTGGATTTAAAATACATTGATAATTTAAACAGAAAGTGTCCAATGTGTTTTTATATATTATCTTTTCCACTGTCGATGTTTGTAAAAGGTATACAATTGGCAGGCAAACACAAATATATGTGCACAATTAGAAAAGCTGGTATACAATTACAAAACTGTATCAGATCCCTAAATTAAAAATGTAAGGTACTGGTTCAGATCTAGTGCTAAAAGTAAAAAGTGTCTCACCAACAGAGTCTTTGTTCTCTTCACTACTGCAAGGTCTTCTAATTTAGATGTTGACACCTATGCCTGGTTCCATCTTCTTCTAAGTTTTCTAAGTTAGATATTGACACTTATGCTTGGAAAGAAGAACAGGTGAAGTCGTACTTTCACTACTGCAATGTATTCTCAGTTAGATGTTGACACCTATGCCTGGTACCTACTGCAACATCTTCTAAGTTTTCTAAGTTAGATGTTGACACCTATGCCTGGAAAGAAGAACAGGTGAGGTCGCCGCAGAGTGCTCTTATACTCTGACATTTGTGACATGCTGTTCATTTCTTTCTGATTACACTCAGACACCTTTCTAGATACAAGATAGTTCACCTACACAAGAAGAAAGAGAAACAATTTTAAAGTACAAAATAAACTAAACACAATACAAACAGAAGTCATGTGTGGATGTGTGGCTGAGAGGCTAAGCATGTCTGACTACCTATCAAGGGGGCTTGAGGTTCGACACTTGACTCAAGCAGGTACTGAGTGCTTAAAAGCACACGGAAAACCTTCTCCCAGATACCCCCTCCACCAAAGGGTTGAAAAAAGGGGAATGGACCATAGTGCTCTTGAGATTAATAAGCACAAAAGTTGCACTATATAAAAGCTATTCGAAAACAACATTGAAGATTGATCTATAATGCATAATCTAATGTCTTTGAAATGTACATAATTAAATTATCAACTGTAGTACTAAAGCTCTTAATTCTAATGTAGATATTGAAGAACAAGCCACTGCAAGGACATTATATTGTTATGAAATCACTTCATTAATGAATTATTTTTACAAATAAAAAGCTCATATTCACATGACACATTTCTCTGTAGTTCCAAGAGTGTGATAAATAAGTTTGACAATGGCCTTCTTACCCTGTTTAGCATTGCACAGATGTCTTCATTCTTGGCAAACCTCATGAACACTTGGACTATAGCTTCTATATACCAAGAACCTCTGGCTCTGTTACGCCATGCATAGTACCCTGTGGATGACAAGAAAACTAAATATCAAAGATGTCTGGTCAGACAAAATATAACTGTGTGGTCAGATAAAGATATTACTGTGTGGTCAGACAAAGATATTACTGTGTGGTCAGTGAGTAAAAAGATTTTATTTTCGAGCTGTATATTCTTAATGTTTCTATAACCTTAGGTGTTTCTAATTTCAGAATCTGGATCAGCAAAGTATCAACATTTGTCTGATGGATAAAACTTTTCATTGACTATTTTCAAAATAAATGTGTGAGGACTATTCAATGATGAAAACTTGTGATTGGAACACAATTATATTTCTTGTGATTGGAACACAATTATATTTCTTGTGACTGGAACACAATTATATTTCTTGTGACTGGAACACAATTATATTTCTTGGGATTTTAGAACACAATTATATTTCTTGTGACTGGAACACAATTATATTTCTTGTGACTGGAACACACTTATATTTCAACTTTCTTACCCTCTATTAGGACTTACCAGTTTGTGTTGGGTAACAGATGAGCATGTCTGACATTGAGGGGAGCTGGGTGCCATCTCTGGATGTGACAGGTCCTCCATCAGGTTCATCTAGTAAAACACCTTTGTCTAAGTAGCCTGAAATGAACGGGGCAGCATTGTATAAGCCAAGGAAAGATATACTGTACACAGTCATCTATCAACCTATCTATGGCTCTGCCATCGTGTAGCTTTGTGTTCTGTAAACTGCCTAATCATCGCCAGCTCCTAATTTTCCCACATGGCTGACTCCCAAAACCTTTCCCATGTTTGGCTCTTTCTGTAAGGCAGCAGAGGTTTGAGCCCCCTCCTGCACATTCACCAAGTTCCCACTAAAATGAATGTCATCTTTAGCTCAAAACAATCATTTCAGGACCTCTACAATGTCAGTGTTTACACACTGGGAGTTGCAGGACCGTTATTTAGAAACTACCGTATGTAATATATCGCAGGCTCATGTTCTAGTGCTTAACAACTACCTTGCCTAATAAATGTGTTGCTCTAATTTCTTCCCCAAAATACTTCAATGTTATTTTTCTTTATTAGTTCTTTTTTTTTTACAACAAAGTTATGAAAAAATAATTGTATGTCTACAAGTAATGACTGTTATGCTAAGTAGGTCTCCCTCTATAAGGTGATATCTGAAAGTCTGATGGGACATAAAGGTTTAGTCTCTTGTCTCCTCACACGTGTTCTGCCCATGCCAGAACAGCTCCCATTAAGAAGAACATCTCTTTATCCGATCACTTTTAAAACGGATTAGACCACGCCCAGTCACGACGCCGCGGCTGCATTGATTTAAAACAAGAAGAAACATGGGAGGGAGAGGGGGAGAGAAAGCGATTAGCTTCATCATGGTAGGGTGGGGTGGGGGATCAAAGCCAAACTAGATGACGTACAACCAATCCCCATCCTAAATCCGCAGGCCTCGAAATGCACCCGTACACGGAAGCTGCAGGCATCGAACCATGCGCCTATCTCTGAAATAGTCACACCGAAATAGACAGAAACATCTCAATGACACCTGACATTGCGAAAGTACAGAAGTGTGTTGACGTGAGTTCAATAGGTGGACGATTAGAAGGGGTCGACACTTTTAGGAAAAACAATATTAAAAAAAAAAGTTTATCAAAAGACAACTGAACTTTGTGGAGACAGGTTCATAGGACAATAGTCAAGAGAGCAAATCAAATGAGATTAGGAACAAAAGAGAACAATGAAGTGGGAAAAGCCAGAGATTTTGTCAACGTAAGGCCAAGTTTTTAATTGATTCAAACACTCTTTTCAAAATATTCAATCTATTCAAGTCATGGAGGAACCTGAACACGGATCTCAAAAACGACTTTTCCTATAAATTAAGTAGTTGATGTATATCGCTGAGAAAAGAGTTACTAGCTCGATGGCCACATTTGGAAATCTAGTTTTAATTTTTAAAAGTAAAAAAGAAATCAATTTAAAATTTGGCTAGAGAACTAGGTCTAGATCTACATCTAACATAGGTTTGAAAGGACTATCGCATTGGGGAATTTCCGAATGTAAGGCATTACTGATTCAAGAGTTTAATAAATTAATGTTCATGAAAATTTTGCCTATAGTCTTCTAAGCCTTAAGTCCTATCATTGGAATATTATAAAGTGTAATAAATCTATACATTCGCTTAACCAGGATTCATTCGCTGTGGGAAAGGGGCGGGGTAAAAAAAAATGTTCCATTGTTTTTTTTAATCTAAGATTCATTCGTTATAAAGAGAAAGACAAATCGCCGCTGTGTCTAAGAAACGAGTTTCTTGTTTTTCTTGTCAGACGTCTTGAGACATGAAGAGACGACTGCTCATGACGTATAGAACTGCTCTGTATCTCCTAGCCACGCCCCCAAAGCTGTTACCAGGACATTTGTAGACACCTGGAGACCAAAGTGAACTCCCTGTTTTGTGGACAGAGAAACCACGCTACTTTGTTGAATCTTAAACCACAAAATGGTTTTCTGTGATCAACATTTCATTGTGCTAAAAGCAAATCGATAGCTTCCACTAGGGAACACAATCTCTTATAACCACTGGACTAAATATCAGTGGATGTAACAAGTAAAAGGCCTTTTATTCCATTCTTCCATGCCAATGTAGACTTCTGAACAAGTCCATTCTCTTTGGTGTCACTATTTCTCAAATATTGAATTCACACGGACCAAACAAACTGTCACGTGATAACAAAACACTTTTGTGTGATGTAGTTTGTAATGTATCCAGGAACATAGACAAGCTGCACACAACAGGGCCAGTCAAACGTGTATAATAAACCAAGATCTATTTATCAAACACTGTGAATACAAGGAAGACTACACAAAAAAAGTACTTTCAACAACCTGTAGGTACTCTTTCTGACCAGTTGAACTATACTATAACTATAATATACTATAACCAGTCTAACTAGACTAACCAGTATAACCATTTCATTTAAGTTAGACTAACCACCAGTCCAACTAAAGGAACCAATGTAACCAGTACAACTAAAGGAACCAATGTAACCAGTCCAACTAAAGGAACCAATGTAACACTACCAGTATGTGTGTGTGTGTGTGTCAGTGCAAGTGAAACAGAAGAGACAAAGAAATGCTCATGTTATAAACCAAACTCCGAGACGGTTGGAGAAATGACCTGAGTAGTATGCTAACAAGTAAAAACACATAACATGTAAACTAAAAACAATGCCCCCCCCCCTTTTTTTCCACCTAAGAGTAGAAGCAGACATTATGACGTTAAGAGAAACAAATCCAGCGTGAGTCAACCTATCTGATTTGAGAGCCAGTGCTGTGACACGTGTATGCCCAGCCGTGTGACGTGATACCCTGACAACACGTCATGGCACACGTCATGCAGGAGTGCGGCATACATCATTTATCTACTGAGACCCAGAGAGAATCAATAGCGAGAGAGCAAACTGTTGACGGCCCAAAAGCTTTAACATTTCATCACAGGCTCTCGTACAGTTTCATCGAGTTGTAGATAGTATTCTTTCTTTTTGTCCCGGGACTGTCAAACGCGTTGTATTTCATCCAACAAACTACAGATGTGTAGGACATGATTTGAAACAAATAGTACGCTTGAATATTAGAAGACTGAACATACAATTATTTCAAACGTTTTCTTTGCTCTATTGATTGCATTGAGCCAAACCTTCCTGTAGACACGATGTTTAGATGTCACGTGAGCAGGGAGGTTTGAAAGGTCATTTGAATATCAGAACAATTATTTCCGAAACAAGACATTTAAGCAAATGTGTCTATTTGTATTCTAGACAAAAGGGAGGTTAGATATATTCTTTTTAAAATAGAAAAATCAGAAACTAGGAGACAAAATGGAAACCTCTGGCTGGGATTTAATTAGACTGAGGTGATAGTTCAAATTCATTCCGGTTCCATCCGAATTTTGTCTTCAGTCAATGACATGTTTAGCTGTGGGTGTGGAAGTTGCTCACTTGAAATGTTATATTAACTACGTGTACATCCTAAACTGCTAATGTAAGAATCTTTATTCCATTCTCACAACAGACAAGTTCACTCTATCTAAAGTTTGCAGTTATCAACATCTCACGTGTTTATCTACACATCTCTTTCAACTACACATCACAATGTGCATGGACACATTGATCTACACATCTCTTTCAACTACACATCACAATGTACATGGACACATTGATCTACACATCTCTTTCAACTACACATCACAATGTCCATGGACACATTGATCTACACATCTCTTTCAACTACACATAACAATGTACATGGACACATGGATTTACACAACTTTTAAAAATACACTTAATGTAGATGAAGTCATTAGCTCTAGAACAACTTTCCTCGCTCTTTCGACCCCCCCCCCCCCAATCTCCATGTCTTCCTTTCAGTGAAACCAATTGACCAGAACGCAGGCTTCTAAATGTTTTGTCAATGCCAATGCAAACTGAAAAAGTTAAAGATATAATTAGAAGTGGTTCTATCAAGTACTACACAGGAGGCAACTATTGAGCGAGCTGGTCGTTATTCACAACGAGATGATGCTCACAATTTCCATTTAAAGAACTTCTACCCATTTCCATTTAGAGAACTTCTCCTACCCATTTCCATTTAGAGAACTTCTCCTACCCATTTCCATTTAGAGAACTTCTCCTACCCATTTCCATTTAGAGAACTTCTCCTACCCATTTCCATTTAGAGAACTTCTTCTCTCCATTTCCATTAGAGAACTTCTCCTACCCATTTCCATTTAGAGAACTTCTCCTATCCATTTCCATTTAGAGAACTTCTCCTACCCATTTCCATTTAGAGAACTTCTCCTACCCATTTCCATTTAGAGAACTTCTTCTCTCCATTTCCATTTAGAGAACTTCTTCTCTCCATTTCCATTTAGAGAACTTCTCCTACCCATTTCCATTTAGAGAACTTCTCCTACCCATTTCCATTTAGAGAACTTCTCCTAACCATTTCCATTTAGAGAACTCCTCCTACCTATTTCCATTTAAAGAACTTCTACCCATTTCCATTTAGAGAACTTCTCCTACCCATTTCCATTTAGAGAACTTCAGCTTGTTTCACTACAAGAAAAGACATAGACGTGTACTGACAATTTGAGCAAATGAACTCGTTGATAAGGACGGAGAGAAAACTTAACCAAACTAAAGTAGATTTCATCAAACACCAAAACCAAAGGTGAGAAACATAGTATAACAATGAAATTCTTTCTTACCAAGTGCCATTATAGCCTGGGCTGGCTGAATTAGCCAGGAAAAGCAACGACTTCTCAGAGTAAACTAGATACCATTGAACCACGCGTTGGACGTCTACTCGTTTGATGGAACGTTTAGACTCCCCGCCAGCTAGTGCAAGTCATTCAAGTATGTTCGGAGAGCTTTGTGGTCATTCAATTCACAAGACAAGGTTGATTTGACTTCAATCTCAATTTTCTGGCGTTTTATTGTTCTAATTCCTACAACCCATTTCAAATGATCTCCATCAGACCATTGCTAGTTGGGTTCGAATCTCGGTGAAGACTGGGAATTTAAATTTTGGGATTTTTAGGGCGCCCCTGAGTCCACACTACTCTAATGTGTACACGACTTTAGTTGGGGAAAGTAAAGGCAGTTGGTCGTTGTGTTGGCCACATGACACTGCTCGTTAACCGTTGGCTAAAGAAACAGATGACCTCCTAACATCATCTGCTTTATAGATGGCAAGGTGTGAAAGGAAACTATTTTAAGCGAGACTGTGTAGTAACAGTTGCGATCACCACACTGAGAGTAGAATTCTACCTTATATCTGAACAATCAAAATGGACCTAGAAAGAAACGGACCAAAAAAAAAAAAGGATAAGAAAATAAAATCGTGAAAGAAAAGAAACCTCGTCAATCTGTCCCCCACTCAGAAGCAATGATTAATTCTGCTCTAATTATCTCATTAGCTTGGAACTCAATCTCTTCAGAGTCCCCCAATGCCAGCTGAATTGCAAGAACGCGATGCCTGCAGCTTGTGTTCTGTGTATGTATCAACAATTCATTAGCGGGTCTCTCCCCATTGAAACATGTATTGATTGGACGAATGCACTCGGCACTTTTGTGTGTGTGGTGTTCTGTGCTAATAAAGGCAATCTTTTGGTCTCCATTCTTTGACGGCAAAGACACGACTCTGAAAAGGAAAGGGGGGGGGGAGATCTAGGTAGGGTCGTAGTCTGAAGATCCCAAAATAAAAGAGGTAGCTGTCTCAATTCATTCCCCTCCCCTCTCACATACCTAACACGTATAAGAGAATAGTCACAACTCTGTTTGAAAAAGGGGAAATGTTTACTACGTGTCATCTCTGTAATAGCCCACATAGCTGACAAATGTTGCCCAACACTGTGACTCTGCCAAAGCCCACATAGTGCTGACAAATGTTACCCAACACAGTGACTCTGCCAAAGCCCACATAGTGCTGACAAATGTTGCCCAACACTGTGACTCTGCCAAAGCCCACATAGTGCTGACAAATGTTGCCCAACACAGTGACTCTTCCAAAGCCCACATAGTGCTGACAAATGTTGCCCAACACTGTGACTCTTCCAAAGCCCACATAGCTGACAAATGTTGCCCAACACTGTGACTCTGCCAAAGCCCACATAGCGCTGACAAATGTTGCCCAACACAGTGACTCTGCCAAAGCCCACATAGTGCTAACAAATGTTGCCCAACACAGTGACTCTGCCAAAGCCCACATAGTGCTGACAAATGTTGCCCAACACAGTGACTCTGCCAAAGCCCACATAGCGCTGACAAATGTTGCCCAACACAGTGATTCTGCCAAAGCCCACATAGCGCTGACAAATGTTGCCCAACACAGTGACTCTGCCAAAGCCCACATAGCGCTGCCAAATGTTGCCCAACACAGTGACTCTGCCAAAGCCCACATAGTGCTGACAAATGTTGCCCAACACTGTGACTCTGCCAAAGCCCACATAGTGCTGACAAATGTTGCCCAACACAGTGACTCTGCCAAAGCCCACATAGTGCTGACAAATGTTGCCCAACACAGTGACTCTTCCAAAGCCCACATAGTGCTGACAAATGTTGCCCAACACAGTGACTCTGCCAAAGCCCACATAGCTGACAAATGTTGCCCAACACTGTGACTCTGCCAAAGCCCACATAGCTGACAAATGTTGCCCAACACTGTGACTCTGCCAAAGCCCACATAGCGCTGACAAATGTTGCCCAACACAGTGACTCTGCCAAAGCCCACATAGTGCTGACAAATGTTGCCCAACACAGTGACTCTGCCAAAGCCCACATAGTGCTGACAAATGTTGCCCAACACAGTGACTCTGCCAAAGCCCACATAGCGCTGACAAATGTTGCCCAACACAGTGATTCTGCCAAAGCCCACATAGCGCTGCCAAATGTTGCCCAACACAGTGACTCTGCCAAAGCCCACATAGCGCTGCCAAATGTTGCCCAACACAGTGACTCTGCCAAAGCCCACATAGTGCTGACAAATGTTGCCCAACACAGTGACTCTGCCAAAGCCCACATAGTGCTGACAAATGTTGCCCAACACAGTGACTCTGCCAAAGCCCACATAGTGCTGACAAATGTTGCCCAACACAGTGACTCTTCCAAAGCCCACATAGTGCTGACAAATGTTGCCCAACACAGTGACTCTTCCAAAGCCCACATAGTGCTGACAAATGTTGCCCAACACAGTGACTCTGCCAAAGCCCACATAGTGCTGACAAATGTTGCCCAATACGGTTAAAAGTAAAACACAATGTAGCTTAAAGTTTACATAAAACATCAAGTTAGGCTTCTGTGAAGTAAATGTCTCACCCTATAAACTAAATGTCTCACCAAGTGAACTAAATGTCCCAGCCTGTGGACTAAATGTCTCACCCTATGAACTAGATTTACCAGCCTGTGAACTAAATGTCTAACCCTATGAACTAAAAGTCTCAGCCTTTGAACTAAATGTCCCAGCTGTTGAAATTATAAATGTAAGTAAATATTATGTAAAAGTGTTATTCTGCCTATGATTAACTTACCAATCAATAACTAATGTATAATCAATATTAAAAGATAGCTCAACCCTATCAATAACTTATACATACAGCACTATATGGGTAAATCGATGGATTATCAAAATGTATAAACAATGTAATCGATAGCCATAATGTCTAGAGTAAACAAATCAATCGATCATCTAACAAGTGTATTAATTAATCGATAGAAAATACTGCGCAGGCCTGGTCTGAAGATTGCCACATGGTGGACATTTCACTCTCCACGCCTAAAGGACCAATGGCCTTGACCTTGTTCTCACCCACTGCTAACGGGCAGGGCGAACACAATTTGGTGCTACTGACACTACGAAGGAGTGTAGAGCAGGACGGACGAGGGCTGGGGGAGGCCGTGGTAAGAAAACAAAATCGATCATTAGAGAGCACAGTTATGAAAACAGTGACCCACACAAGGCGGCTGACCAGACGTCACTAGGACAGGGCCACACATCAGATCATGTAAGATCACTGAACACATGCTACCAGTTACCCAGCAGACGTCCAACTGAAATAACACAGTGCTAGATCAGAAATGTCTCATCGATGTGTTGAGTGAAGACGAGCTAACAGGGGGCCATGTGAAACAATTGAAGAGATATTTGGAAACGTGGGGAGTCTAGTTCTTAAAAAGAACAACAACTAATCTAACAGCGCTGTTTAGTTTTCCAACAAGATAAAGAAAACCAAGTCCCTTGTCTTCTCTGAATAGAAGTTTAGTTTTACTGTCTTTTTGTTTCCTTGACTAGAAACAGAGCGCTGTTGTTTCCTTCACTAGAAACAGAGCGCTGTTGTTTCTTTGACTAGAAACAGAGCCCTGTTGTTTCCTTGACTAGAAACAGAGCGCTGTTGTTTCCTTCACTAGAAACAGAGCGCTGTTGTTTCTTTGACTAGAAACAGAGCCCTGTTGTTTCCTTGACTAGAAACATAGCGCAATTGTTTCATTGACTAGAAACAGCGCTGTTGTTTCCTTGACTAGAAACAGAGCGCAGTAGTTTCCTTGACTAGAAACAGAGCGCTGTTTCATCTCAATTCTAATCTAATACTTATTCTTTATGTGTCAAGTTTGCCGCTTCTGTAGCATTTAGGGCCTAATTAGATGTTATAAAAAAAAAGAGGTTAAATCTCTTCTGTTAACAGAAATTGTTAAATGATGTCGGAAAATATTTACAAAATGTGTTGATGATTGAAGTATTAAAAGAAAGGTAAATGAAATCGCTCTCAAAAGGCAGACAATTACATGACTCATCAGTTTTCCGAGCAACCGAAGGACCATGTCCAAGCATCTTTTTTTTTCCCCATTGGCCCTGGACGAATGTGTTGACATGTGTGATGTTGCCCAGTTCAGCATTTGTATAAGAAGAATTGGTGATAGTTTCAACATCTTTGAAAAACCTGAGTCTGTAACGAAGTGTGTGTGGAAAGAAGCGAACGATTGGTTGTGAATGATACGGCATTCTAATAAGAAAGTAATGAAATGTTAGATCTGGACCTACTAGTTTCACTTTGAAAGCTGCTATGTAGCGCCAGACATGAAATGTTAGATCTGGACATACTAGTTTCACTTTGAATGCTGCTATGTAGCGCCACACATGAAATGTTAGATCTGGACCTACTAGTTTCACTTTGAATGCTGCTATGTAGCGCCAGACATGAAATGTTAGATCTGGACCTACTGGTTTCACTTTCAATGCTGCTATATAGCGCCAGACATGAAATGTTAGATCTGGACCTACTGGTTTCACTTTCAATGCTGCTATGTAGCGCCAGACATGAAATTTTAGATCTGGACCTACTAGTTTCACTTTGAATGCAGCTATGTAGCGCCAGACATGAAATGTTAGATCTGGACCTACTAGTTTCACTTTGAATGCCGCTATGTAGCGCCAGACATGAAATGTTAGAACCATCCACAGAGACGACGGTGATGTTAGTCGTGTGATTCCCTCTGACCAGAAGTAGCCTTATCAGTGTCATCATCGAGTGTCCCATGTTATGACACACTTCAGGCAGTCTATTTCTGACCAGATGGCAGTGCGCACTCAAGACTGCATCACAATCGACCGACAAGATGGCGGTGAGGCAGGAGAGGAGAGAAGCGATGACGTGCTTTATGGTACAACGGGGTCAGGGTGCAGGTCTAACTAAAGACTAAATAACAAAGTTCCTTCAATGTCATGCAAAGAAACGAATGTTGGTCTAGAACTCGAGGCATAACTCGGCAGTATGTCATCTCGAGGCATAAGTCGGCAGTATGTCATCTCGAGGCATAAGTCGGCAGTATGTCATCTCGAGGCATAACTCGGCAGTATGTCATCTCGAGGCATAACTCGGCAGTATGTCATCTCGAGGCATAACTCGGCAGTATGTCATCTCGAGGCATAACTCGGCAGTATGTCATCTCGAGGCATAACTCGGCAGTATGTCATCTCGAGGCATAACTCGGCAGTATGTCATCTCGAGGCATGAGTCGGCAGTATGTCATCTCGAGGCATAACTCGGCAGTATGTCATCAAGTGTTACAGCACACGTTTTCATTGGCTTTTCTTCACACCATTCAAACTAAATGGGGACCAATGAATACAAAGTAACAAACACTTTGAAAGTGTATGCCAATGTAGAGCTTTTTTTTTAAACTGCGTTTCTTGTTCTGTACTTTAACTCTTTAACTCCAACTAACGATACCAACGTTGATTCTACTAGAATGTGATAAATAATTACGGAGAGAAAGAGTTAATTGGAACTGCAGCAATAATTTTGGAATGACACACAAATATTGGAGGAGACTAATCTATTCGGGGAAAGGTCTACATTTGTTTTAATGCCAGAAATGTAAACTCATTTTACGGCTAAGAGATGTCGCAAGATAATTGAGTGTCATTGAAATCAAAGACATGTTCTTGTGTTTGGAATCAAATGTGCAATGCGAATGTGTGAAGTTCACATTAGACAGTTGAAACTCTCAAAGATATTGGGTGTTCAAGTGAAGTAACTTTTGTTTTGTTTTTAAATAAAGATGTAAAGTTACCTTTTCTTTGCATCCAAAGAACCGAATTACTATTATTATTATTTAAAAACTATTTATCTTGAATTCTTAGTTTTCCATATAATAAAAAAATCGAACTTTTTTTTTGTAGTTAAAAAATCTCAATTTTGTATATTCCACTATCAAGGATTCCCGTATTTGAGACAAATGTATCAACTTTAATTTTATCAATTTTTAGAAGACTGAAAGTGCTATTGAAGTATTTTAGATAATGTTATTTTCTCCACCCATAACCTTTGGTAACACAATTTTAGAACCACTGGCCACCACTAGGTAGACTTAGAATTGTGTCTTACCAACTAGCGAGTCTTGCGAAGTCTGGCTATAGATTAACCATTAGAGTGTGATGCCAGTAGACCCAGGTAGTCACTTTCTCTTTATCTCTATAATTTCTCGCTCACATGCTAGTCTAACGGCTGGCGGCAAATCAATGACAATTACGAAAAGGATTTTTAATTGTAACCTAGTCAAATCATCAGGCAATGTTTGGAAATATCTGGGCAACTAGTAGGACAAACAAATGAAAGAGATACCTTCATAAGAGCTTTGCAGACATATCAAGAAAAACTGGAGTGTGTAAACTAATTGTTAAATCTAGTCACTCAAGAGGCAGCAGTGTGAGGGATAGAGTCTTCCTTAGAATTCACCATTTGCTTCTTGTTACTTACCTAAATTTTATGTCTAGACATGGTACCATCACATAGTACATCCCTACATGTCCTAAACAAGGTACCATCACATAGTACATCCCTACATGTCCTAGACATGGTACCATCACATAGTACATCCCTACATGTCCTAAACAAGGTACCATCACAGCTCAAACATAGTACATCACTACATGTCCTAAACAAGGTACCATCACAACTCACCACATAGTACATCCCTACATGTCCTAAACAAGGTACCATCACATAGTACATCCCTACATGTCCTAAACAAGGTACCATCACAACTCACCACATAGTACATCCCTACATGTCCTAAACAAGGTACCATCACATAGTACATCCCTACATGTCCTAGACATGGTACCATCACATAGTACATCCCTACATGTCCTAAACAAGGTACCATCACAGCTCAAACATAGTACATCCCTACATGTCCTAAACAAGGTACCATCACAACTCACCACATAGTACATCCCTACATGTCCTAAACAAGGTACCATCACATAGTACATCCCTACATGTCCTAGACAAGGTACCATCACAACTCATATATAGTACATCCATAACTTATCCTAAACAAGGTACCATCACAACTCACCAAATAGTACATCCCTACATGTCCTAGACATGGTACCATCACAACTCACCACAGAGTACATCCCTACATGTCCTAGACATGGTATCATCACATAGTACATCCCTACATGTCCTAGACAAGGTACTATCACAACTCACCACATAGTACATTTCTACATGTCCTAGACATGGTATTATCACAACTCACCACATAGTACATTTCTACATGTCCTAGACATGGTATTATCACAACTCACCACATAGTACATTTCTACATGTCCTAGACATGGTATTATCACAACTCACCACATAGTACATTTCTACATGTCCTAGACATGGTATTATCACAGCTCACCACATAATACATCCCTACATGTCCTAGACATGGTACTAGGACATAGTACAGTCCTACCAATTATCTCCTGACAAGTGATCCCCAACATACTAGGGCCCAACCAATCACACCCCAACTGATTACACGCATGTACATTACATCCCAACCAATTAAATGTATACACATTACATCCCAACCAATTAAATGTATACACATTACATCCCAACCAATTTAATGTATATACATTAGATCCCAACCAATTAAATGTATACACATTACATCCCAGGCAATTAAATGTATACACATTACATCCCAACCAATTAAATGTATACACATTACATCCCAACCAATTAAATGTATACACATTACATCCCAGGCAATTAAATGTATACACATTACATCCAAACCAATTAAATGTATACACATTACATCCAACCAATTAAATGTATACACATTATATCCCAACCAATTAAATCTATACACATTACATCCCAGGCAATTAAATGTATACACATTACATCCAAACCAATTAAATGTATACACATTACATCCCAACCAATTAAATGTATACACATTACATCCCAGGCAATTAAATGTATACACATTACATCCAAACCAATTAAATGTATACACATTACATCCAAACCAATTAAATGTATACACATTACATCCAAACCAATTACATGTATACACATTACATCCCAGGCAATTAAATGTATACACATTACATCCCAGGCAATTAAATGTATACACATTACATCCCAACCAATTAAATGTATACACATTACATCCCAACCAATTAAATGTATACACATTACATCCAAACCAATTAAATGTATACACATTACATCCCAACCAATTAAATGTATACACATTACATCCCAGGCAATTAAATGTATACACATTACATCCAAACCAATTAAATGTATACACATTACATCCAAACCAATTAAATGTATATACATTACATCCAAACCAATTACATGTATACACATTACATCCAAACCAATTAAATGTATACACATTACATCCCAACCAATTAAATGTATACACATTACATCCCAGGCAATTAAATGTATACACATTACATCCAAACCAATTAAATGTATACACATTACATCCAAACCAATTAAATGTATATACATTACATCTAAACCAATTACATGTATACACATTACATCCAAACCAATTACATGTATACACATTACATCCCAGGCAATTAAATGTATACACATTACATCCCAACCAATTAAATGTATACACATTACATCCCAACCAATTAAATGTATACACATTACATCCCAACCAATTAAATGTATACACATTACATCCCAACCAAATAAATGTATACACATTACATCCCAACCAATTAAATGTATATACATTACATCCAAACCAATTTAATGTATACACATTACATCCCAACCAAATAAATGTATACACATTACATCCCAACCAATTAAATGTATACACATTACATCCCAGGCAATTAAATGTATACACATTACATCCAAACCAATTAAATGTATACACATTACATCCAAACCAATTAAATGTATACACATTACATCCAAACCAATTAAATGTATACACATTACATCCAAACCAATTACATGCATACACATCACATCCCAGGCAATTAAATGTATACACATTACATCCCAACCAATTAAATGTATACACATTACATCCCAACCAATTTAATGTATACACATTACATCCCAACCAATTTAATGTATACACATTACATCCCAACCAATTAAATGTATACACATTACATCCCAACCAATTAAATGTATACACATTACATCCAAACCAATTACATGTATACACATTACATCCAAACCAATTAAATGTATACACATTACATCCAAACCAATTACATGTATACACATTACATCCAAACCAATTACATGTATACACATTACATCCCAGGCAATTAAATGTATACACATTACATCCCAACCAATTAAATGTATACACATTACATCCCAACCAAATAAATGTATACACATTACATCCCAACCAATTAAATGTATATACATTACATCCAAACCAATTTAATGTATACACATTACATCCCAACTAAATAAATGTATACACATTACATCCCAACCAATTAAATGTATACACATTACATCCCAGGCAATTAAATGTATACACATTACATCCCAACCAAATAAATGTATACACATTACATCCAAACCAATTAAATGTATACACATTACATACAAACCAATTAAATGTATACACATTACATCCAAACCAATTACATGTATACACATTACATCCCAGGCAATTAAATGTATACACATTACATCCCAACCAATTAAATGTATACACATTACATCCCAACCAATTTAATGTATACACATTACATCCCAACCAATTAAATGTATACACATTACATCCCAACCAATTAAATGTATACACATTACATCCAAACCAATTAAATGTATACACATTACATCCCAGGCAATTAAATGTATACACATTACATCCAAACCAATTTAATGTATACACATTACATCCCAACCAATTTAATGTATACACATTACATCCCAACCAATTTAATGTATACACATTACATCCCAACCAATTAAATGTATACACATTACATCCCAACCAATTAAATGTATACACATTACATCCCAAGTCATTCCAAGCACACAACTTACGTCTCAATCCATTACATTTTCGCGTATTACATTATCGCCCTACATTTATTCTATATCTCAACATAGAATTGCAACCACACTATGCCCCTTCCTGAAAATTTTGCCATGAATATTGTTTGTCTTACATAATGCATCCCCCCCCCCCGCCTCCGACACCCGGCTAAAATGGAAGGTAGCAAACAAAGGAAGTGCTGCATACAGCGCCACCGTCACAGATATTGACAATCTTATGCAACCAGATGATCACGTGTCGTGTTTAGCATGATGGTAAAAATATAAGCTGAATAATTGGGTGTGGGGATCAATTGCAACATATGCGAACACTAACACAGCTAGCAAAACATCAAGAAAAAACAAAGCTGAAGTATCGCCAGCATCAATGGTTAACAATCGAGGAATAACAATACAGTAAACTATTTTGTACTGAACTTGCTTCTCCCAAATGAGTCAGTTGGCAATAGATTATTAGAACCACTACTAATAGGTATACAGTAGCCCTCGACACTTAAATCAGACTGCTACGCTCCCTGATCATGGCCACATTCTTGTATGCTTGCGAATCTTGGACGCTGACTGCAGAGGAAGATAAGAGGATCCTAGTAATGGAATTAAGATGCTACGGAAAGATCCTAAGTATCACTTTAAAAAAAACGCATCACAAATGAAAAGATTATACAGCAATTGGACCCCACGGTGACCTGCTAACTACTGTCAAAAAAAGGCAAATTTAAACTCCATGGCCATATCACTAGGTCCCCAGGGCTCGCAAAAGACCTTCTCTCAGTACCTGGACACAGAAGAAGAGGCAGACAAAGAAAGCGATGGGAAGACAGCGTAAAAGAATGGACGGTCCTGGCAGTGAAAGAGGTTCTATCCAAGGCAACTGAGAGGAATGGAGAAAGACGGTCAACAGATCTTGTGAGTGTTATAATATATTCAGCTTGATGGCTTTTCTCACCAGCAATTCATCGCCTTCAAAATCTTTTCTTACGCTGTGAACTATCTCCATTCCCATTGTCACCACATCAAATGAAGTCTGAGCATTCAGTGCCTCCAATGGATACAAAGAAAAGCATTTAGTCCATTAGACAATTGTGAGCATTCATTAGGTCCTTAAGTGAGATCTGCGTCACTGAAAAGAACGAATAATTCTCTCTTTACCATAGGGCTACTTTTGAAATCTATTTGAAGCTATTTCCATACCATATTTTAATGTTTCGATACTTTGATGAACTACTCAATACCTCTCAGCCATTACATTATATGCATTTTTTACAAAGACAAAATGTATTCATTACTTTGAACAAGACGTTTCCGAAAGAAAACAAAACATTAGTGGGAGGGGGGCTGAACATTATATTCTGTACCTCCTAATAGTGTCAATTGCTAGCCCCAAGACTGCTGACCACTTGCCATGTCACAATAATGCGCTGTCTACGACACGGGGATAAATGTCACAACGTGCCCCACGGTGCTGGTCTAATACAAGCTGGCACGTAAACTTATACCATGTTTGACAGCTCTTGGCGAGGATTCTCTGGCCAATCGGATGTGCACACACACCCATCCCGCAGACGTAAACGGGGTTGCCACCTATTGAGAAAACCCCTGAGTTTTTGGAAAGCCCTACCCAGTCTCTAATTCTATATTCCCCCTGTGGTCACTGTTAATAAAAAATGAACTTGACGTCTTTGTTTCACCGGCCTTTTGGTTCAGTTCACCCGTCGTTCATGATCAACTCTTTCAATTGAGTTTGAATCAATCTGTCTATTGTATTCTATTTAGGTATGTGTGTATGGGAAACGCTAAATTTCGGCCTAATTTTAAATTAAGACATGATTAATCATCAAAATATACCATATAAATGAACATCTACAATAGTAAATTAAAACAGTTGAGAGTCATTTACTAATCTGTCTAGTTTTGACATGAGAACTAACCCAAACTAAATCCTACATGTTAAACAAGAGTAAACCAGCAAGTTAGTGACAATCGCCAAGATCGCGATGTTAAGTGTGGTAGACAAGGCAGAAACACTTATGCGGCTTAATACATTGTATTGTTAGGTCGTGGATCACTAGAGGACATTTGTTACCGAAGAGCATCCGAGCATATATATGGCGTCATTCCGTAGAGCAGATATTTAAAACTGATACAATTTCTGGTAAGGTCAGTTTAGGTTGAACAGAAACTAACACATTTCATTGGCGTGAAAGGACTCATTCAAAGTGAGACTTGAAGTTGAATGAGCTGGTGTTGGTGGTGTGGCCACGGAGGTCAGACGTCTTCATTAGACGTTTCTGTGTTAGTACAATATCAAAAAGGAGTATGTGGAATAAACCACTTGGCTACCTTACATGGGGGCTGGAGTTCAAATCCTGAAGGAAATTAAATTTGGGACTCGAGAAGAGTTGTGCGCTCTCTCACACCTATCGTGACCTCCGTGAAGGTGCCGGACGTCTCCAGACAAGAGACTGAACACAATAGCGCACTCAGCGTGCTGAAGCAGGTAAGACGCGCTAGAAAAGGTCACGGGTATTCCAAATACAAGAAATGTAAAACGTATTAAGAATCACTACAAGAGAACAAGATCCAGAGTGTTGAATAAGATGTAGATAACACCCAATTTTAAACTAGACGCCAAACTTACAGATCGAGTTCTGACACACAAAAAAAAGAGGGGGGGGGGTAGGGAGGCAATGGTTTGTGCACTATACAGTTTGAACAAGGCAGGGGGGAGCAAAGGTCTTGTACTACATGTGTGTGTTCGAGTGCGTGCGCTAGGGCAGAAAGGTAGTAAGAATGTATCGGACAAAAAAAAAAAGAGTTTGCCAAAACGTTCTTGACGTCTACATCAAATCTCACTCAAGACTCAATAGTGTGACGTATTTCTGAATCTTCTGGCTAAATGTACTAGTAGACACACAAATAAAAACACTGCAAAGAACTTGACGACTCAACTTTCAGCTTCATATAACTTTAATGACTATTAACTCTAAAATTACTGTAACATGTAGCGTAGAAGACTGTACAATATCTGTCAGTTTACAGTTAGCTATACTTCGTTGCAATGCATCTCTTCACTTCGTTGCAATTCCTCTCTTCTCAACTTGCATCGAGCCGTATTCCACAGAACAGACCAACGACACACTTCCCAGTGTCGCTCAACAGGTCTCCCAAAGCTGAACCAAGTCGTACTCAAGTCTACCGAATCAGAGCCGCACACGTCTTACATCGACTGTATCGGCTCAAGTCCACTGTAGTTCGCTGTATAGACTTTAACGACAGTAGTCCAATCCAGTTAACTCTACCCTAGTTAACTTGCATCGAGTCGTACACATTTCTCTTCCACTAGAGCCGCACACGTCTTACATCGTCTGTATCGACTGTAACGGCTCACTCACGACTGACTTTCACATTAACTCTCTGGCTTATATAGTCCCAAATCGCTTGTCCATTGTTGCAAAAACACTGCTAGTATCCTCTGGAACAACACGGGAGGAAACATCACATCCTGTCGTTGTTTATACATGTCGATTCCAGAGAACACCTGCTGCAGTGTCATCTCGCCGAGGTCACACGTAGTGACCTCTAACTGTCACTGTTCATTTGTAACACTGCCCCCTTCGTAGATCAGTTCGTCCTCTGGAACAACACGTGAGGGCACGTCACATCCTGTCTTTGTTGATACGCGTAGATTCCAGAGAACACTGGCTGCTGTGTCATCTCGCTGGGGTCACACGTTGACCTCTACTTGTCACTGTTCATTTGTAACACTATTTATCTGGTTCTCTGCTGATTAGTGAACACACAAATTCTAATGCCCTATGTTGGATATCCCGGTCACCATGTAGGGTAAAGACCGATGTTTCTATTGTCTTTCCATTAATTCGCCCAATGAGATAAGTGAAAGTAATATTGTGGTCACATACGATTTGACTTGTCTAGTCTAGAAATGATTTTTCAATATGTACATGCTTTAGGAAACTTAAAGCTTCCCATTCAGTTCAGAATGTGTGTGTACACTGACTCGGACCTTGCCGGTGTTCTTTGGCAACAGAAAATCTTATCTTACAACTTATTTCATTTGAATAGAGTTGGACTTCTTAAAACAAAAGGTGTTTCCCCCAAGGTTTATAAAGAATGATCCTCAAGATACACTGTCAAACTTGTATGTTACAAGAACACGACAGTATCTGTTTGTTTGTTTTTCTTTTTTTAAAGCCAAACTTCTATTTCTAAAACACGCAGAAGAAGGTTCTTGTCCCGTGACTTTAAGTCTAAATACTACTGACCAAAATATCAAAACAGCTTAAAATGACGTTTTAGCAGCTACCAATTCCCTTCATGTCAAAGATGAAGAGCTGCTTTATTGAATACTAATGTATGCCAGGTTCATTTCCCTGAGTAGACTGCTGCATGTCTAATGTTTCGTTTGTTTGCCTCCTCCGTGTACATAACATTCAAATGTTTTATCTACGAATGAGTTCTAAAAATATTCTGTAGTTCCTCCGCTAGATCTAAATCAATCTTCAATCAAACATAGTCTGTGTCATCAGTTAAAGAACAGCAAAATATAGGAATTGTTTACTAGCAATTAAAATAACAGCTGTTTGAGAGGGTGGGGAAAGGTACATACCAAGAGTAGAAGAGTTTTTGTAGACAGGCCACAAACTGGCCATTTGGGAAACGCTGAAGTAACCCAACAAACCACACACATTTTCTTTTTCTCTTTTTGAAATCCTTGCAACCGATAGATGTAAATACATGTAGAGGAGATAACCCTGCTACTTCTTTATCAGATAGATCCAAGTGTATGGAAAGTTTCCCCTCTATCAAAGCTGAATCCAGGTGTTCCAGTCTGAAGTGGATACAGCTTTGAAATCACAACAGATAGACACATGCATGAAAATATCAACAAATCAGTACTGGCCCTCCCCTTTCCCCCAACACACAAATGTGTTCATGTTCAACAAGTGTTCATCTTTTATTTTTTAATAAAGTTCAATTTGTGTTTCCTTTTCTATCTTACAACCTTAAGATTGGAAAGTACTAGGAGGAGTCAATGTGATGGCCTTTCCACAAGCGGTAGGCAGGGTTTGATATCCAAGCAAAGCTCGAGGTAGCAAACTTTAGAGACAAAACCCAAGCTGTATGTGTTACCAACCAAGCAATCAATGCCTGCAACTGGACTGGGCATGCCAGACTTACTGGCGAGTGGACACAACACACAGTCACGCACACCTTTATCTCCCCTTGCCTTGCTCTATAGACCAGTGCTGCTGGTATTACTGGGTTGTTTTTTTAAGGTTCTTCCTACAAAAGTATTTTTGTTTCCACTGTTGATCTTGCAGCTATTCAAGTGGCCAGATCTGGACTAGTGCCAAGGTTATCACTGCCTCATTGTATACCTTTCACTTTAGGTATCGACACTGCTGCTTTATGAATGAGTCTGTGTGATGGAAGAGAGAGAATAGGGTAACACTGAATGAGTGAGTGGATGTGTGGTGGAGTGAGTATGTACGATGAAGTGAGTGTATGTAGGTGTGTGTGTATGTGTACAAATGTTTCAAGGTAATAAAATTATAGAACCCTGTGAGTACCAGGCGGCGGTTATTCATTTCAAACACATACATAAGACTGACGCTGTCAGGCACACATCCAATTTGTCTAGTGGACTACTTTGTACAACAACTCATGTTTCTTCTAAGGCAATGTATTTACTAGTCACATTAAAAGCAAATAATTCAAATAAAATAAACAAAGTACTGTTTAGTCTGATTCAGGCTCTCAAAAGGTTGACTAGAATACTTCAGACTGTAATGCTCGTGGCCAGTCCAAATACGCCCAAGGCATTTCTTATTTCCTAATCCCTGAAGTTCGAACTCCACAGATTCAAGTTGAACGATCAAATGTACTCTAAAAGTACATGCTACGAAGAAACGAAACTGAAGTCGATCCACTAAGTGTCCCTGTAACTCCACCACACTCACTCCATTATAAATACACTCATTCTACCATACACACACTCACGCCACCATACACACACTCACGTACGCTACTTAACTACAAAGTTATGGTTGTATTAGTTTAGCGATTGTGCAATTCCACAAGTTATCCATACATCACATTCATTAGACAAAGCAGTGGTCCCTAGCGTGTTAGAATAAGCAGATAGGATGAAACAAAAATGCGACTGAGCATGAAACAGCAGACAGGCAGAATACCAAAACAGGATGTTTCACAGTGTGTCAAAGGCATTTTTATCAGTACAACTCCAATACACAGACACAACAAGAACTTGGCAGTGAGGAAAATGTCCGGAATAGAAATCAAGATGTAGTTGAACCAAAGAGTCTGTACGACAAGTGATGCTACTGTCCATCGTCTAGATCAGACACTTTTCAAACTACTGCATCTAGTCCTTGTTTCTTAATGTACAATGTTTTCACCTCCTTAAGAATGTATTGTTTAAATGATTTAAGTTTTGATCAGTACAAGATCTTATGTTGATTGAAATGTTTGTTTTGGTCTGCTTAAAGTCACAGGCTTAGCATTTAATTTATGTTCAAGAACTAAATGCTGAACTGAGTGTATATGTTCAAGGACTAAATGCAAAACTTGGTGCTTATGTTCAAGAACTAAATGTTGAACTGAGTGTTTATGTTCAAGGACTAAAGGTTAAACTGGAGTGTTTATGTTCAAGAACTAAATGCTGAACTGAGTGTTTATGTTCAAGGACTAAATGCAAAACTTGGTGCTTATGTTCAAGAACTAAATGTTAAACTGAAACTAAATGTTAAACTGGAGTGTTTATGTTCAAGAACTAAATGCTGAACTGAGTGTTTATGTTCAAGGACTAAATGCAAAACTTGGTGCTTATGTTCAAGAACTAAATGTTAAACTGGAGTGTTTATGTTCAAGAACTAAATGTTGAACTGAGTGTTTATGTTCAAGGACTAAATGTTAAACTGGAGTGTTTATGTTCAAGAACTAAATGTTGAACTGAGTGTTTATGTTCAAGGACTAAATATTAAACTGGAGTGTTTATGTTCAAGGACTAAATGTTGAACTGGGGTGTTTATGTTCAAGGACTAAATGTTGAACTGAGTGCTGCTAAGTTTCAGTGCACTAAAGAATTTCTAGTATTTCAAGTCCAATGACTCAGGAGTTGTGAAACTTGTTAGCACGTATCTGCAGTGTTACACACCAGGATGTCAATAACAGCTCGCTGTGACCTACATAAGAAACAAAAGTCTGTAATAGGATCTTAGGAGTCAATAAAGGACCCACTGGTCAACACAACACGCCCCTACCACGTTTCTAGACTATACCAGACTGGCGTCCAGGACTAACGGCCCGATGTTAAGTCTTTGACATCAAGTCCAAGGCAAACATTCAACTGGTGAGGAGAAGCTGTATCGATTTGGCCTGACTCGCTGGCATCTAGAGTTCCACTGCTTGTCAGTCAGGGCAACGCCCTTGTATCAGTAAAGAGACGGTCACGTGAGCTGTGAGGCGGACTGAAAACAAACAAACTACTGAACATAATGTCACAGGCAGTTGAAAACAAAACAAACTACTAAACATAATGTCACAGGCAGTTGAAAACAAAACAAACTACTGAACATAATGTCACAGGCAATTGAAAACAAAAAAAACTACTGAACATAATGTCACAGGCAGTTGAAAACAAAACAAACTACTGAACATAATGTCACAGGCAGTTGAAAACAAAACAAACTACTGAACATAATGTCACAGGCAGTTGAAAACAAAACAAACTACTGAACATAATGTCACAGGCAGTTGAAAACAAAAAAAAACTACTGAACATAATGTCACAGGCAGTTGAAAACAGTCAAAACTCAACATTCAGGTCACCCTCTTTGACAATAGACTGCATGACATTTGACAACTAGTGAGCTTTTGGGAGTCTTTTCTTAACAAGAAACATATAATAATACTGGACTGTCAACCCAACTTCTCTTGTACATAGATACAGTAAAGGAGAAGGGGGGGGGGAGGAGGAGTGGTGCGCCAACTTTGAGGTTACCTTTCCTTTGATGTCTTAATCCTGTCTTTAAGTCTATCACAAAGAATCAAACTACAAACTACAAACTATAAATCAAAGACGACCACTCCTCTATTTATCTTTTCACTTACAACTTTTTTTTTTTGTTGTTGCCATTTCTAAGGATTCATCAAAGCAATAGATAAGACACAGTGCTAACCAATGCCTAAGAATTTCTTTACCAATACACTGTGCACTGATCTACAATCTATTGATTCGACCTAAGATCTGCTCCATTGACCACTTATGACTTTTGTCTGTGTAGGCTTCACACGTCTCTTGAGTCAACACACAGAATACATTGCACGTGTCCCCGGCTCTATCTCTTAGGAACAGAACAAAGGAAGGGGTGGGGCATAAGATTGGAACTTAATGTCGGCAACTTTGTAAAGCTTGAAGAAGCGGTAAGAAACATGCGAGTGAACAGGATCAATAAACCGTCCAATTTGTCATACATGTAGATCTAACTGTGCAACACAGCAAAAAGACAAAAAAAAAAATTGGTGTAAAGGGAAGCAACCATGAAAAAAAAGTCTTGTGCAGAGTTAGCAAACCTACGTAAGCATTCAAGTCTTGTATTATGTTAAAAAAAAGATTAATTAAAAATGATTCTCGATACATTTCAGAAAACAAAAACACCATGAAGAGGATCAAAGTGTTTAGGACTACAGACACTTTGCTTTCAGCGATAGTTGTGGCTGATACCAAATAGTGTTCATGTGTTCACAAGGCATTGTTAGAAATAAAATTGTAGGAAGAAGTCCCAGCCAGCTCACGTAGATCTGCCATTCCAGAAGCATGCAGGCCAATAGGTAGCTTTTGATAACTGAACAAACATAGGTGAGACATTAGGTTACACCAGCTAGGTCATTGTTAGTATAAAGTAATTAGTAATATAAAGAACTTTTTATGTACCACAAGAAACCTAGCAATAACCACAATCCTATCTTCCACAATCAAACGTTGTACAGACAAAACTTGATAGTCTGCAATCACATCCAATGAACTGATAATGTTCTATTTGTCCCCAGTCTGAAAAGTGCCAACATAAACATTGCTTAAATGTTCAACATGTCAAGAGACTGACAAATTGATGGTATATACAGTGTATAACATTTGTAAATAATATGAAGCAATTTCCCCAAAAAATCTTGTGAAAAAAAAATATCTGCATACAATATGCATTCTTAGTTTTTATAAACCAAAAAAAATTAAATGTTAACTTTTAGTAGCCAGCACACCTAGATCTAAATAATAACAGATATTATTGTATAATATGTAAAGAACAGATGAGTTTTGTTTTGAAATAACAAACCTGTGCTAAATAAAACTAATGGTTTACACATGGCCATGGTCTTTTTTAAAACTTTTTTTGTTTTAGTTTTGTGTGTGTCAAATCTCTATATTATGACACATAAAAAAAAAACTTTGCATAAATTGTAAAATAAGAAACAAATGTAAGAAAAACAAACAGAATTATTTCCTTTATTTCATATTAGCATCCCTATTATTACTATAAGTACATATGATATGATTAATTATTTTTAGTCTTGCTAAAAAATGTGACATCTGAAAGAAAAAAATGGTTTGAATTTTTACTTTTAAAAAGAACCCTCTTCATTGTAAGAAGACCAAAGTAGTCATTGCACTTGTTTTTAGCATGCTAGAAAATATGGTGAAATTGGAATTTCCTTAGGTTTTCTAGCTTTTGAGATCCAAACATGACAGACAAATGGAAGGTTAGAGGAAGAGACAGACAAACCCCCCCCCCCACACACACACACACAAAGCTTAAAAAAAAGTATCAGTTACATTTGCTGTACTAATTACTCTTGTTTATGTTCATTAGCTAATGCATCTTGGAAGTGCTCAACAGATGAATTCAACTGAAAAGTGCATAGAGAGATTACAGGAAAATAAATATCTTTAGACATCTAAACTTCAATGTTAAACTATTTGAAACACTGGAACAGAGAAACTCCTGGAAGATATAAATCTCTTTCATTCTTTTCATTCTACATACCTACCTGATAATACCCCCCACCCATGTAGTCCTATGCTAAAGAATAAGTGAGTACTTATTTTATATTCAGATATTAAAATTTGTATTTTAGATGCTAAGATAATAGCCCCTACATAAGCCTATGCCAAGGAGTAACTGGGTGAAATTTCAAATTTAAAACACAACTAATAATCTCTCTATGCCATAGAAGCTTATTATAAGAAACTAGTCGACCGGCAGCGTAGCATACGCCGCTATTTTGCAGGGCCCCGCACTTTCATAGGACCCACGCTAATTCTGGGTGTAAATGATTAAATGAAACCATTTTATAACTTATATTTCCCCCAGCCGCCTGATTTACCAGGAGCTCCTGAAAATCTCCTGAGATTGCAAAATATAAAAAAAAGTGATGGAAATCTCCGGAAATTATTAAAATTCTTTGAAAACTCATACAAATCTCCTGAAGTATATGGACAAAAATGGTCATTTTGGGGTGTCATTCAATATGGAAAACGCCAATCCTGCGCACCATATATAGACACAGCTTTATGCATTACCCGTAATTGTGTAATCTGGTGAAAGAAGCTTCTCGCGCCTCAAACTAATGAAGAATTACTTGAGGTCAACAATTCTCATAGATAGATTGAAACATTTGGTAATTCTTACTATTGAGCGGGATCTATGTGGGAAACAGAATTATTATGATATACTGTATGACTTTGCTACACCCAAGGCTCATAAAGTAATTCTGTACGTAGTAAAGAATAAATAAAATGCAAAGACAAATTTATTTTCTAATACAAACTCTTAAATTTCACTTACTATCTGTATCCCTACCCAAACTTGGCCCTGCGAAATCCGTTTTGCATAGAGCCCCAAAACAGTTGAGTCCGGCCCTGCTATTTAGTGACGGGTGAATACAGAGTAGATTACTTGTTCTCCCCCCCCCCTTCTGCTGTTTAGTGACGGGCATGGTTCAAACAACTTTAGTGAAAATGAATTCCAGGCATTTTCCAGACATTTATCTTATGTTTTCCAGGCTCACTAACAGTAAAGTGGATGGCTACCTGAGCATGCCGTATGCGCTCTGGACTGCTGTATTCGTGGTCAAGAACTAACCCCTGCTGTCCTGTGGGAGGTTTGGACTAGGGGGTAATAATAATTTGTCAATTATGAAGGAACATACGAAACAAGGGGGGAAAAAGTCACTAATCTTGTAGCACTTAGACTTGGGCAATTTAATATATATAGTAGACCTATATAGTTTAATAGGCCTAACTTAGTTGTAAAATCTTATTCTAAATCTCATAATAACTAGTCCAATAGTTTTATAATTTTTATATAGATTTTTAGCGGTTTAAATATTAGATACTAGTTAAAAAGTAAAGACATTTAGACTAGCCTAGGTTAGAGGTCCTACCTCTAGTATAATTCTATTGGAGGAGATAAAGATCTAGAGTTAGAGTAACTGTATTGAAATTTAAATGTAAATTGTAATAGTGGCTTACTTATGTCTAATTCACAAAATTCACAAAGCCTTAGACTACCGGACTTGTGTGTGTTGAGCACTCTGCTATACGGTTTGCGCGCTGGATTGTCGTTTGGATTTATCGATGGCCCAGGGTTCAAACCCTGCCCGCTCCCATCCCCCATCGTCCTGCGGGAGGTTTGGACTAGGAAGTAAACTATCTTCAACTCTGAAGGAACATCCGAAACATGAAAAACAAAAACAAACTTTTATTTCCAGTATATCAAGAGCAAAAAAAAAACTAAAGAAAAACCCAACCTTCCTTTGTACATGAATGAATAAATTGATGTATAAAATTTATCAGAAAGAATTTTTAAAAACTTGACTGTACATACCTCCTCGACAAGCTTGAATGATGAAGATCTTGGGTTTCCCAATGAGTCCCTTGCAATTAGTATTTCCAAACAGCATGAAAATTTCTTCTAGAGGTATACGTTTTCCATCTGTTCCAAAGATGTATCCCTCTTCCCCATGACTAAGCAGGCAAATGAAGCAGGCATCAGATGTCTCATGGTCCTTCAGTCTGGAGAATGTTTTTAGTTTGTTCACAATGTCCTGGGAATTCAACAAACAAAATGGATTAGCTGGAGTGTGCAAATGATGCTTCTAGAATAACAAATGCTGGTTCACAAAAAGCATAATGCTACATGATGTGATAAAATCTAAATCTTAGAATTTGTCATCTTAAAGTAGAATGAGATACTATCAAAGTCTTTAGCTAAAATACAGCTTCAAAAGTCATTCATAGGCTTCTATAGAATCAATTTGAAGACACAAGTACAGATCACTCAGACATATTGAAATGTATTATAAATGTAAATGATTCATTCTACAGCTTAATCATCAAAAATAAAGTGTCAATCCAATGTAATACCTACATAAATACATACATTCTACAACACAATCATTAACAATAAAACATCAATCAAATTTAATACCTACATACATTTTACATCGCAATCATTAACAATAAAGCGTCAATCAAATACAAACATCAGTGGTCTTCAACCTTTTTTCGGCCTACCGCCCCCCCTTTTGTTTTTTCTTTTAAAAATCTGCCAATGTCCCCCTCTAAGAAAAACACTTATCCCGAATGGAAGACGACTGCATGTCAAAGGCGATCTTCTTTGGCAAGCTTAGAGAGGACGGTGTTACAGAGGTGCCCCCCCAGCCCTATAAAAACCCACTCAGTCGCCATTTCGCCCTCACTGGCATATAGGAAAATACCTGGCAGCAGATGGCCTCTGAAAGAGACAGTTGGAGAGCTCTCATAAACATTAAAACATTATTATTGCTGAATTCACAACAAAATGAAATTAAGCTAATGGAAACCTTGCGCCTCCTGCAGTCTGACAATGTTAGAAATTTCAAGCTTTAAATTAGCTTAAGCAAGGCGAAGGTCTCCTCTAGTGGCTACAGCCAGTCTTTTCTTTGCTTATTCAATAAGTTTGTTACATACTAAATATAGGTTAACCATGTGTGTTGATGGAAAAGGTAAAACATAATTCCATTTCGACCACAGTTTTGGAATTTTAATGAAACACTCAAGTACAGCCACATCTCTGTTGCGCCTCTTATGTTAACATTCTTTTAACTGAAGACATAATTTTGTAAATCTATTTTTTCCTGCAACTGAATTTGAACATCAGTTACAGATGTTTAATAATTGTCATTAATATATTTTTTTAATATACATCCTAGAAGCAAATCATGATGTCTTCATAGAGCATAGTTATGTGAATTGCATAGATATTGATGCCCTTAGGCAATAATTCATTTGTTAAAAAACAAGTTATGTGAGATTGTAAACTGTTTAAAATAGATTTAATATCTTGATAAAAGAGAAGATGATATAATCAATGAAATTGAAATCAATGAAATTTCATTTCTTTCCTTGCAGTCGGAGGTTGGTTTCTTTCATTTTTTTAGCCTGCTATAAGTCATTGCCAACTGATGAATCTTCCTGTTTCTAAAAAAAATTCAAAATTGTATTTAAGAGCTTAACAAAACGAGCTATAACAAATCCCCTTTGAAATCCAGCCAACTTCAGTTTACAAGAATCTAACATCTTTCCCATCATTTGTTTCACAAAACTGTTGAAAGATGAGATTATTTTTGGCATGGGTTTGTATTTTATTTACAATTTTTATAATTAGATTCAAATAGAAATAACATTGCGGGCTAAAGTTTTCTTAAGATGTTGCCTGTGTATCATAACTCACAAGGTGAATAGTGAATAGATCTGTTCTTTATTCTATATTACTTATGAAGCAATTGTAGCGTCCAAACACTGATGGTTCCCTATATATTGTCATAAGCTACACAACTAGACAATTTTGAAATAATATTTCATCACTAACCAAAAAAAGTATTTTTGTGTAACATATGTTTCGAAAATTTTTTATTTTAGTTTTAATCGATTTCAAACAATATCATAATACTTAAAAAAAAAGCTATGCATTTTTTAAAGAGGTCACTAAAACTTATCCTGCTTTGCCGTTTTTTGTTTTTAATATTGTTTGAATAGTAGATTTTTATAATTGTTCGTGAATATTCTTAAATTATTTTTGGATATTGCTATATTTTCATGAAGCCAACTTGGTTTCATTACCTCATATGAAAAAGCAGTCATTCAAGTAGAACATTGGAATACTTTTTATCTAGTGGCAATTTACTAAAACTTTTAACAAAATTCCATTACATACCAACCAGTTTTCGTAACAACACTTTAAAAAAAGGTTAGCTTATTCTAGTTGAATGTTAGCTTTAACCTTTTTTTTCCAATTAACATTTACATATCAATATATTAACATATGTAGATAAAATAAACTAGAATCTAAAAGGCATATTACCAAGTTTGTTTATCGTTTATGAGCGCAAAATCTAAGGACACTAGATACCCTCCGATTACAGCAAAAGAGTAATATTTTAAAAATAGAAAATGGGATTCCCGAACTCAATTTCTAATGCTGTTTCTGTTCTTAAATTAGAAACAAGCTCACTATAATTTGTCTATATTAAGTTTGCCAGCTTTAATTTAGAAGAATTTTATAATTAGTTTTGTTTCAGTGCACCTTTAGTTTCTTCTTTCCACCTTTATGCCCAGTGCCCCCTTACCGCCCTCTATTGTGCCCAGTGCCCTTCAAAATCATGAAAAGGCCACCCCTCCAGGGGGCGATAGCACCCCCGTTGAAGACCACTGACATACATACATACATACATTCAACATCACAATCATTAACAATAAAGTGTCAATCAAATGTAATACATTCTACAACACAGTCATTAACAATAAAGTGTCAATCAAATGTAAT
This sequence comes from Biomphalaria sudanica, assembly GCA_036873155.1. Classification (NCBI taxonomy): domain Eukaryota; kingdom Metazoa; phylum Mollusca; class Gastropoda; family Planorbidae; genus Biomphalaria; species Biomphalaria sudanica. Next base: position 3,203,262 of record JAZGLO010006718.1, on the reverse strand, counting down.
ACATACGTACATTCAACATCACAGTCATTAACAATAAAGTGTCAATCAAATGTAATACATACATACATTCTACAACACAGTCATTAACAATAAAGTGTCCATCATATGTAATACATACATACATACATTGTACAACACAATCATTAACAATAAAGTGTTCATCAGTTTAAGGAGAAGACTCACCAATGCTGTCAATCCATCTTGATCATTGTAACACAGAATATTAAAGTGCAACTGAGTGAGCAGACTGCACAGATTGTCTCTATCAAAGTTTGTTCCTTTTCTAGGTGGCTTCCCTTCCACTTCATCAACATTGATGATTAATGCTGAGCCTCTTGGGATTTGTTTCATAGGGTAGGACTTGAAAAGAAAAGTAGACAATGGTATAAATAGTTGGAATTATTGGAGACTGTGATTAAAAAGTTAGAATTGTATTAACTCTTTCTCTCCTTATTAACAATATCATCATTGATTTGACCCCATTAAATTAAATTAATGTTTGGTTTTATAAACTTATATTTGTGTTAAATAAAATAAGATTGCATTCTCCTATAATTCTATACCAAAAGTAACATTTTCTGATGACAAACAAAACTGTTATTGAAGTTTAATCATAAAACGGTAGAATGTGATAAATGAACTATTCTGTTAGAAAGTGGTAAAATAATTACGGAGATAAAGAGTTAATTTAATGAAGCAATAGTTAAAAAGAAAAATAATCAAAAGTTAAACCTTGTTACATCTAGTTTTATTTAAGTGCCTCAAAAGGTTGATAATGTCTACTACACTGTACAAAGTAACAACAAAAAAACAGTGTTTGACTGTTTTTAAGAATCACAAATAAAACCAATTGTTATAAAAAAAATAATTAAAGTCACTAAAAAAATGTTCACATCATTTGAAAATATCTAAAAAAAAAAAGTTTTGAACTAAGCTCCCATCAGTAAAGAATACTCATAGAAACAACCCACAACTTTTAAAATAAGGCAAGAATTGGATCAACAAAAATCAAAGGTTAAGGACAGCTAAAGCTGTGTTAATTCTAAAACAACGTGTAGTACCTTTTTAAAGTTTTGAAGAAAGAACTGTTTGGAAGTAGCTTCAACTTTAACATTAACACAACCATCTGGCAAATCCATTGAGCTCATATCTTCTTCAAAGCTTGCAGGCAAGTGAAACTTGTCTTCATTTAATTCAGTCATGACTCTGGTAATATCTGTTTTATCTGAACAAACAGAAAAGGATCCAAAGAAAAAAACTATAATCTACAATAATGAACTTACTAAGCATATATTATAAATCTAAATATTTCAATTGTGTATCTACTCAAAATAGTGATCAATGTAATTTCTTTTGACTGATTTACAGCAGTTCCACTGCTAAATAATTTTCTTGAAAAACAAATTTTCATTTACCGTTTAATCTGGGTTGCTCAGATAATTTAGTGGACAAAGTTGGAGTTGAAATGGAATACATGGATATATTATCTGTAAAGAAACATAAACCCAACATAAGTTTAATGCAATGTTAAATAAAAAATAGTAACAAAATTACAATAAAAAATAAAATCTACTAGACATTATGCTATCTTTGGTAGAACAAAAATGTGATATGAAATAGGCAGTAAAGCTGCAGTAAAAGAGATGAGGACACAATAGAAACGAGTTGAGCTTAGGCAGGCAAACCATTGAGAAGGGGAGTTCCAGTTCAAAGAGAGACTCACCAACAGCATCATCAGAGTTGAAGCCTGGGCCAAGAGTTTCTTGAACAGTTGTTTTTGATGCTGACAGCACACCCAGCTGACCTACTGTCACATTGAATCTTGGGAATGATTCTTGATCTATCCTGAAAGAGGAAAAAAAAAAACAATTTTCTAATTAGTAATAAAATTCTATTATATATATATATATATATATATATATATATATATATATACATAGGTAATAGTAATAATAGTATATACAATATAATATAATATATAATATAAATAATATAATAGTAATAAAATTCTATTATATATATATATATACATAGGTATGGTTCTGAGACATTGAGAGTACAAAAATACATGACAACACCAGACCTTTTCTAACAGTTGCCTTTGCCAGAAACTGGGAATCAGGAAGTCAGAAAAGATGTCTACTGTCAACTTATAGGGGGAGAATCAAGTAGAAAACCCATAGCCCAAGACATTAAAAAGCAAAAATGGAGCTGGACACCCTGATAGAACCAACTACCAATGTTGCAAATGCAGGCACTTCATTGAAATTTGCAGAGAAAAAGGTAAGTGGGCAGGCCCAAACAAACCTGGAAGAGGTCAGTCAACAGCAATGCTGAGGATACTGGAATGACACAGGAGCAGATAAAGAAAAAGCTCTGTGACTAGAGGTGTTTGCAGCCCTTTCCCTGGGAGTTCACAGGAATAAGTAGTCAATAAAATTATAAAGAAATAATAATAACAATAAATGAAAATCACTAGAAAATTAATTGCGGTAGATTTAATCTTAGTTTACATTAGATAAGAAGTAGAAGTTTTTCATTAAGCTTATTATACTTCCAGGTACTGTAGAGAGACCATGAAGAAAGGATGATCCAAAGAAAGCTGGCTGGACAAAGTAAAACAATAGACCAGCATCTATCTTGATATTTTGTTGCTGATAGACAAGAATAGATGGATTAGTTATGTACACTGTCACAGCACCTCTATGGTGTATTGAGTTTCTTGCGTCAGAAAACAACAACAACAGTGCTCCTATCTTCTACAGTTGTGAAAGTACAATGTACATGGGTGCTCTACAGTGATCAGTGTCACATTCAGTGAAATGATGTTGATGAAGGATTTATTAATTATTTTCTTGAATGCTATGCAAAGTTTGAGAAAATAGACGCTAGAATTTGGATAATCTTAAAGTAAATGTATATTAAATTTCCAGTTAAGTTTCATATTTTTAGACGGTATTTTTAATTTACCGAAATCCCTACTTCCATTTTGTCAACAATGCTATGTTTATTACAAACCGCATTTAAAACTAGTTGAAATATGGAATAAGAAAATTGTTTAATCAGGGTGCAATGAAAACTTCCTAGCCCAGGGTTACTCAAACTGTGGGATGGGGTGAGACATGCTGATATGGCAGTGTGAAGTGTTTAGAAAAAAATAATTTAGGTTCTTATCAACTCATTTTTTTTACAGGGCTCAGGTGTTGATGAACAAGTTGAAGAACTTTTAAATGAGCTCATGAGGAGAAATTGCTTTGAACTTTTCTGTCAAGCTCTGCTACAAGATGTCTTGCTGAACTCAAATGACAAATCTTACATACATTCTCAACAACCATAAATGTCTCCACACCATTAGCTCATCCTACATCTTCTTAATTAGCTTTTTTTTGGCCTGTGTTCGTTTTACTTGAGAGAAATAGTGCATTGAAGAGATGTCAGAAGAATCATTTCTGAGACTCTAAATGCAGGATGCCAACATTTGGACGCCATTAGGGATCTAACAGCACTACCCCAGGCTCCTAGTTGGCTGGCTGGCTGGGTGGAGGTATATGTTACTAGTAGAGATTCAGAAACACTGTCCTAAACCCTTTAAGTTATTACATAATGTTTGGCATCAATTGACAATAAAAGGTACACTCATCTTAAAAATATATAAATAATAATACAATAATAATTAAAAAAAAATAGAAATGAGAAATCCCTAAATGGTTGTTGAGGAGATTTCAACATCAAAATGTCAAAAAATTAATTTTAATATTAAAAAAATTGTAAAATCACAGAGTAGATAATCAAAAATTAATGTATTCTCCCTAACTCTCTAAAAGTCACATTTGCCATCAGAATCAATATTAAAACTGAGTAAGAATAACTTATGTTATCTCTAAGTATGTATCTACATATTAAATATTTGAAAGTCAAATTACATTTTATTTCTTTGGAAAAGAGCTGTTGTGTATGAAGCCAGTGCTATGTTCGGAAATTACAATCATAACTTGCATGCCAGTAAATATAATAATAAATTGTTAAGTGCTGAATGCCAGGTGTTGATCTTTCTTATAACATAAACTATTTACATAATATACTTGGGAATTTCAAAGTGATTCTAGAAAGTTGTAAATTTTTATTAAATATCATACAAACTTTGAGCTTTTAAGCACAAACATTATTTAAAAAAAAACACAAAAAAAACAAACTGTTAAATAACTCACCTTTTAAAAGAACTTTCTTTATTATTGATTATTTGAGTTTGTAAAAGAGGATTCTGTGGCTGAAGTAGTTTACGAATGCTCTGAGTGTCCATCATATTTCTGCCCTCAGGTATAACAGTAACTGAGTTTGTGGGCAGAGAAAGGAAACGTGCTGCAAGATGCTCTACACCTTGAAGTCTCCCCACTGGAGGAAGGAAGGCTGTAATGTAGCGTTGAGGGTCTATGATATTTGGATTTGATAGTATTTGGGGATTGTTCATAATATATGGTGACATAGGAATGGGTTTGTCAGCAATAAAATGTTTCAGATGATACCTAGTTTCATCATCTTCAAACGTTTCTGGAACTTCGCCTTGGACATTGTTCAATTGCGAAGGCTCTTCCTGTCTTGCAGCCTTGCATGGGGGAACATACTGAACAATTAAGTGTTCGTTGTCACTTTCTCTAATGCATATTGTGGCAGACTGAGGAGGAGATGGATTTGCTCTTTTCATGCCAGAAGCACAGTCTGTGGACACCATGGATGGCTGCAGAGGTAATGATGAATTTTCATTAGTATTCATAAAGGACGGAGTCAGCTGTTTGTTTGTGATAACTGAGGACGGTTGCTGTGGCCCAGTAGGTTGCTGATTTGTGGGTGGTTGTAGTGATCCAACCAGTTGTTGATTGGTGGTTTGTATGGGTGAAGGTTCTGAAGCAGCAGGTGTAGGTGTTAATACTGTTTGTGATGCTGGTGGCTTTAGGTATTTTTTAACCACATCCACTTGAGTGTCATCTATGAGCGCTTGACAGAAAAGTTCAAAGCAATCTCTCTTCATGAGCTCATTTAAAAGTTCTTCAACTTGTTGTTCATCAACACCTGAGCCCTGTAAAAAAAAATGAGTTTGATAAGAACCTAAATCTTTTTTTTTTCTAGGTAAAACAATGATATGAATTCTGTATTCGAAACCTAAGACAAGATAAAAGAAGACAATAATAAAACAAAAACCTGGGCAGCAGTGAAATGTTGAATGGTATGATGTGGTGAAGGCTGTAAAGGACTAAGAAATGATGAAGAATACTAATTAATGGTCAACTAATGCAACATACAGTGCACAATAAATAAATTGAACCCAAAAATACTTCTCTGACCACAGAAAATCAACTTTGAAAAAAACAAGACCATAGAATTAAAGGTACTGATTCTGTAAAGAACTGATAAGGCTTAAAAATTTAAGTACCAGCTAAAAGCAGCACTGTAGCTGTAGAAGAAAAAGCTACAAAAAAAAAAAAAAAAAAAAAAAAGGAAAATGTGGTGACCATTTAAAAGACTAGGCTGGATCTGGAAAAAATTAATTCTGCAACAGAGAAAGTTGATAAAGATTTACAAGTCAAACATATATGTGCAGTCTTCTTATGTACTTTAGATAAATGAAAAAAAATCACAAGAGAGAATTTAAGAGGAATTTTATTATAGAGACACAAACTAGAACAGGCCTAAATAATAATGTGTCAAAAAAAAGGGAAAAAATATAAAGACTACTAAATCACACCCTTTGAATGTCCAGGAAAGTGTAGCAATGTAAGTTCAGTGAAAAATGTTTATTCCACTCATTTAATACTGTAAAAAGATATTTAAACTACAAATTAATCCTCCCTAAAAAAAACAGTAACAACCTTACATATAAGCATAATAATATCACCGGCCTATCTAAACCTATTACTAGAATGGAGCTTAATGATCTCCTCAGAAATCCTACTAGAAGTCAGAAAAGGGAGGCAGGGCTAGAGGTAGATCTATACAAACTTAACTAGGGTCTACTCACATGTTTTTGTTGACATTGCTTATATGAGTAGCTTGAATGATTCCCCTTGACTAAGGGAGTGAATGTTGGAATGTTATGTGTCATGTGTGTTGACTAAGTGTGTAAATAAATTCACTCATGAATCTGGTACTAGAGCGTTGGTGTTGTTTATTAAGTGTAGTGTCCAGATATCAGTTTTTGATGCATTTGAAAGGGAAATTGAGTACACCTAGTTTTAACTATGAGAGTAAACATTTTTATTAGCTCTTCAAATCATTCTTTTTATTTGGAAAGGATTTGAAAGATGAATAGATTGGAAAGATAACTTAAAACAGACTTAGGTTTTCTGCTTTTAGCAAGTTTGACTTAACAATTATTTTCAAATGTTACAATCAGAAATTATATTCATTATTTAGGCCTACCAATTAGAAATTATATTTATTATTTAGGCCTACTAATTAGAAATTATATTTATTATTTAGACCTACTAATCCTATATTAATAAATTAAACTGAGAACATTCCTTTTTATTATTTATAAGTTACGAAAATCTATTTATATTTAAAGAAGCAATACCTTTATCCTATTAATAGTCCTTTGACTCAATACTTTTTTTTGTAAAAGTTGAGAATACAATCCATCCTTAACAGTGATATTCTCCACTAACTCCACCCGGTTAGCAGTAATGATATCTTTCTGTGCCTTGTCCATAGTGATGGAGTTGTAGCACAAACTCTAGAATGGAAGAATGAAAAAGTTACATTAAACAGAAATAGAAAAGTATTAAAGTTTTTGCATAGAGTGACATAAAGATTTTGTGTTTGTATGGACTAATGTTTGTGAAACTGAAGACTATATGTACTTTTTTTTTTATAGATCATTTGCAATTATATATGGCTCCTTTTGTCTCGAAAAGCAATGGATGCGCCCAAATGAGTCACTGGTTTTGGCTTAATCTTGAGACGGGGCAGAATCTGGTGTGGCTAATCAAGCCAATTCTAGAACGGCAGACTTTGCCACAATTTGTACATGTGTATGCCTCCGATTTAGGGCTAGCAGACAGGGCAGCTTTCTTTTTTTTCCTTTTGATTAAGGCTGCTTCAATTCTTTTGTTTTCAGCAAGGGTTGTCCCAGCACGCACAGTCTGTCTCCATGCACTCCGGTCTTTGGCTATGTTTTCCCACATACTTTCGCTGATGCCTGTGGCACTCATGTCTCGCTTGCAGACATCTCTATATGTTAGTCTAGGCGGCCCTTGGTTCTGACTCCTTACACAAGCTCAGCATATAAGATATCTTTCGGGTGACATGTCCGAGCAAGCGTAATCTTCTTTGTGTCAGGAAAGCATACATGCTGTTCATATTGGCCAATCTCAAAACTTCCTGATTGGAGACATGGTCCCTCCAAGAGATGCCCATTATGTGTCTCAGGCAGCGCAAATGGAAACTATTCAATCTGTGCTCTTGGTACATGTATGTTGACAAGCTTTCACTGCCATAAAGGAGAGTACTCACTACACAGGCGTTGTAGACTAGGATTTTGGTCGCTGTGGTCAATTTACCATTTTCCCAGTCGCGCTTGGAGAGTTTTGCCAATGCTGTGGTAGCTTTTCCTATCCTTTTTGTCAGCTCTATGTCTAAGACTAGGTTTCTGACAATTGTTGAACCCAAGTAGGTAAATTCCTGCACCACTGAAAGGGTGTGGTTCCCAATTTGTATTATAGGTATTTCTGCAGCGTCATGTGCCAGGATTTCAGTCTTGGAGAGACTTATAGTAACTCTTGACAAGCAGCTGCTAAGGCATTCACTAGCTTCTGTAGACCTCCTTGTGAGTGAGATACGAGTGCCGCGTCATCGGCAAACAGCAGCTCCCTTATCAAGATACAAAGCCTTTTCGTTTTGGCTTTAAGACGTGCCAGGTTAAAGAGCCTTCCATCGGATCTGCTATGGATATATATTCCGTCTTCCAGGGATTTAAAAGCGCTGGTTAGTACTACTGAGATGAAGATGCCAAATAGTGTAGGGGCCAGTACACATCCTTGTTTTACTCCACTCTTAATGGAGAATGGCCTGGAGGAAGAACTTTCAAACTGAACAGTGCCCTGCATATTTTCCTGAAAAGCTGACACTAGTTTTCTTAACTTATTTGAGCAGTTTTCTTAACTTGTTTGTGAAACTGGAATCATTTGCAATTATAAGCATTATATAAATCACCCTCCTGGTTTTCAAACCTGATTCCATCCACTAACCTTTTTCAATCAACCTTTTTTTTTTATTGCTAGATAAACCGGGTTCACCACAGTATAAGGCAGGCTTGGAAATAGGTACAACATAAGAAACTTTGTTTTGAAATCACTGTCCCATTTAAATCCCATTAACTCAAATTTTTTAGCATTATAACTTGTCTACCTTATAAATTCAGATGCTTTTACTTTAATGATAAATATAGTGTTAAGTTGCAGGAATAGTTTTGGAGACGTTGTTTTGATGACACGGTTGTTTAGGTGACAGGAGTTATGTCATGTCAATATTTTAGAAAACACTCAACCTTTTGTAATAATTGCTTTCTAATAAAAAAAAAAGAAATATTAAGAAAGAACAAAACAAAAAGTTTTCACAGTTTATTTAGAACTTAGATCTCTAGACTAACTAGATCTATTCTATATCTATATATATTGACATTGATGATACAGATCTAGATGAGATATATCTGGATCTAGTGACATCTAGTCATAATTAATAAGTCACGATGATGATATAGAGTTATAGAATATAATAATATAGTAATATAGAATAATATCTAGACTATTATACTACTATAATTTATTAATTATATATATAAATATATATTATATAATATAGATCTAGATCTACTTTAAATTTAGAATTTAGATCTCTAACTATATTCTTTATAGTCATAGAATCATAGAAAATTATGATAGATCTATAATAATTAATAGTAGATTTAAGATTCTAAAGAGTATTTTAGACATACTGACTGTAATAATTATAATTTAGAGTCTTTACTCAGATTATTTTCAATTTTATTTTACTGTCTTTGATGACACATTAGAAGTTTAGACTTATAATATTAATATTAGATATATGATTATATATATCTATGAATAATATAGATCTCTAGACATTCTAGATTGAATCTAAAATCTAAATATACTAATCAACCGGCGGTGTAGCATACGCCGCTATTTTGCATGTGTAAATTATTAAATAATATATTTTATAACTTATAACAGATTTCCTGCGGCCGCCTGATTTACCAGGAGCTACTGAAAATCTACTGAAATTGCAAAATATATGAAAACGTCATGGAAATCTCTGGAAATTATTAAAAATCTTTTGAAAACTCATATCTCCTGAAATATATAGACAAAAATTGTAATTTCGGGGTGTCATTCAATATGGAAAACGCCAATTTTATGTGCGATAAATAAAAACGGTATAATGCATTACCCGTAATTGTGTAATCTGGTGAAAGAAGCTTCTCGTGCCTCAAACTATTGAAGATTTACTTGAGGTCAACAATTCTAGTAGCTAAAAATATGCGGGGTAGAAATAAATAAAAGTGATTTTTCCATGACTTCTTGATCACAACGGTTAAGTCCAGCCCTGTTATTTTGTGACGGGTGAATAAAACTTGTTCTACCCCCCCCCTCTCTTTTTTTTTCATAATGTAACTCTAGTACAACTTTTAGAAATAAGAGTGATCTTTCCTTTACGTAGTGTCCAAACTTTTGAGCCATGAAGAGAATTATATTATATATATATATTATATATATATATATAGAGAGAGAGAGAGAGAGAAAATTATATGTATATTTATATATATATCTAGATCTACTTTAAATTTAGATCTCTAGACTAACTATTTTCTATTGAGACATAGAAAATTATGATAGATCTTTAAGAATTAATAGTATATTTAAGATTCTAAAGAGTTTTTTAGACATACTGAGTGTAATAATTGAAATTTAGAGTCTTTACTTAGACTTTATTTTTAATTTTATTTTACTGTCTTTGATGACACTTTAGAAGTTTAGACTTATATTAGATATATGATTGTATATTATATATCTATAGAATAATATAGATCTCTAGACATTCTAAATTGAATCTAAAATCTAAATATATTATTTATTTATTATTATTATTATCTAGATATCATTAGGTCTCTAGCTAGACTCTAGAACTCGGTGAGTAGTAGTACTAGATTAGCTACATCTTTGAATAATTTAGAATATAGATATTTAATAGACTAGTATACATACATAATCCGGACATTACATAAATTCGGACACTTGCTGTTTTTGTGGTCATTAAATCTTTGATATTTAATATCATAATATGAAACTAGCATGCTGTATAATGTGCTTGTCCATTTTCCAATGATTCTGACCCAATTTCCTTCCATTTAGCTGTCTTTTTATGTAAGATAAAAGAATTTCAAATGTGTATGTGTAAGTCAGGTTGTTGTTTTTTCCCATGTTATCTGGATGACTTTACCTCTTCCTAGGGTTAAGACTATATTTTTTGGTTGGCTAAGTCTATGCTAATGAGCATGGCAGTATTTATTGATTCATAAGCCAAGTTGTTTGATTCCAAAAAAAAAATTAATTAATAGGGTGTTAAATTAAATTACGATTTTTTTTTACCAAAATTTATTTCAAAACAGCCACTTTTCAAGGCGCCAGACTCAATAATTAAGAGCCACACGTGAAGGCCAGGATTAGTAGATTATATAATATAGGGGTCTAGATCTAGACTCAATTAGATCTAGTAATTACTATATATTAATAATTATAAAATACATCTAATCTAGATAAAAAGCTAGATTAGAGATAGATCCACGGACCTGATCTGGTGTAGATCTCTATTCTATCTCTACATACAGCCAGTGCTTCCGCTTTGGCCTTTGTTTTCAAAATATATCCAGAATGTAATGTTGAAATGGAATTATAAGAACAATACTTAGATCACAGACCTATATATGTTATACCGGTATAATATATTATTATATATATAGGTCTGTGATCTAGAGCTTTTTTTTTTAAATTGCCCCCCCCCTTTATTTTTAGAAAAAAAAAAGGGGGGGGGGGACAATATAGATAGCCAATACAGACCAGTGGCGTCACTAGGGGTGGGTGTCACCCGGTGCGGCCAGCTCAGGGTGTCACCCTCGCCCCCTCCTTTAAAAAAATCCTTTTTGTTTGTTAGTTTATTCGATTGTTCAACAATTATAAAATGAGTGTCTATTAAATTTTAAAATTCAGTTGTTTATTACAATTTATCTACAGTTCATTGGGTTTGCGTAGTCAAGTGAAACTCTGCACTCATTCTTCATCTTGGGATAGACGACATTGCTATTAATCTATAGCTCAATTTTGCAACAATGCAACTAAGTCAATTACATTGGTGTTTTTTTTTTCTGCATTTCAAACTTAAAATGTATCATTAACTTAATTGAAGTTAATGTCTATAATTACTAAAAAAACAAAGATTTACTGCTGCAAGGGTAAACGACTGTATAGAAAATACGAAAAACACTATTTTGTGTTAATTTTTTATTATTTTTTTTTTATTTTCTGTTTGTTTTGTAGCTGATGAAGGCCTCGTGGCCCAACCATCCTTTGTTTTACTTGGTCCGGCAGGGTTACATATATGCATGTTTTTCGTATTTTCTATAATGTCTTTAATGATCTCATTTTTAATAAAATTACCATTTGTAAAAGTGTCGTTTGTTCCTTTGAATTTTAATTTTTAAAATCCTTCTTCACATGAGACGCCATAGATAAGCAGATGGTAAGAAACGGTTGAAGGCTTTGTTAAATGGTTTCGAGATATTTTTTAGTCTTAGTGGCATATGAATCATGCACTGTCAACTTTTATTTTCTTCAAGAATAACTTTTGTTACCTTTCGATCTCTCAGTCATGGTATTTCTGTTTGAATGTTGCCTTTTGAAAAATCATCATATACGCCAATATTTAAAAACTGACATCTACAATACTTCGTTTGTTGTTGAGCTAAATAATTTTTGGTTGGATTGCTCCAAATTTATCTGCTACATCAATGATTGCTTCTAGTAGAAGTTGGAGCTCAGAGCTAGCTAGAAAACTATCAATGCACATAAGAATAAACCTCTTTTTCTCTTTATAAAAAGTGAGTCGGCATCTTGGAGTCGCTCGCCTGACATTTTAATCTTGCTTTTAATTTTTTTTTCTGAATCAAAGTGCTTTTTTTTTTAGTATTACACTTTGTGTTAATGTACTATGCTTTTGTTAAAAAAGGTTCAATAGTTTAAAGATTGACGTACTCTTCTGTATCTTTGGCCTTCTTGTAGGCCTACATCTTCCCCCTTCCAAAAAAAAAAAGTATAGATAGGTAAAACAAAAGATCTTAAGTTGCGCCTCTAGTGGAATATATTCAGAACGAAAAAAGTATTTCAATGGTAACAAAAAAGATAATTTCTGAAAAAAAAAATGTTGACCACATATATTGAGTGATTTGAGCTCCACATATAAATTCAAGCTAAACCTTTTCTAGACATTGTAAGAATTAAGTTGATCTAATCAGCTTTTTTTTTTGTCTCCCTTAAAATCGTATAACTTCTGAATCTGATCAGTGTGTGCTATGTCAGGTGTGCTATGTCAGGTGTGCTATGTCAGGTGTTTTGTCAAACAAAATACAAAGGTGCTTACAGTCATTCTGACTCTTATATCTTTTACGTTGTTTGCTAAAACATTTAAGAACTTTTTTAACATTACAGATGTACTTTCAGGTTAGGTTTTATCTACATAACATTTCCATCATCTTATGGAAATTCTTTATTCAATAAAGACTCTTTGTTAATATAGTCACAAAATGTCAAATATTCTGCTTTTATAAAAACAGTCTGTGCAATTTATCCTTCCATTGTTTTTCTTCTTTACATCAATCATAGTCACGACTTCCTTGTCACTAGTTAGTAGTACCCGAATGTTCTTGTTTTCCAATGTTCCAATATCGGACTTAATTTCAACCACACATTAAATTAAGTAATAATTTCTATTTCATTTCAATACAGTTAGTTTAAAATAGTCGACAATGTTGATGTGTGTTTTATATATATAGGTTGCACCACTCTGTGTTTGGGAGTAACATCCCATGTAACTGTTGTTGTCAACCAAGATGGCGTAAGATTAAACAGCTGATTTGGTGTCTTATTGTTTATACCTAGAGTTTTGTCATTATTTGTTCACGTTAATCAATATGGTGGCAGCGGTGGGATGGAAGACAGTATCTAATAACTGTTGATTATTACTCTAATTTTATTGAGTATGATTATCTGTCAACAACAACAGTACAAGATGTGATTAGAAAATTGAAAGGACAATTTGCTCGTTTTGGTGTCCCAAAAATGTTCGTAACAGATGACGGCCCGCAATTTACTTTCAATGAGTTTTTGAGATTCACAAGGCGCTGGAACATCACTCACATCAGATCAGATCCTGGTTATCCGAGAGCAAATGGGAAGGCCCATAACGGGCACCCCATAGTGACGCCACTGTTACAGACTCAAGCTCTAGAATACTCTAGATCAGGGGTGGGCAAATTACGGCCCGCCGGAGTGCTTCATGCGGCCCGCGGACACCTAAAGAATTCAGGTATGTCCACACATTACACATATAAAAATGCTAATATATTAACATTAAATAATTGTAAATATCTATAGAAATTATTGAAACATTTGATTCTTATCACTTTTAATGAAGAGGCTAAAGAAACATTGTCTCCAAGCGTCAATCTAAAAAGTTTAAAGTAAACGAAGAGTTTTTTTAAATGGCAATATTTCGGAACATTCAGTCAAAGACAAAAGCCCAGGCCAGTATTTATTTAATGGTATGATGAACTGTGCTGAAAGAGTTGGGTTAGCTTGTTAAACATAGCAAGGGTAACAATGATGGAGCACGTGATTTGATTGAGAAAAACAGGCTTTTAATCAAATAAAAAAAAACAATAATCCAACCATAAACTCATAACGGAAAGATTTACACAAAGCTGCATTTAATTGCTATCATTATATTACACCTGCATTCACGATAATTTAATTATTAGCTTAAGGCCGACCTTAGGCATAGGGAAATTATGCAGCTATTTAGGGTCATTGAATGGCAGGCGTCCTCGCGCAGGAAATATGTTAAATTATCATAGAAAAGAATTAGCGAAACTTGTCTCAATGTTATTGTTGAAGTACACTAGTTTTTTTTTTTATAAATTGCATACTTATAGTTTTTTCGCTGCTTATTTTTTATTTTTATATTTCTTTGGAGGTCTACCAAATTCTCTTCGGCTAGGGCCTCCAATTATCTAAGGCCTGTTCTGACTGGCAGTTCCGAGAAGTACTTGAAGATTTGGAAAAAAAACATTCCGATGTTTGGTAACACAATAGTATCAGCTTGCCTAGCATTAGAAGAATATGAAATCTCACGGAAGAAATTGATAAATTCATTGAAGGACATTGACTGTGACCTTGTTACTAATATTTCTAATAGCAATTTGTTGTCTGCACATGAAATGTATGTGCATCTTAAATCTTTTCAAACAAAGCTATTCCATTTCTTGAGGCCAGCAAGTGAAATTGGGTTGGTTTTGTCTTTTTCCTTAGCTGAAAGGTGAAACTATTTCTAGTGAAATGTTTGAAAAGTACAAGACTAATTTGGATTCCTTCATTGTGGAATTTGAAAGCTAATTTTAAGACGTCAAGAAATTGGAATTAGTTTTCAATACCCTCAGCTCACCATTCAACGCAGAAGCTGATTCAGCTCCAGATATTATAACTCCAAGCAAAGTTTGACCTGAAAGACAAGTTCCAGTTAGTTCTTCATGTTGCCAGAAGCTGTAAATCCACACTTCAGAAAACTTTACCGCTAAACTTTCCCACTTTTTGGAACCACATTCATCTGTGAACAGGTCATGCAGATTGACTGTAATTTAACAGAATTTCACAAGAAAAACAACAACTAGTAAGCTAGTTCTACAGTTCGGAACATGCACGAGAATAAATACTTCACAATAAGTACAACTGTACATTTGTGGTGAAAATTATGATGTAAAATGATAATAGCAAAATTAAAGAAAAATCATTAATAAAATTAGTTCAAGAAATTGCTAACTTTTGTAGTAATTCCTCAATTGGGAGTGTCAAAAAACTATATATTTATGCGGCCCTCCAGTCCCCAAATTTTTTTATGCGGCCCTCGGTAGTAAAAGGTTGCCCACACCTGCTCTAGATTATATAGATCGTATCTACGTAAAGAGATCCAAATTTATTTCTTGTTATACTTTGAAAAATTATACCGGTCCAACCGGACCATGAGCATCACAATTTTAGAACCGCATAAAAAAAACAACCAATATTTTAATTAGCCTACTTTTTTATCCTGACTTGAACAAAATTAATTTGACCTTGCATACTGATTTTAAATGAATTGAAAGTCGTTTGCTTAAAGTTACCTTTAAGCTAGCAAAGAAAAAAAGACATGTCTATGATTTAACCGTAATTTAACGAGGCAACTTTGTATAAAAGTCTATTTTGTTTCGTTTATTTAGTATTGAAATTCTTAATTTATGTTTTTTCCTTAAATTTATAAATATATCTATTTTATTTTATACAGAACAAAGGAGAAAAAACATCACCTATCTTTTGCACATTGGAAAAACGGCGAATGGTAAAACTGATACTGGGAATTCCATTTTGCGTAGGAAAGCTTTTAAGAGCAGTGGTAACACTACTTCTGTGACTTATAAAATCGACTATGAAGTGGCAGAGTTTGATGGAAGGATCATCAAAGTTGTTGACGCTCCGTGAGTATGTGACAATTCCAAGACAAAAGCGAAGCGGGGGGTTTTGTGCTGGACTATTTGCAAAAAGCTATAGCAATGAACCATGAAGGCTAATATGCTTTTCTGTTGGTGGTCAAATTTGGAAACTGTTTCACTGGAGAAGAAAAAGGGACGATAAACGTTTTAAAAAAAAATGGGGGAAAATTTTTCTTTTTAGAGATTATTGCGTTCTTGTCATGTCTGGAGGCAATATGTTCAAAAAAGATCTTAAGAGCAAACGTCTATCATTTAAAGAATGGTGCAGGCAGCAGACGTGAGAGTTTCAGGAAGTGTTGAGTGAGTGTGAAGGCAGAAGTGTGCTGTTGAATAACTTTTTAAAAGATAAAAAAAAAATTCAAGCAGCTAGTCAAGTTGATAGAACAAATTGAGACGCTACCCAGTAAAGGCAAACGCTACACGGATGAAAACTTTAAAGCAACCAAAGACAAGAGAGATCAATTTCAACTGGAAGCCAAAGAGCCCCTCATTTGTCATGAGACAAATTTGCTAATAGCTGCTCTAGAGAAATTGCAACTTTCCGAAAACTACAAATCTAGATAGGAGAATTTTAAAAAAAGCAGGGATAACATCCTTGTCAATAGTAGTAAGGAAAAAGAAGAAAAGTGCAGCAGATTTAAAGACCTTCTGGAAACAACGAAAAGTTTGGGACTGACTCTATCGGATAAAGAAAATTGAACAAGAAAAGGAAGAAAACGAGAAATGTCAACAAAAAGCTGTGACGCTTTAAAAAAAACAGCAAAAATTGAGATGTGGTTTGAAATGAAACGTATGGAAACTGAGACATTTCTGGAAGAACAAACGATCAGAAGCAGAAAGAGAACAGTAGAGACTGCAGACTGAGTTGAACAAGCGAAGAAAGAAAAAGACAAATTGGAGCGAAGAAAATGCAGAGAGAAGCACGAAAAACAAAGAGACTTGGGGATTTGGAAAACAAATATAGGTAAATAATATCACAGCAAGATGTATGTTTGATTGGGGGAATTTTTAACGATTTTGTGACACCCCTGTAAAATAAGGTCAAGAGATGGTTGGGGGGGGGGATATTTTCAACAAATAAACTTGTGTTTGACCATTCAAATCTTGACCAATGTTAATCTTAGCAGTGTTTATTGGTCAATGCCATTTTTTAAAAAATACAACGATCTTTTAATATGTTAAGTTAATTTTAGATTATTACTTTTTAGATTATTACCTTTTAGACAATCAGTATTTAAACCTCAAACCTGTGTGAAGACATTTCTCGAAAACAGCTCTAACGATTTTCAAAGTAATTCGACAATTGATGAAAATCGTTGGGAAAAGAATTAAATTAAATTATGCAAGAATGCAGGAATATGCTTGGCATCGGAGCTTACAGTGTTCCCTATAACGTAACCTAAATTTTCTGCATTTGATTTGTTGACATATTACTTGAATGAAATTGTAAACCTAGGTTATAAAGTTTACTTCACTGCTTATTTCTCCTCCTTTGTAACGCTTTGTAACGCTATTTGTCCTTGTTTGGTGTTACAAGTGTCTGGTAACCCTATTGTTACCAATTTTTAAGAAATTTAATTATACAATCAAACCACTTCGTTTGTTCTTCTAAGTAGAATCTAAAACTTTTTTTTAATTTTTTTTTTTCGCGAACGATGTTAGCAAAAAGGCCGATTAAAAGGTGTTTTATTTTCAAAGAAAACATTTCTAGAGTATACTCCCTTCGTACGTTAAAATGGACGAATTTCTGGCGTGAAAAGTAACATGATTCAAGCATTTATTGCGTGTACAGAGCACGACCACTATAAAGACGTCTTTCAAAACACGAGGGCAAACTTACTACATTAGTCGAAAAGTCCATCGGCTAATCAGCGCCGTTGTTTTGAAGTGTCATATCGGTATGAATAGTGATTACTGTTGCTTGTTTCATGAAATACAAACTTGTTTTGTTAACCAGAGTTACGCGGACGACATTAACAGCTTCACAAAACTGTGTTACAAAGAAATTCAAAATCCAAGAAGAAAAACTTTACATTAAACAAAGAAAAAACAAACCAACAACAGTAGCCTACACCCAATAAAATGCTAACAAAGCTATTTTTTTAATCAATGCCAGTATTAGGCTCTTTGAAAACGACATACTAGATTGCTTGCCTGTACATCGGGTTCGACACTGGTTATTGTAGCGATGAAAGTTTTCACCAAGTGTGTAGGTTGCGGGATATTGTGACAATACGATTTTGTGCATGCAAGCCAAAAGGAGTTATGAGAGTTGTATGGAAATGGGCTGAGGGGAGGGGCACCTTTAAGCTAGCGGAGCGTTAGGGTTAACAAACGTTGTGTCTCTGTACACAATCCATTTGGTTTCTGAATCACTATTTCAGTATTCACTCTATACTGACAATCATTTAGATTTAGATCTAATATCCGAAGATTCACTCAATCATATACCATGAACACAGTTCAACTTTGTCATTTATGTCAATAGCAAAACTGGTTAGTCAGAAAACGATTCCAGGTCTTACTGGTAGTCAGAAAAGCAACCCAGGTATCACTGATCAGTCAGAAAAGTATCCTTGCTATTACTGGTCAGTCAGAAAAGTACATCTACTACTACTGGTCAGTCAGAAAAGTACCCCTGCTATTAATGGTCAGTTAAAAAACACACCTACTACTACAACTGGTCAGCCAGACCAGAGTTACAGCAACAATAATATTAAAACCTTTAGGACACTATTCCAAGAATTGTGAATATGTTTAGAGACAGAGGTGTTTGCAGTCAAAATAGCAGCAAGAAACTCAAAGACTACGTAGTTTCTAGACCAGTGATTACCGAACCCTTTGCAAGGTCCAACTCAGCATTACTATTATAAAAGTAACAATAATAATGCAGAATATAAATAACATATAAAAAGCAGTAATAATAAAAAAAGAAACAGGCACAAACACACACGTTTTTGACGAATTGAGATTCTAATTACATCTGTTTTACAACGAAAGACCTCGGAACACCTAAGCTGAAAGTGGACTTCAAGATTTTTAAAATCTCTCTCCGTTGTACCTTAAAGAATACAGATATGAGGTAATTGGTGTAATGGGTGCTAATTGTCTTTAGAATTTTGTTTCGGAAAGGCGTTTTTATGAAACAGTTTTTCAAGAGATGGCAGCTGTGTTTGAATAAAAAACATTTTTAATTAGTTTTGTGCCATTGGAAAGGATTAAAATGTTAACATACCAGCAGGTGATGACACTAGGGGGATACGGTTAGGGCCGCACCTGGTGACACATAAGTGCGAAATATTATATCTTGACAAAAGAGGACACATAGAAAAAATCTCTAGATAAATACCCAAACATGCCTAGGTGCATCAACTGTAATAATCTCCATCTATATATTTTATTTTAGACCTTATTGTATTGTTTAGTTGGTACAAATGTCTAAAAAGTTACAGCATGTGCTAATTGTCTGCAGAATTTTGTTTTGGAAAAAGTGGTCTTTTTTTTTTAAAGCCAAAAAAAATAAATAAAATCGTCTGTATTTGCATTGTAGTTATTTTATATTTTAGTATTAATCAGGTAAAAAGCGACATTATTGCCAAATTTTAAGAAGTTAAGTTATTAATTTAAGGGAAGTCACTTCATCTTCTAATTTTTCAACAAGATTGATTCAAAAGGTACTTTTAAAGAAAACATTTAAATGCTTCTTTTACAACACGATTAGATTATATAATCTATCTCGGACCAATATCTCTTAACTAACGTACCATTGACGTTTTTTTCCCTTCTAATTCTATATGAGCTGGTATCCATTGAATAACAGTTTTTATGCTGTTGTTGTTGAGCTTTGTAAGTGCTGTTCTGAGGTTTTTAATATAAGAGGAATCAGAGTTTTGCAAGCTTTGGAGGGTTGTTTCGCATCGGTTAGAAAGACAATTTGACTGTGTGGGACACTTGGATGATTTGCTAGCATGGTAGCAGCTAGTTCTAGTGCTTCCCTTTCTGCTTTATGGTTGTCAGAGAGCTCTCCAGTTGCAATGGATTTTTCTAGTTTTTCCCCATCGGGCCATTCGATAAGTATTCCAGCTCCTCCATTTGTGGTGTCTTTATGGGATGAGCCATCCGTGCAAACTCTGATCCACTGATTGCTAGGATAATGAGTTTGTAGAAAACAGTTCACAATTTCCTTAAGCCCTGTTGGAATGTAGTCAGATTTTTTTGTTATATTTTCAATATGGTCTCTTATAGTAGGAAGAAAGCTTTCGCCCCAGGGTGGAAGATTCATTATGATGTCTCGTGGATTCCAGAGTTATTTTTTCCAGTTGGTGTTTCTTTTTTAGGTTTAGATATTCCTGTATGAAATTGGTCCTTTTGAGACGGTTTTTTGTGTGCTAGGTCTGTGGATTTTTGTTTTGAGTGGGTGCCTCTCCAACGTTTCCAATGTAGTGAATTGAGAAAGGATTTTTATTTCTCTTCTTTCAACCAGAGAGACCAAGGAAGCGGTTTCCTCCATAGCTCTTATGGGTGTTGTTTTGATTGCTCCTGTCATTATCCTTAGACCAATATTTTGGGCTGCTGAGCCCCATGCTGTGGCACCATATTGTAGAACAGGTCTTACGTAACTGGTATAGATCTTTTTCAGGATGTTGTGATTAGCTCTCCAGACTGTGCTAGCTATTTTTTTTACATAAGAGATAGCCCCTGGATGGCTTCACTCTGTGTTTTATCTTTTTTTTTTCCAAACTAATCTCGGGTCATAGGTGACTCCAAGATATGTTAATTTTATTGTTTGTTGTTTTGTTGACAGTGAGAAGATGGTATATGTTGTCTTTTTTGTGTCGATGGACATGCCCCAGTCTTTGGACCATTTATTAAGTTTATCGAAAGCATCTTGTAATCGAAATTTCGATGTTCCTACATATTCCTCTCTGCTAATTAAGGCAAGATCATCTGCATGCATGCTGCTTTTAATTTTTCTTGGTAGGTTTTGATTTAGATCGTTTATGAATATTTGGAAAAGTGTTGGGATAGGACTCTTCCTTGGAGAAGCCATTTTTATACCCACTGTGCGACGTCTTTGCCCTTGCATTCAAACTAGAGCTTTTCGATTATTTAGATATTCCTTTATCCAGTTGTACATTCTGTGGGATATGTGATGGTGGATTAGCTTGAGTAAGAGATCTTGTTCCCAGACTTTGTCAAATGCTTTTTCCAAGTCGACCCACACAATTGTTGTTGGTTTCTTTTTTTGAAAGCCGTCTTCTATTTCTTGTGTGATGAAGGCGATTTGATCTTCTGTTGATCTACCTTTTCTAAAGCCAGCCTGGGCTTCAGTGAGTAGGTTATTTGATTGAAGGATCCATGTCAGTCTGCTATTTATCACTCTTTCCATCAGTTTGCAAGTACAGCTAGTGAGGCTGATGGGACGGTAGCTATCCAGTTTATTTCTTGGTTTGCCGTGCTTTAGTATAGGGATCATAAAGGCTTTTTTCCAAATGTTTGGAATTCTGCCTGATTTCCAGCTAGCATTAAATATTTAAAGCAGTTTTCTTTTAGCTTGAGAACCCAAATGAAGAAGCATGCCATTAGAAATTTTATCTGGGCCCGGGGATTGTTTTGGTTTGAGGACTTTTAGGGCTTCATCAAGTTCCTTCATTTTAAGATGAGTGGTCATTCCCATGGAGTAAGCTGGTTTGTTATCTTTATTATTTTCTTGGATTTCTGAGTTTACTTCTTTATTTCTACTTTCATTGATTTGTATTTGTCCTACGCTTTGGAAATATTTTATGAATTCATTTGCTGCTTCTTGGCCTTTCAGGGGTTTGTTGTCCTTTTCTATTACTATAGGAGTTGTTCTGTTTTCTTCCTGGTTGAGACATTTAGCTATTCGCCAGAGTTTGTGGCCGTCTCTATCTACATTTAGTAGTTCTGTTTTTTCATGCCAACTTTTCCTCATAGACGAAAGGTAATTTTTCCTGAAAACTGCGTTAGCTGCTTTAAGATTTATGTTATTTTCTATACAAGGGTTATTTTCTACTGTGTTCCTGGCTTCAATATTGGCATTGTGGAGTTGTTGTAGGTAATCAGACCAGTTAGGAATATAATCTTTTCTTAACCCTCTAGGAATAGACTCCTTAGCTGCTAGAAGGATTCCTTTTGAGAAAGCTGAGTATGACTTATTAACCTGATTTGATTTGCAGTTTATTGAAGTGGTATATAGGTCTGTGAGCTTTTAGAATAGGTTCCAGTTGGCTCTTTGTTTGTAGTTTCATCTGAGGATGGTGGAGTTTTCTGATATTTTGAAGGAGGTATCTGATCAATATAGGCCTGTTGGCTAGCAGATTTTCAACATCTCTTGTGCACTTTTATGATACATTTCTTTCTTTCTAATGCAGAAATATTTTTAGAGCTTCTTTTTTCTTGTGGATGCCTTTTTTCTTGTGGATGCCTTCTGCATTACATTGTAGGATTTTTAGACATTTGGTTTTGGAGAGTTGGCCAGTAGTTTTTACTTTCTTGCCCCTGCTCCTGGCTCCACAGGCAGAGATAGAAGAACCACCAGCTCGCTTCTTGGGGCTCCTTCGAGGCGGAGAGCCCGGCCCCGTACCTTCGCGGAGGGATTCCACAGGCAGGACGCCACATCTATTAGAATCGTTGTCAATTTTAAACATTTTGAGCTTCCAAGAACATAGCCTTTTAAAAAAATTATTAAGCATTTTTTTTCGTCTCATTTCTATTTATCGATTTTTATGAAAATTGTATGTGCTATTCTTTCTTCTTCTTCGTTCTCACTGCTATGTTTGAGTGTTCAGATGACTAGACCAATGTATGAGATGAACTGCGTAGTGGTTTCCAAATCAGGGAGCTCTCCATATAGTTTTCTTTCTATTGGGATGTTTTGGGGCCAGTGTCTTATACGGGCCTGTTGGTAAAGAAAGCAGTTTTGGAGGACGTGGTCAGCATTCTCTGGTGATACTCCACACATGCAGATTTCACTGGTTCCAATTTTGAGCTTCCGGTACATGTGTTGTTACATTCTGTTGTGTCCGGTCCTGAGTCGAAAGATTAGACGTTGGTCTTGTCGGGATAGCTTATAGTAAGCGTCATCTTTCTTGTGATTTGGATGAGAGCTCGTCCATTTCTCATTTATTTTATTTACAATGTATGTACTATAACACAGAAGAGAGATTTTTATACAATCCTTTGATGCTAAGTTTTTTCCCTAAGAAATACGGATAATATTAACGGATAATATTAATGATAATCAGATTTCCCTTACGTTTAAAGAAGAAAATTAACTTTTATATAAATTAGAAATGCGATTTCAGTCATTTGACATTAGTTAAATTTTCATAAAAATAAATTCGGAACATAATTCTTCCTTTTAAAATCATGAATAACCTATTGGCGATATTTTTGTGATATTTGAAAATGTAATTTGACATACATTTGTCTCAGGAACAATTTATTATGGATAATTAAACTTTAGTGACGCATTATAAAGCTTATGCGATGATTTAGAAGGAAAAATAAAGATGAAATCAGATTTCAACGTGACGGGTAGACAGATTGACATACGAAACGCAGAAAAGTAATCATCTTTTACTCTGATGGGGACACTAAAAATAAAATCAGAATATTTAAAAAATTTTAGGGTCAAAACCTTGAAGCTGCTGCCGGAAATTCTCTCATTAAAAAGTCGATTTAAAAAAAATTTGCGTGGCATTTACATACAAAGTGCATTCTTAGTCTTCTTACATAAATAAACATAAATTTTTTCTTTATAATTTTATTTTAACAGAAAAAAAAACAGATACTTAATAATGTGAAATTTGTTTTTCATTTTACAAGTACAGTAGAACGTCGTTTATCCGAACGTTTATTATCCGGAGCGTCAAATATCCGGACCAGTTTTTTTTTGTTTTTTTTTATCAACCACATGTACTGTGATGCACATATACTGTATGAATACGAAAAATAAGTGATTATTTTCCACAATAAAGGTAAAATTGCGACATTTGTCACCTATTTTGCTCGTTCTTCACGCACGTGTCCCGCATGTGATGATTTTCAATATTCGTATAGTGTCCGGTTGCATATACTGCATGGATCGCTTCGGTTTTCGGTTATCCGAACAATCGCGTATCCGAACGGTGTCCGGTCCCAATTGAGTCGGATAAACGACGTTCTACTGTACATATGAATAATAATAAGAATGAGGCTTGTCTTCGAATCCGAAGATTAATGAGAAATACAAAATTTCTCGTGGCTATGCAATCCCAGATGTGATCTACATATTTAGCCACATCCAGGACAAGCATAACCATTGTCCGCCGGTTTTCAATTAAGATTTGTTTCCCGTCTGCGTCTGCCCTCGGCAGCGGATTTTCTTTTGGTCTCAAATGTGTATCCCGTGGCCTTTGTGAGTGACCTCTAGTTGTGTCGTTCTGGGATAATGAAAATATTTGAAATTATTTGTATTTTTAAGCATATTGTTAACATGTTTTTTTGTGTTGTTTTTTTTTTGTAATATGTTTCGGGTGTTCCTTTAGAATTGAAGATAATTTACTTCCTAGTCCTAACAGTCCTAACCTGACGGGGGATGGCAGCGGGCAGGGAGCATTCCTTACCTTTTTTTTCGAAGTGGTGTATTTTTATGAATGAAATCGCTTCCATAATGAGTTTGAAAAACAAAGCGGTTTGCTTTTAGAAAACTAATTGTTTCCGTCACTCCTAAACTTTGCCACACGGTAATTTTCTTTTCTAGTTTTTGTGATCTTAGTGTGCAAAACGGACGGAAGGACAGGCGGACATTTCCCACACAACTAATCGCACGTCTTTTCCCCATTCGGGGCCGAAATAAACAAACAAATGTGTACTAAAACCAGTAGTGTTACATTAGCTTAATAAGTCTTTACATATCGCATTCTGTGTTGAATTCAACAACAAAGAGTGTAGATTTCTCATGGAAAATATTTCAATACAACCAACTGAATGTCACCGAAGTTAAACGATAGCTGGTGTAAGTGTAGGTAAGTATAAAATCTTCAGGGTGAACAACTAAGATTTTTAATTTCGGGATTTTTAGGGCACCTCTGAGTTTACCCAGCTCTAATGAATACCGGACATTAATTGAGATAAAGGAAAGGCAGCTATGCTGGCAGCATGACACCTTCGTTTACCGTGAGCCACAGAAACGGATGATCCATAGATCGAAAGGTCTGAAAGGGGAACTTTAATGTTTTTACTACCTTCTAATATTCATGCTAAAAATATTGAAAAACTGCCGCCTGCAATTGCACGCCTCTGAGGTTTGTGTGAAAACACTCACTACTAGTAAAAGTTTAAACTTAAAGATACGCTTTAAATCTTCTGTTTAGCTGTCTCTAGCCCTAACCCTATTCTAGCTACTTTATGATGCAGTGGGCATAAATATTGAATAGAAAATTAATAATATATATAAAGCTTATCTTCGATTCCAAGGATTAGTGAGGAATGTAGTGTTTTAATAACGTATAGCTCATCAACAGCAGGTAGTAGATTGAATCAAATATTTATATAATCTACAATGTATGGTTAATTTGTACATATGACTCCGAGTTAAAAAAAAAAAAAGAAATATCTAGATGTAATGTAAAAGGGGCAGCTCAATGACTTAGTTAAGAATTTTATTTGCCTAACCTTGAACATAAATTATGTCTTAATTTAATTATTAGTATAACCTTGAACATAAATTATGTCTTAATTTAATTATTAGTATTCTTATTTCTTGCAAATTCACCCCCCCCAACCCAATTTAAACATAATTAAAATAATTTTTCTCCTTAAATTAAACAAAAATGTAAATGAATAACAAACACAGCCAATTAAAATAATCATCGAATCTTGGTTACATCTAGTCGTGTGACACATGAATTATCAATTCAATTACATTAACGTTATATCGCATTTCATGATTTCCATCTTAAGATTTGACTTTTAAATAATATTGTTTTTTTCATAATGCTAAAAACAAAAAGACAAAAATAAAATCGTGTAAACAAAATACATTAAAAATAAGTCACATGTTTTTTTTAGCCTACTACTAAATGTATAGGATGTGTCAAGTGTTTCTAATTTGTATGGACAGAACGAGTGACACAAAAAAGTCTTTAGAATCAGAAACAGAATATACGAAATGAATCCGTTGTCAGACATTGATCTTTAATTGGCAAAACTGGCAATGGAAAAAGTGCAACTGGAAACTCCATTTTGCAGAAGGAATATTTTAAAAATGTTCCCAGCATGGAGTCTGTGACCACTAACATTCAGTTCGGCATATGCGATATTCAAGATTGAATTGTTAAAGTAGTGGACTACCCTGGCGTCGTAGATGCAAGAATGAACATTGAGAAAGCTTTGAGACTCGTGAAGAACAAAATAGAATTATCCATAGCGATCAATCCCCAGGGATACAATGCCGTGCTAATAATAGTAAAATACAGCAGTAGATTCTCACAAAAAGAACAGAAAACTATAGAACTATTAAAAAATTATTTTGGAAGTAATTTCATTAAAGACTAAAACATTCTCTTGTCATGACAAACGGAGACACGTTTGAAAAGGAATTTAAAGAGAACAAGTTCAGTTTCAAAACCTGGTGCAAGGCCAACAACTTCGCCGACATTTTGAAGGAATGTGACAGTAGAGTAGTTTTCTTTGATAACAAGACACAAGATAAACAAAGTTCTCAGTAACTTACGTGAGCTCACGAGCAATTTATATGTATAGGCTAGATTTATTTTTTGATGTATTTTTGTCTTTACTACATTTTTAGGTTACAACCATAGACTTATATATTATATCTAGACTGAAAATCGGAACCAAATTCTTATCCGCGATTGATCGATTCACAGACTTATAAATATAGATTTTAATGTACGTAACTCTTTTTCAAGCTCTAAGAGAAGTCGCATCAATCTATATTTTCTCAGAAAAGTAATGATCTTTAGTATTTAAAGTTTATAAATAATGCAAAATCATTTCTCGCATTTTCTTTAGAATGGGCTATTAATCACAGAACTATATATTCACGCAAATATATGAAACAAAGCCATTTCATATTCGATTCCAATGAGATAATGTTTAAAAAATCCTAGATCAAAATAATTCATGTCTGTTGATTTTAATCATCTTATGTACATTTAAATAGATTGATTACTGTCACGGGTTTTATTTTGCCAGAATGTAGCACAAGTTTATTTACTTGAAATATGTTGCAGTCTCTTCTTGTTGATACCGGTGCTAAAGAAGTGCTAATCTATTGAAGGTGCTGAGGGGTGCTAAAATCGTAGACCTTACTTGAAGTTGTCAGCTGATAAAATGAATTACTGTGACTTGCCGGGGATTCTATATTTCTAGCTCTAAATGCTATCTAGTGATTAAATAAGTGAAGATCCTTATGATTCAAATACAGAAACTTTAATTCAGAACTTGGAAACACTAACGTATAATACAGTAATTACAATGATGAACTGTATCAAATATAAAACATTCAAATTAACTACTAGATTCTAACTCCAGAGTAATACACCCTAACCCTATGCAATCTCAACATCAACTGACTATTCTAAGCGTCCATTATCCCGCTTCCGCAGAGGCTAAACCAATCAAATTAGAGCTTTCTATCATAAGTGTTGCCAGCAATAATACATTGTCACTCTGACTGATGACATGTACCACAGAATATAGAGATTTATTATTGTTTTTATTGTGACTTTGTTAATATCGGTATAAAGGCGCCGGTATTCATATGTATTCCATGAACTGATATTTATAAAGATATAGTCCAATGTGAACCTGGGCTCACTGGTTTTATGGAATGATTATTTAATTGCTTTGTAAAGGAACGATGTCTTACTCAAGGAAGAAACTTTCCCTTTGGTTAAATGATGAAATGTACTTTGGATTATCTGCATGGCACTTCTGTTATGTAATATGCAACACTTCTTATAAATTCTTGTTTTAAATTGTATTCGACTTATATATGAACTAAATGCATTCTTTCTCATTTGAATTAAAACTAAACATTTTGCTTAAATTATACGCAGCTTGCATAACAGAAAATACTTAAGTAAAACTTAATTTAGTAATACAAACTTTTCATTAAAAAAACCCAGCATTTACATAAATATCTTTAGCAATATTACTTCCCTTTTTAATATAATCACCCCTGTTTTTTTTTCCATTCTTTGTAATTTGTAATTATAAAAATGGTGATTAATTTTTGGAAAAAGCTGCTTACACATTTTATTTTAAAAATGAATTATATATTTTTTTAATTTTTTTAAATTTTGTTTTTATAAGGATACTACAACTACAGCTTATTTAGGTTTTGACGTCAGTTGTCGAGCTATTTGCATCGTAGGAATCCTTGGGCTTTTGCCTTTTTTTTACAATTTAAAATAAATAAATGTAAGCGTGATAAACATGGAAATGAAAATAAAATAATTATATTAAGGACGTCTTCCCATTTTATCGTTATAAGTTGCACTATACATAATATTTGACTCTTTGCTTAGTAGCATAATAGTGATTTGAATTTTGCAAATTATACATGTTATTCACAATTTTTTTTTAAAAATATATTTAAAAAAAAATGTAAAGTACTTAGGATATGTACAGTGAAAATGTTACAAATTGATTGTTGAAAAGATTTTTTAAAATTTGATTCTCATGTTCTCTCTCTTTTTTTTTTTATGATACCTCAACTTTTTAGCTTTTGACGTCAGTTGTCGAGCTACTTACACCCTAGGAAACCTTGGGCTTTTGCCTCTTTTTGGGGGGGGTTTAGATATGCAATATTTTGTTTTCAGTAAACCAATTATTAGCCATTACATCGGAACTTTGAAAGATCTAAAATTTGATATAGGATTTTCAATATCTTTGCTAGTTTTTGAGATCTAAACGGGACGGACGGACAGACCAGACACATCTAATGTTGGCCATGTCCATTACGGTACCCGCTAGAATAATACAACACAAATTTCCAAATATAACAACTCATAACAGGTTTGACTCTAAGATCTCCCCCACAGTTCACAAGCTCTATATGGCTTCCATTCTTTCCCTTATATGAAAAAATAAATGTTGACAAGCAGGGTTATCTTTCTTACGCCACAAATCCACTGAGCAAAAGGGGGCTTAAGCCATACTAGTTTCGTATTATGATACAGTAGAAATATTAAATGAATAGCTACAGAGAGTATAATGAAATAGATCACACAGCATATACTATAAGAAGGAGATACGATTCATCCTTTACATATAGTATTAAAGTGATGCAGCAGATAAAGTAATTCAGCCGAAACTGCAAATTTGGTAAATTGATATAATAATAAACAGATTCTATGTATCTTTACAATCACTCATGAAGTATTTAATGCGTTTT
This sequence comes from Biomphalaria sudanica, assembly GCA_036873155.1. Taxonomy (NCBI): domain Eukaryota; kingdom Metazoa; phylum Mollusca; class Gastropoda; family Planorbidae; genus Biomphalaria; species Biomphalaria sudanica. Next base: position 3,173,971 of record JAZGLO010006718.1, on the reverse strand, counting down.
TTTATTTCATATATATTTTTGTACTTCACAAATTGTTAGCATTATTGTTATGTAACTTGACATTCACATGATGAACGACTATTTGTAACATTCATGTTTTTTCTTACCAGAGTTTGTAAATTGATTAATCAAACATATATTCTGTATGGTATAATCATCTGAACTTTTTTAAAATCAAATTTCCAGATTCTAATCATACACCCATTTACATATTTTTAACGTGAAAAAGATTCAACGATGTAACTTTACGAGAGAACGTAAGAACGCTACCCAATATCTTGTGATTGTAAATCTCTTAGAGCTGACCTTAAAGTAAAAAAATAAATAAATAGAGAAATAAAACAAAAACAAATTATTACAGTTCCTCACGTCTTCGTCAATATTTTCTTTTCTGATGAGTTTCTATTTTTAGAAATCGTTGCTAGAAAAAAAAACTGAACATTGACAGACATGACAAACAGTTGGAGGGCATCAAATGGTGGTATTTCTATCACTTAACATTAACAGACAGGACAAACAGTTGGAGGGCATCAAATGGTGATATTTCTATCACTTAACATTAACAGACAGGAAAAACAGTTGGAGGGCATCAAATGGTGATATTTCTATCACTTAACATTAACAGACAGGACAAAACAATTGGAGGGCATCAAATGGTGATATTTCTATCACTTAACATTAACAGACAGGAAAAACAGTTGGAGGGCATCAAATGGTGATATTTCTATCACTTAACATTAACAGACAGGAAAAACAGTTGGAGGGCATCAAATGGTGATATTTCTATCACTTAACATTAACAGACAGGACAAACAGTTGGAGAGCATCAAATGGGGATATTTCTATCACTTAACATTAACAGACATGACAAAACAGTTGGAGGGCATCAAATGGTGATATTTCTATCACTGATAATTAGAGAAGAGTAAACTACAAAATGTCTTTTAGTTAAAAATAAATAATTTGTTTGTTTACATTGAATTAAGCTACTAGATTCAGAAATATAAATCTTTGCAGCCTAAAGATAAAGATTTTGGATTTCAATCACTGAACTGAATACCTAACATTAACATAGCTTCAACAAAGTTCTTTTTCTTAAAATGAAATACATAATGCTTTGTTTGACTATATCATTTGTAGGCTACAATTTTATGCCAAATCTAGTCACTTTCAACAGCTTTACATGGATCCAGCTTACCCTCTACAGAAAGAGATATTAAATCTAGATCACCATCAACAGTTATATAACTTGGATCTAGGTTACAATTCATACTGTGCATTGTTAAATTTAGATTACCGTCAACGGCTATATAACATAAATCTAGGTTACCATCTACAGGGAGATATATTAAATCTAGATTACTATCAATAACAATATAAATTGAAATCTAGATTATGATCTACAGATATATATTTTAAATCTAAGTTAATATCTACAGCATTGTTTTCCAAACTTTTTATTGAACGGAACACTTTATATTTTCGGAGTATTCGGCGGAACGCTTTGCTTGTTTGTTTTTTTAGGTTGGATGATTTCTTTTTAGTTAAAATAAAAAATAATAATAGTTAAAAAGTATTCTAAATTTCCTTTTTTTTTATCATTTTCAAGTAGAAAACTATAATAAAATACACAGATATATCAGAAATATTAAGATTTAATAATTTTGTCTGTATTGGGTTCTTGATATCAGGCACTTTACAGATAATCTCAAATGTACTATCTGGCGGAACATCAACCCGAGTTTCTAGATATATATGTGAGCAGGTCAGGAGGCGCGAGAAAGGACCTATTCTCTGCTCAACATTAGATTATTAAAAGTAGGCAGATGTTAGCGCTACTAGGTGGGTTTCATCTGTGACACCTCAGTCTACGACCAAGGGGCTAGAGTCGCATAAGCAACCAGACATACTAAACTATATGAAAGCACCAAAGAAACTTTACTTGAAATTAAATAAGACAAAATGAAACTTTATTTACATAAAAATAAATCAATAATAAAATATAATATATACACTAAACACTACAACTGAACCCAGCAACTAACTAAAACCCTCTAAATCTACGCCACTACAAACACCAACAAACTAACCAAACCAACTATCTAACACAAACTGATCAAACCAATTATCTAACTAAATCACTACAACTACTACACTAGACCTAGATCTACACAAACACACTACAATAAACTAGTCTAGATCTACAATATTCTACTACTACAACCAACCCACAGCTAAAACTAAAACAAGAACACCTTAGTCTAGTACCTTACTATTAGTATTCACTAAGAACATACTAAAAACCACTAAGACTAAGTTGACTAAGTCTAAGTCGACTAAGGCAATACTAGTACAGAAACAAAATAACACTAGATCTACAGCAGCAGCTTAAAGCAGCAATATTAGATACAGCAGCTAAAACAGCAGCATGTATTTCAGCAGTAACAATAGCCTGCAATACATAAATGCAAAACTATAAATACAAAATCATATATTCTACTAGATCTAGAGCATGGACAACATATTCATATCAGGCTAAGCTGAGCGCCGCCATTTTTAATACAGCATGTTTGGAACAACTGCCAACTAGAAAATAAAACTAAATTAAAATATATCTAGCATATTAACACATACTGTTAAATAGATCTAGTGAAAGAAAATATAAAATATTTCTACACTTACAGGCCGTCCCAGGTACAGAAATATAGAAATGATTAAATAAGTATACGCCAGATCACTAAGATCATCAACTGTCACACAGAGAGGGATATACTTTACTGACCGCTGGTCAACTGTACAGGATGTAGCATGGATTTAACTATTTATACTACCCGCCCTAACCCATATAACAAAAAGCGGAAGTACAAATATTAATTCTGGCACTAGCCTATAAAAAAATAGAATACATAAAAATTGCTCTAACTTATACAAGTAGAAAAATAAAATTACAGATAAAAATAGCTAAAATTACATATAAAAATAGCTCTGGGAGCGCTAGCTCACATATACTTTGATTTTGTTGCAACATAATTTTAAAAAAAATCATACTTCACACAAATAGGAAACAGAAGAACAATAACATAAACATGTTTTGAGAATATTGAAGTACTCTTCAGTCATCTCGACCAGAAATTTTTTAATGTGTAAACATATGCTGGTAGCATCTGGGTTTGCGTAGTTATGTGAAACACTGTAGGCCTACGCATCCTTAATCTTCGGAATCGAAGTCTATGCCATTAAAGTGAGAATCTAGATGGTTTCAAATAGTGCTTTTTTGTTAAAAAATAAGTGCCTATTATGTTAACAAAGAAAGATACTTTTTGGTACATTTTCAGTATCACTAAGTCAAATATAATTATAAAATTTACGGGAAATATTTACAACAAATATAAATATTATTTTACTGTGTTCTTTTAATGATACACTAGCTACTAAATTAAAAAAAATATTTATGTTTCTTTATAAAGGCTAAGAATGCACTTTGTATGTAAATATCACGCACATATAATTGCTTTTTTATGCAGCGACTTTCGTGCTGTACAGTGACGGCCCCTTTCGGGGGCCGCTAAAAATCAGATTTTGTGTTAGTGTCGCCCTCATAATAAATGAAGCTTTGTACGTCTGTCTGTTTGTCACGTTTAAATTCAAAAAAAAAAGAAGAGAAGGCTATTGAACATCTTATTTCACCTATAATTTTCTGTCCAAGTATCACATTAATGTTGGCATCTGTCAAAAGGTGGTTTTGGATGTTTTTGTGACAAAACAAATTAATGCCAACGAATTTTTAATATTGCTCTTTCTAGCTTAAATTACATTTCATTGTCTTGCTTAAAAGTCGCAAAAAGTCATGATCAACAATAAAGTTGTTCTGGATTTTAAAAATAAATAACCCATAAAAGCAAAATGAAAGTCTTTATGTTGACTTATATTTCATAACCTAAAACGACTTAGCAGAGTTTAAAGTTATCAATTAACATGCATGACTAGATTGACACATGAAATGCGTAGGACGTAACTATCTTTTTTTTAAAGTCACGTCTGTAAGTATATAAGAAGAAGAAAACTAGATCAAGATCTTGGTATAGATCTAGAATTTCACTTTCTAGATCTAAATGTAGACTTGTGTGTAGATATGGATTTCTAGATGTCTAGGTCTATATTTATTTTCTATATTACAAATATTACAGCAAATCTATTGCTTTTGAATTTAATGTTGCTTTTAGATCTAAATCTAGTAGATCTAGGCAGGGCCGCCGCGAGGGTTGTGGCCGCCTGCGTGCGAAATTTAAAAATGCCGCCCCCTCCCCATTTTTTTTAGAAAAAAAAATTAATTAAGACTGAGCTGGACACTCTACCTAAAGCGCGTTGATTTAAATTCATTTTTGTACCATTTCTTTTTACTTTTATAATTGCATCGTTGTCGTATCCCCCTGCCCTCTAAGATGTTTTATTTTCAATTTTAACTTTGCATTTTTTGTAAAGAATGTAATGAAAAAAACTTAATCTTAATTATAACACAATTTCATCTACATTTTTTAACACTATGTATAGAATCCAAATTAATGAATTTTCACTAAAATGATACACTTTCACAGACCTATAGGCCTATATATATATAGGTTTTTTTGACTGTTGTTGTTTTTTCCGAAATAGTGTTGCCTACATAAATTTTGAGCGTTGTAAAAGTTTCTTCCTGGTGATAGAATTGAAGATGCCGCAGGCTTTCGCTCTAGTCGGAAAGGGGTTTGATTGCGGGTGGGACTCGGCGCTAAGTGTATTCTGGCCTTTTTCTCTTAGTAAGAAGAGATAATTTTAAAAAGGCTAATATTGACGTGTTTTCTTTCAGGACGAACTATTCAATAAAAAAAATTCGAGGGCCCTATTAAGTCTAATTATAAAGAGTCAGCCCTGGCCAATAGTATTATGCGAGGGACATTCTAGGCAGGCCTACAAATTGCGCACGGACGTCTGTTATGGGCTTGATCTTTTTAAATATATTCTTTGTGTTAAGTAAGACGTCTCTGTCGCGGATGTTTTTTTTACACAAAAATCGTTACTATAAAGAAGTGCACTAGACTGAAGAAATTCGACCATTCTGAGACCAAAAAAACCAAAATAGTCACACTAGCGGAGACGTTTTGACCCATATTATTGCATACGCCCGTCGCAGAAAGCAGTCTATACGGCGGCCCTGGATTTAGGTCCTAAGAGTGCTAAATCAAAAGTTTAGTTTAGGTAGATCTACATCTAGATTACAGTTCCTGGGTTCCATCTAATGAAAAGGCCAGTAACTTTGTTGACAACTGTGCAGGGACATAAAGCAGACGTAGTACGAGTTCGATACCTGTTCATTTTTTAAAAATCACTAAACAATGCCCAACAGATGATCTCAAATCGTTTTTCTGACATATTATACATTTACAATCTAAAAATCTCTTAATCAATAATAGGTTATTAGTTTAACCATATGTAACTTTTGTAATCTTGCTTTAATTGTGTGTTGTAGATTTGTTTATATGCAAAAAGATAACTGAAATGACCCCTGACAGACAACGGCGTTGTCTAAGTTAGATTTGAAAAAAAATATTTAGGTCGCATTATTTTTTCGTAATAGACTGCACTCTTCATTTTATTTCGGAATCAAAAATATCAAATAATAAAACTATTATTGTGGCCATTTGGACTATTCTACTTGTATTGAAGTGTGAAAAAAAGCTATTTTGTGTTTTTGTTTTTGGTTGTAATTTAGATTAGCATCCTGGTCCTATTGACAGTATTGCTCGGGGCGCCAAAACTAATATGGACTAGGGAATTAGTCAGTACTCCAGTGACCAAGTACTTTGAACTTAGTGAGAACGGTGGACAACATGGAGGCCTACAAAAAATGCTCACCATTTTGAAAAAGTGTTCAAGGTTTTTTGTGTGTGTGTGTGTAAGAGCGCATGCACGTTCGACGTTTGTGTATTGGCAAGACGTAACTACGCACACTAGAAATAACATTCATAGAATCTCGGCCACAAGAGGGTCAACCAGATTTACTATTGACTTGTAGTTTTATAGTGGGAAAACAAGTCATCAGTTCGTGATGAAGAACTAAAGGATAAACTAGCTAAAGCAATCTTTTGGTTGGATACACTAGCTAAAGCAATCTTTCGGTTGGATACACTAGCTAAAGCAATCTCTCGGTTGGATACACTAGCTAAAGCAATCTCTCGGTTGGATACACTAGCTAAAGCAATCTCTCGGTTGGATACACTAGCTAAAGCAATCTCTTGGTTGGATACACTAGCTAAAGCAATCTCTCGGTTGGATACACTAGCTAAAGCAAAATCTCGGTTGGATGCACTAGCTAAGCAATGTCTTGGTTGGATACACAAGCTAAAGCAATCTCTGGGTTGGATACACTAGATAAAGCAATCTCTCGTTTTGACGCGCCATTTAGAGCAATCTCACGGTTGGATGAAATTTGTCTTCAGCATACTTGTTACTACATTGTAGATTGGAGAGTTTTTATATTGTCTCCAGAATCTTATGACATACGCGGATTCGGAGGTGCTTATACAACTGTTCTTTTCAATACACTACTAGGATACAATGAAGAAACAGAATATAATTGTCTAGAGTTTAAAGCTTAGTTCAACAGAAGAAATAATGCAAACTATAAATCATAACTTGAATTGAATATTACTAGTTGACCGGCGGCATAGCATACGCCGCTATTTTGCAGGGCCGATCTTAGGCCACTTCAACCTATGTGACCGAAGGATCCGCACTTTCATGGAACCCGCGCTATTTCAAGGTGTATAAATTATTAAATTAAACCATTTTATAACTTAAAACAGATTTCCCGCGCACTCCTGTCGATTTATCAGGAGCTCCTTGCAAAATATACGAAAAAGTCCTTAAAATATACGGAAATACATAGAAAAAAAATTTCATTTTGGGGTGTCATTCAATAATGAAAACGTCAATCCTACGCGCTATTAATAAAAAACGGCATTATGCATTAGCCGTAATTGTGAAATCAGGTGAAAGAAGCTTCTCGCGCCTCAAACTAATGAAGAATTACTTGAGGTCAAAAATTGTCAAAGATAGATTAAAACATTTGGTAATTCTGGCTATTGAGCGGGATCTATGTGGGAAACATAATTATTATGATATACTGTATGACTTTGCTTCACCCAAGGCTCGTAAAGTAATTCTGTACGTAGTAAAGAATGAATAAAATGCATAGACGAATTTATTTTCTAACAAAAACTCTTAAATTTCACTTATTGTCCGCTTCCCTACCCAAACTTGGCCCCGCGAAATCCGTTTCGAATAGGGCCCCACAATGCTTAAGTCCGGCCCTGCTATTTAGTGTTTGTAAAATGTTTTACATGTTTCGGATGTTCCTTCAGAGTTGACGATAGTTTACTTCCTAGTCCAAACCTCCCGCATGGGATGGGAGTGGGCAGGGTTTGACAGTTCAGCGCGCAGCCATCCGTAGCGAGCTGTGAAAACGTGTTCTCCCCCCCCCCCCCTTTTGTTTTTTCTCGTGGACTATTCGCAGAGTGATCTTCCCATTTACTTCTCGTCTGACCTGATTAGGAAGAAGAGAAGATAGTAAAATAAAACTGTGAAAACAAATAGGATCTATAATTCAAAACGGAAAATCATAGTAATAATTTAATAAAGAAAACTTGTAACAATGGCTAGTTGAAATAATGACCAACGACTAAGAAGTGTAAATCAATCGTGAACAATGACTAGCGATCCCGATAGCTACCTCTACGCTCCTTAAATATTACCGTAAGATTTTTCTGCACCCTTTTCGCGAATCATTAATGATACTAGATTTTGTCTAATTCCACATCGGCCCTACACGTTATTTGTGCAAATCAAGGTTCTCTAGAACAGTTTTAGTTTTATTGTTTCCCGGCACCCAATGTCACCTTATAATACGAATAGTTCAATTACCATTGGTAAGCATTAATATGTATTGACAAGCGTGGTACCATATACACACATGACAATAGCGAACGAAATTTAAAAAAATATTTATGTAATGTTACAGTTTCTGAAATTTCCATTCGAAGTCAATCTAAAAGTTCGAGAAGTTTCGACTGAACTTCAGACTTTGACATTCTTTATTTGAGAGACAAGCAACCTGCTTGGCCGGGAAGGAGGGTTTGTTGTCGACGGTCGTTGAATATCTTTACTAATAAAACTTCAACTAACTTGAATAACTTCCTTGTGAACAAAACTAAATAGAACTTTGATTATAATATAGACACAAATTAAGTTGCTATGAGATCAAATAAATGTACTAGACTTTAGTTATAATGTTTTTTTTAACATACATCAGATACACCAAAATAGCGAGCTATTTATAGTTTTACAACTTATATTGAAATCTCTTATAGTCAACTTACGACAAGGAGAATGAAATCGAATAAGATCTACTTTGAGATCGAGCCTATAATATTTTTTTAAAAATATAATTTTTTAAAATTCTTCAGCAGTAGCGACCATAATTCTGAGGAAGCAGATCTGGTCTATTTTAAGACATCCGCGCGCGAAACCACAAGAGAAAAGCGTTCATTGGTGAGAAAGATTGATCACGAGGATTAGTCGTCTGCTTGAGCTGATCTCCCTCGTCGTCAACAATTAGGGTGAACGGCAAGAACTGGAGATTGGAAGGACGCAGACATCACAGGCAGTTCTTCATCAGTAATGACGTCAGAGCCAAGCCATATGGCGTCACATATTAGTGCCGGGTACAAAATAGAATACAGAGAGAACAAAAAACAATCTTTTATCAGATCTGCTGTCTCGGTTGTTTTGACAAAATCATCCATTCTCAAGTATTCCGAATGTATTCTTTCGTGTTTCAAGAACATCCCCGCAGTTCGTTATAGATGTACATTATAGATGCAGAATAGATTTTCTCTTGCATGGCTTAGACAAATGTCTTGTTTTATTTATAAGCAAGAAAGTCATGATAGATAGCAGACACTAGCAAGAAAACAACATGGACTTGACAGCACATAGGACATAGGAGAATAGTTTCACATAAGAAATATTTGCTCGCATGTTTTTCTATAGAAGTCTCTTGTTGTAAATCTAGGCAAGCAACACAACCAAATCAGACTGTATGATGGACGAGGATGGGATGATTAAACAAAGACACACACACAATGTTGAGGCGCGATGGCTGAGTGGTGAAGTGCTTGGCTTCCGAACCTGGGGTCCCGGGTTCAAATCCTCTTGGACACTGGGATTTTTAATTTCGGGATCTTTGGACGCCTCTGAGTCTACCCAGCTCTAAAGGGCACCTGATACTAAAAAAAGTAAAGGTGGATGGTCGTTGTGCTGGCAATATGACACCTTTGTTAACCATAGACCACAAAACAGATTATCTTTACATCATCTGCCCTATAGGCCACAAGATCTGAAAGGGGAACTCTACTTTTACACACAGAATGTGGTACAACTTTCACAGAAAGTTCAAACTTCACAATTGGTTGGAAATCGTTATGCCTTAAAATAATTTTTTTTACAACGCCGTGTCTTGGAACTGGTGTGAACACTGCACGCTTGGTGCATGGTAGCTTTAGTGCACAAAGTAACTCAACAGCTTTTTGAATTAAAAAAACAAACATTCTTTTATTTATTACCCCAATATGTTGTTGAACGCCCAATTCATTATATCATAGCTACAAGAGTAACTACAAAATGTTAAAATTTAGTATTGAAGAGTAAATATCCATTTCATTGACCCAGCCTTCTATTAACTCAGTTATCCTATGGACTATTATGTAGTTTTTCATTAAAATCTACATGCCAATACAAATGGCGTAATTTTGATACTTCTGAGTTGTGATTTAGGATAACACCTACAGTATATATATGTAGGCAATCCTTGACTTGCAATGCCAACTTACGGTAATCTTGCCCTCATTTTTTGAGATCACTCTCGACCAGGCAATGTTCCTTTGTTGATTTCAGTTAGCTTTCTTAGTGTTTAGAACTGCAGTGATTTCCTTGACATTGACTGTCAACTAACTTCTAAAGTATTTGCGTAGTGTTCATCTTGATATCTATGTACAAGTAAAAAAAATGTAATAAAAATGCAAAATTGACTAATTACATTTTTATTTCTTATCCCAAATCAAAGGAAAGCCTTATGGTCACTTATGGAATAAGGAAATACAAGTAGGGCCTTCGATACAACGTCTAGATCTCTCTGTTGCAGCTAGATTCCAACGATCACTCTGGAGTTAGGTCAAGAAGGAGAACTCAAGTCACACAATCTCATCAGATGGTTCGGAACAAATGGCAAGAAAGTTTTTTTAAATCTTTACGTTACTTACCAGCTTTAAAAGTCACACCAGCAAAGAAAAAAAAAAGAAAGACTTCTTCAAGTCCCACTATTTGACCAGGGGATTTGTTAACCAGAGACAGGGATTAGGATTATTGCTGTGTGGGGGGAAGATAGAAATAGAAACCGTTCTCTTGAACTGCTACATAAGTACTGTACTCAAGTAGCCAAGCAACGGAGGAAATAGAGGAGGCTGAAAACTATACAAATTACAAATTATAAATGCATTTTTATAAAGCTTTTTAACTGGGGCGCATTCTCATTATTTAGGAAAAAAAAATTATATACCTTATAAAAAGGGAGAGAGAGAGAGAGAGAGAAATTTCGGATGTACCTAGTTTTAGAAAAAAATGAAACTTTTAAAAAAGTAAATATTCCCTCGTCCATTCCACAGTTTGTTCGGTAACTACATTGTTGTCGTGATATCCATAAGAGATTCAACTCTACTGTCTATGAACTCTTCTTTGTGGGTGGGAATGTTGAAGGGAATGTTGAAGGAAATGTTGAAGGAAATGTTGAAGGAAATGTTAAAGGAAATGTTGAAAGAAATGTGGAAGGAAATGTTGAAGGAAATGTTGAAGGGAATGTTGAAGGAAATGTTGAAGGAAATGTTGAAGCAAATGTCTAAGAAAATGTTGAAGGGAATGTTGAAGGAAATGTTGAAGGAAATATTGAAGGAAATGTTGAAGGAAATGTTCTTCATTTGTTCACAACACGTACCACTGACATTCTCTGCGGATTGTTTGGGGATTGGGAAATCTAAATACATTGATGATAGTTCTAAAACAAAAAAAAGGGTCTCATTTTTTATAAAAAAAATGAACAGCTCTTGCTTATATTTTTGCGTAAATCTAATGTAGACTACATCTAGATTATAGCTCTAGAAGTAGATCTTGATCAGATTACATCTTAAGACTTCTAGATCAGAAGTTTAGGTAGATCTAGATCTAGTAGGCTACTATACTACAATGTAATGAATAAATAATAATACCTTTACTCAATTGTAGATTTGGCTCAGTGGCTAACGTCGTTAGGACATCGAGCTGACAGTGCTGAAGTACCAGCTCGATACCCGCCCTCGGCAAAGATTTTTTATTTCAATTATTTTTTTTTATTTAATTTTATTTTAAGTTGTATAATGGAAGTATTGTCTTTAAAAAATAATTTTTTAATGTTATTGTTGTTTAATTTAATCTATTACTTTTTCTCCAACCAACTTATTTTCTCGTATTTTGTTTGACATATAGCGTGGCTATAAAAGTCTTCTAGAAAATGTGAATACAAAGAAGAAATGATAAATCTTCTAGTTTTTAGAAATGTAACTTTGCTAATCGATTCATTTCAAAGTAGCACAAAAATAGACTTAACGCGCCCCCCCCCAAAAAAAACACACACACACTGTCTCTCTTTTTGCATACTCTCTAAAGCTGTCACTTGTTATTAAGTAATATCAAGTGTTTATTATTTCTATTAGCCAGTTATCTAAGACATTCGCCCACTGCTACGAAAGAAAGTCCCAACATCTCGCGTTTATTATATTAACAAATGGTGTCAGATTTGAAAATAAAAATAAAATCATTGTCTACTCTATGATGCTAATGGCTTTCTTTTCATTTCACATTCTATTTATTTCTTGTAATGTTTCATAATTGAATAGAGTCTTTTGATTGACAGACAGACAGATAGATAGATAGATAGATAGATAGATAGATAGTTTGATTGATTGATTGATTGATTGAAATAAAATACGAAAAAGTGCATTTTACTAAACTATACATATTCGTTAAGAAATACGTTTGTTATAAACTTGTTTGCACTGACGGCTAAAAAAAATTAATTTGATATTTTACATTGAACCTATCAAGTGAAACTTTGGTTGACTTTCTCTCACTGTAAGTGTGATGACTATAGTTTATATAGTATATTTAGTGAAGTGCTCTATTGCTCTTGCTAATTTTTTCCGTTGGGAAGGAGAGACAAAAAAAGTCCCATTGACTACGTAAACACTCCATTGAAGGTGGGATGTGTGGGGCCTTAACCGCTTGGCTACCTAACATGGACATTGAAACTGGGACTTAAGCTTAAATGTGTTTGCTGAGTACCCAAAGGAAACCTTCTTCAAGGTACCTACCATGTTCACACACACCCCACAAACATAAAAAAAATCTAGTTAAAGCAATTCCAAAAAAAAGTTGAACTTTAAAATGGAGTCCTTCCACCAACTTTAATTTAAAAAATTGCACTTTAAAATGGAGTCATTCCACCAACTTAAATTAAGAAAAGTTCAACTTTAAAATGGAGTCCTTCCACCAACTTAAATAAAAAAAGTTCAACTTTAAAATGGAGTCCTTCCACCAACTTAAATAAAAAAGTTAAACTTTAAAATGGAGTTCTTCCACCAACTTAAATAAAAAAGATGCACTTTAAAATGGAGTCCTTCAACCAACTTAAATAAAAAAGATGCACTTTAAAATGGAGTCCTTCCACCAACTTAAATAAAAAAAGTTGCACTTTAAAATGGAGTCCTTCCACCAACTTAAATAAAAAAGATGCACTTTAAAATGAAGTCCTTCCACCAACTTAAATAAAAAAGATGCACTTTAAAATGGAGTCCTTCCACCAACTTAAATAAAAAAAGATGCACTTTAAAATGGAGTCCTTCCACCAACTTAAATAAAAAAGATGCACTTTAAAATGGAGTCCTTCCACCAACTTAAATAAAAAAAGTTGCACTTTAAAATGGAGTCCTTCCACCAACTTAAATAAAAAAGATGCACTTTAAAATGGAGTCCTTCTACCAACTTAAATTAAAAAGTTGCACTTTAAAATGGAGTCCTTCCACCAACTTAAATAAAAAAGATGCACTTTAAAATGGAGTCCTTCCACCAACTTAAATAAAAAAAGTTGCACTTTAAAATGGAGTCCTTCCACCAACTTAAATTAAAAAGTTGCACTTTAAAATGGAGTCCTTCAACCAACTTAAATAAAAAAGTTGCACTTTAAAATGGAGTCCTTCCAACAACTTAAATAAAAAAAGTTGCAGTTTAAAATGGAGTCCTTCAACCAACTTAAATTAAAAAGTTGCACTTTAAATTGGAGTCCTTTCACCAACTTAAATTTTAAAAAGTTAAACTTTAAAATGGAGTCCTTCCACAAACTTGAATAGTTACTCAAAAAGTAGAAAAGCAAGTAGGGATTCCCAACTTAGTCAGTTCCCTTTGGGTTCCCATTTGTCTGCTTGAACATGCAGGTGGGAGGCATTGGAACTGAGGGGCGATACCTCAGTATGATGTAGTCACCCATTCCAGAGGAAACTTTTAACAGGAGGAGGGAAGAGAAACGCGAAGAATCTTTGCTCTAGCCAAATGATCTCAGAGTTCTGCCTTTGGCTTCAACGTTTAGCTGAGGATGTGGCAAGCTTTTAGAAATACCAGTCGTTCCTCAAAAAATATTTATAGGTTTGTTAATGGCCCCATCGGTCAAGGTTACATTGTTATGTTAATTAGTTTTAATTGTAACTTAATCATCGAGCCTGAAGCTTAGTTTTTTAAATATTTTTCCCGTGATTGTAATGTTATTAATAATTGTGAATTTGTGTGTGTAGTTAAAATACAATCATATAATTGCAGCAGCTTGTAGTGTTGAATATCCCCTGAGGCGAGTAATTGTAGTAAGGAGGGCTGTGTTCTTCTTATCAGATGGTGAATGTCAGATTATCGAATTAACTTTTCAACTTAAATTTGTTCTCATATACTACTATTCTAATTTTTACTTATATTTTTTTCTATAAATGTAAAAAAATGTGAAAACACATAGAACAAATAAATCGTGACGTGGTTGACACTAAATCACTCTCACGCGATATGGTAACTCGATACTGTTACACGATACTGTCCAACTATAATGACAATGTCTTCGATTCCAAAGATTAAGAATGAGTGCAGTGTTTCACATGACTACGCCAACCCAGTTGAGACCTGCATATTTTTCTACATCTAATGTAGACGAAGCAGTCGATGACCTCTGGAATTTCATTAAAAACCATCTTAAAAGCATTATAGAAAATCATATACCAACTAAATACACATCAAACAAAATAAATAAATGCTGGTATAATAATAGACTAAAGAAGCTTTGTAAACAGAAGGAAAACCTATATAGAAAATTTAAAGAAACCAAGGCAGAAAGAGTTTACAAAAAGTATATAAAAATTAAACACCTAACCCAAAAAGTAAGCAGACAGCTGCAGAGTGAATACATAAACAATGTAATATCTAAAGATAACAACAAAAACCTATGGTCATACATTAAGTCTAAGAAAATGGAAACAACAGGCATAGTGCCATTAAAAGATGAACATAACATAATACATAATGATAATGAAACTAAAGCAAACATCCTAAACAAATACTTTGCATCAGCATTCTCAGCCCCAGGAGACAAAGACATATTTCTTAATTTGAACCAAGTAGACAACATAGAAGATTTAGTAGTACAAGAAAATGGAATTAAAAAACTATTAGCCAACACCAAACCAAATAAAGCGTCTGGACCTGATGGTATTCCAGCTAGATTACTCAAAGAACTAAGCATGAGCTAGCCCCAGTGTTCAAAATACTCTTTCAGGCATCGCTTAACCAGGGCAGAGTACCAAAGGACTGGAAAGAAGCTAATGTCCTCCCCCCCCCTATTTAAAAAAGGAGAAAAATCTGATCCAGGAAACTACAGACCAGTATCACTTACCAGCATCACATGTAAAATACTAGAACACATAATATGTAGCAATATCATAAACCACTTAGACAAACATAATGTCCTCACCCCATACCAACATGGCTTTAGGAAATATATAGATCATGTGAAACACAACTAATAGGACTAATTGATGATTTTTCAAAAGGTTTAGATAATAGTGAACAAATAGATGCTATCTTACTAGATTTTTCCAAGGCTTTTGACAAAGTTCACCACCATAGTTTGCTTAAAAAAATAAAATATTTCGGCATTAACGGTCCACTGCATCAGTGGATAAAAGATTTTCTGATAGGGAGAGAACAAACTGTAATAATAAATGGCTCTAAATCAACACCAATAACAGTAAACTCAGGTGTACCTCAAGGAACAGTCCTGGGTCCACTACTATTTTTAATTTACAAAAATGATTTACCAAATTGCATTAGTTCAGGAACAAAAGTCAGATTATTTGCAGACGATTGCATAATATATAGAACAATAAAAACAAAACAAGACACAGATATTTTACAAAGAGAATTAGATGAATTACAGAAATGGGAATCAAATTGGAGCATGTCTTTCCACCCAGAAAAATGTCAGTTGTTAAGAGTAACAAAAAAACTAAAACAAATTAATTCCACTTATCTTATTCATGGCAAACCAGTAACACAGACTAAAAACTCAAAATACCTAGGTGTTATAATAAATGAAAAACTGTCATGGAATCCACATATTGATGAAACTATAAAAAAATCCAACAAAGCATTAGGGTTTATTAAAAGAAATTTTTATAAATCAAATAAGAACATAAAACTAAAATGTTATTTAACCTTGGTTAGGCCAATAATAGAATATGCATCCACCGTGTGGGACCTTTCAACTCAAGAAAACATTAAGAAACTGGAACAAACACAAAATAGAGCAGTGAGATTCATAACAAACGAACATTCACATTTGACTAGGGTAACACCATTAGTAAAATCACTAAATTTAGAAAGCCTTCAGAGCTATTAGAGCATGGAATGGGTTGCCTGAGCTAGCCAGAAAAACCAGTGACTTGGCAGAATTTCAGTCATTGGTTAATATGCATGACTAAATGCATGACGCGTAGGACGTAATCATCTTCTTTTTTGAAGTAACGTCTGTATTATATAAGATAAGAAGAAGATAAGCCGATGTCCACGGGACGTCTCATTAAGTTTTCTTTCCGTTTTCTGCGCCTGCTTCAACAAACGTTTTCCTTTGGGTCTCGAATGTGTGTTCCGCGGTGAGAGCTCTCCATGTCTCTTTCAGAAGGCTGTCTGCTGTAAGCTACTTTCCTATGTGCCAGTGAGGGTGAAATGGCGCCTAAGTTAATCTTGAAAGCACTTTCGAGGGGCACCTCAATTACGCCGTTCTCCTCTAAATTCGACAAAGATGATTGCCTTTAGCATGCGGTTGTCTCCAATGCGGGATAAGTGTTCGACCCTTCGAAGCTGTCACTTGGTGATTAGTGCTTCTGTATTTTCCACACCGGCCTCTAGTAGAACATGGTTATTTCTAATTTGTAATGTAGTCTTGCCAACGTATGTCCATTTTTGGATGAAAGCGTTAGAGGAGCCTTAGATGCATTCAATAGAGCACCCAGGTGTCAGAGACATGCACAAGCGTGGTGGGAGCCACTGCTTTACAAACATTGATTTTGTTGTCAGGGAAGAGGCCTAGTCCACCAAACGCTCAACAAAAGTCATATACTACGATAATCTCACACGATGTTGTCCAACGATACTTCCACACGATACTGTCCAACATGGGGTGCACACCCCCACCCCCCCGAAATGACCCCCCCCCCCCGAAGGGGGGATCGGAATTCAGTAATTGATTTTTTGCTTTGATTTTGTTTATTTTGGGGGACATTTTAATACTATACCATCACTTGCCCCAGCGCAGCCAAGGGGTTTTGAGTTTAAAACCCCCTAACAGGGGGGTTTGAGTTAAAAACCGCTTACCAGGGTTTTTTTTGCAGTTAAATCCCTCTCTTCTAATAACAAAACAAAACAAAAAAAAATGCAAACGACTATCTCCAAATTTCAAGAGCACATTTAAGGAAGATTTTGATTTTATAACCCCCTATTCAATATAAAAAAAATCAAGTTACACACTCAAAATTCTATGAGCGTAGCCTAAAGGTTTTGAGTTGAACCCCCCCTCCTCTTCAGTAGGGTTTGAAGCTAAAAAACATAACTCTTCAATATAAAAAAAAGCAAATTACGCACTCAAAATGTTATGAGCGTAGTTAAATGGGTTTCGACTCAGTTATGCGTTTAAACCCCTTTTAACGGGGGATGAAGGTAAAAAATACTTCTTTAATATTAAAAACAAAGCAAATTATACACTCAAATTCTATGAGTGTAGTCAAAGGCATTTTGAGTTTAAAGTCCCCTCCAGTGGAGTTTGAAGCTAAAAAACATAACTCTTCAATATAAAAAACGCACTCAAAATGCTATGAGAGTTGCCAAAAGGGGTTTTGAGTTTAAACCCCCTTTCAGCGGGATTTGATGCTAAAAAAATACCTCTTTAATATAAAAAAAGCAAATTACACACAAAAATTATTTAAGCGTAGCCAAAGCCAAGCCAATTGGGGGTTTTGAGTTTAAACCCCTCTCCTACAGTTTGCTTTTCTTAAAAGTTTAAAACCCCTCCAGAGGGTTTTGAGTTACAAAAAAATTCTAAATCAAACTACAGTTACCAAATACTATGACCGTCGCTAAATGAGATTTTTTAGTTTAAAATCCACAACAGATGATTTTAATGATAAAACTTCCCTTTTCGATATAAAATCTAAAGCAAACTACAGTCACCTAATTCCAAGAGCGTATTCAAGAGAGGTTACACATTTCTACCAGTGACGGGGCTCCATTAATAAAGTGCTTTAAAAAGTCATCTGTCCAAATTGAAAAACACTAAATGTGGCTCAACAAAGATTGCTAAGATAGATTTTAGGAGTCAGTTATAGAGATCGGGTCTAAATCAAGGAAATCCTATGCCGAAAAGGGAGTCCACCCCTTAGTAAGGTTGTGACAGAGCGTCGCATGAGGTTTGCGTGACATGTTCTCCGACAAAATGAATTACGCATACTTAAGGGTTGCGATGACATCCTAGTACAACCTAGTACGCCAGTAAAGCAGTGAGAATAGCATTTGAGGTTTTTAAAATAAAACTTTTTAATAGCAGGAAAATTTACTGTAGATACCTCAGAACATTCATTTTGTTGGCTTTCAATACCAGAAATAGTGCTCGGGGCGGGGCTTCGCCCCGCGCTGGAGGAGCTCCAAGCGCTCCCCCAGATCCCATTGCTATCAATCGCGGGGAGTCTACAATTTTTCCACTAACTCCAGGAAGAAACATTGTTGGGCATAATAAAGATCTTTCGAAAGAATGAAGGGTCAGAATGTAATAAACATCATGTACACACACACATACATGCTATTAATACACATTCAAATATTGCTCCCAACCACCCCCCCCCCCCCGAAAAAAATCCTGGCTACGCCCATGCTGTCCAACTATACTTTCACACGATACTGTCCAACGATACTTTCACATGATACTGTTTTATATAAGTATGTTTTGGGCTCAACATAAAGAAACAAACAACAACAATACAAACATCAACTTTCAAAAATTCAGAGCTACGAGTCCAGGTAAATTTAAATCTACATTAAAAATATAATTTTTAAACAAACTCACTTGTTTAGTTATTTAGTTAGTTGTTTTGTCCGCGGAGCAATATTTGAATGTGCATTATTGTCTTTTCAGGCGCTTTCAGGTTCTTACATCATCAGGAACGTCTTGAGGCCATTTGCTCAAAGATATCGACTTGGCGACTAGGGCTCAAGACTTAACTCGTCTTCGTCCAACAGTTTGTAACTTTTGAATGCACTGAAGGCCAGTCTTCGTCCAACAGTTTGTAACTTTTGAATGCACCGAAGGCCAGTCTTCGTCCAACAGTTTGTAACTTTTGAATGCACTGAAGGCCAGTCTTTGTCCAACAGTTTGTAACTTTTGAATGCACCGAAGGCCAGTCTTCGTCCAACAGTTTGTAACTTTTGAATGCACTGAAGGCCAGTCTTTGTCCAACAGTTTGTAACTTTTGAATGCACTGAAGGCCAGTCTTTGTCCAACAGTTTGTAACTTTTGAATGCACTGAAGGCCAGTCTTTGTCCAACAGTTTGTAACTTTTGAATGCACTGAAGGCCAGTCTTCGTCCAACAGTTTGTAACTTTTGAATGCACTGAAGGCCAGTCTTTGTCCAACAGTTTGTAACTTTTGAATGCACTGAAGGCCAGTCTTTCTCCAACAGTTTGTAACTTTTGAATGCACTGAAGGCCAGACTTCGTCCAACAGTTTGTAACTTTTGAACGCACTGAAGGCCAGTCTTTGTCCAACAGTTTGTAACTTTTGAATGCACTGAAGGCCAGTCTTTGTCCAACAGTTTGTAACTTTTGAATGCACTGAAGGCCAGTCTTTGTCCAACAGTTTGTAACTTTTGAATGCACTGAAGGCCAGTCTTTGTCCAACAGTTTGTAACTTTTGAATGCACTGAAGGCCAGTCTTCGTCCAACAGTTTGTAACTTTTGAATGCACTGAAGGCCAGTCTTTGTCCAACAGTTTGTAACTTTTGAATGCACTGAAGGCCAGTCTTCGTCCAACAGTTTGTAACTTTTGAATGCACCGAAGGCCAGTCTTCGTCCAACAGTTTGTAACTCTTGAATGCACTGAAGGCCAGTCTTCGTCCAACAGTTTGTAACTTTTGAATGCACTGAAGGCCAGTCTTCGTCCAACAGTTTGTAACTTTTGAATGCACTGAAGGCCAGTCTTTGTCCAACAGTTTGTAACTTTTGAATGCACTGAAGGCCAGTCTTCGTCCAACAGTTTGTAACTTTTGAATGCACCGAAGGCCAGTCTTCGTCCAACAGTTTGTAACTTTTGAATGCACTGAAGGCCAGTCTTTGTCCAACAGTTTGTAACTTTTGAATGCACTGAAGGCCAGTCTTTGTCCAACAGTTTGTAACTTTTGAATGCACTGAAGGCCAGTCTTCGTCCAACAGTTTGTAACTTTTGAATGCACTGAAGGCCAGTCTTTGTCCAACAGTTTGTAACTCTTGAATGCACTGAAGGCCAGTCTTTGTCCAACAGTTTGTAACTTTTGAATGCACTGAAGGCCAGTCTTCGTCCAACAGTTTGTAACTTTTGAATGCACTGAAGGCCAGTCTTTGTCCAACAGTTTGTAACTTTTGAATGCACTGAAGGCCAGTCTTCGTCCAACAGTTTGTAACTTTTGAATGCACCGAAGGCCAGTCTTCGTCCAACAGTTTGTAACTTTTGAATGCACTGAAGGCCAGTCTTTGTCCAACAGTTTGTAACTTTTGAATGCACTGAAGGCCAGTCTTTGTCCAACAGTTTGTAACTTTTGAATGCACTGAAGGCCAGTCTTTGTCCAACAATTTGTAACTTTTGAATGCACTGAAGGCCAGTCTTCGTCCAACAGTTTGTAACTTTTGAATGCACCGAAGGCCAGTCTTCGTCCAACAGTTTGTAACTTTTGAATGCACTGAAGGCCAGTCTTTGTCCAACAGTTTGTAACTTTTGAACGCACTGAAGGCCAGTCTTTGTCCAACAGTTTGTAACTTTTGAATGCACTGAAGGCCAGTCTTTGTCCAACAGTTTGTAACTTTTGAATGCATTGAAGGCCAGTCTTTGTCCAACAGTTTGTAACTTTTGAATGCACTGAAGGCCAGTCTTTGTCCAACAGTTTGTAACTTTTGAATGCACTGAAGGCCAGTCTTTGTCCAACAGTTTGTAACTTTTGAATGCACTGAAGGCCAGTCTTTGTCCAACAGTTTGTAACTTTTGAATGCACTGAAGGCCAGTCTTCGTCCAACAGTTTGTAACTTTTGAACGCACTGAAGGCCAGTCTTTGTCCAACAGTTTGTAACTTTTGAATGCACTGAAGGCCAGTCTTTGTCCAACAGTTTGTAACTTTTGAATGCACTGAAGGCCAGTCTTTGTCCAACAGTTTGTAACTTTTGAATGCACTGAAGGCCAGTCTTCGTCCAACAGTTTGTAACTTTTGAATGCACTGAAGGCCAGTCTTTGTCCAACAGTTTGTAACTTTTGAATGCACTGAAGGCCAGTCTTTGTCCAACAGTTTGTAACTTTTGAATGCACTGAAGGCCAGTCTTCGTCCAACAGTTTGTAACTTTTGAATGCACTGAAGGCCAGTCTTTGTCCAACAGTTTGTAACTTTTGAATGCACTGAAGGCCAGGTAGTGATTCCCCTCCAGTCACTCCTTCACATTTCTTCTCTTTAGGTTCAAAGTTCAAAGTCAAGATGGAGGAACAAAGGGAAATGAATGCAACCGACTCCGATGTTCACATATAGTCAATTCAACGAGTTTTATAAAAACAAACAAGACAAACCATCGTATACAGTAAATATTAAATGACTAGCTAGAAGATCAATGTTCAGTTGTATCTAGAGTCTTGGCCAGTCATAAGAAAAACAATCGTGAAATGTAAGCCCCACATTCTTTTGTCGATTCAAGAAAAAAACAACTCATCTCATACAATTTCAATCTGTAAACAAATATAAAAATCTCGTTACATTTATTTGATACTATTATTAACAGTTGCATCAATACAATGTTCATTGCATATATATATATATATACAAATGATCATTATCTAATTGAAAACAGAGAGAGAGAGAGAGATACAGAGACAGAGAGACAGAGATGTAATTTGTTGAAAGACTCTATTTGAAACATGTAGATTATAACGTAATGATGTTTGACTCGTAATGAAATGTCAAATTTTTTTGTCATGCATTCATTGTTTCGATCGTTGCTTGACTTCACCCAGTGGTTCTCAAATACTCATACAAGCATGTCGACAAGAATCGCTCTTGTTGTTTTTTATTTTTTTAATACAAAAGTGATTTCCTTATTTGAAAAAAAAATATCTATTTTTTTTTAAATAATGCATTTGGTTCACAGGAAGACAAATGAAAACGATCAAAAACAAATAAAGGAAGAATGGAAAGTGGGACATAACGTGAACAAAAGTTGTACCAGACAGTCAGACGAAGTGAGTCGATAGGAAACAAAAAATTGTACTAGACAGTCAAACGAAGTGAGTCGATAGGAAACAAAAAGTTGTACTAGACAGTCAAACGAGAAGTGAGTCGATAGGAAACAAAAAATTGTACCAGACAGTCAGACGAGAAGTGAGTTGATAGGAAACAAAAAGTTGTACCAGACAGTCAGATGAAGTGAGTCGATAGGAAACAAAAAATTGTACCAGACAGTTAAACGAAGTGAGTCGATAGGAAACAAAAAGTTGTACCAGTCAGACGAGAAGTGAGTCGATAGGAAACAAAAAGTTGTACTAGACAGTCAGACAAGAAGTGAGTTGATAGGAAACAAAAAGTTGTACCAGACAGTCAGACGAGAAGTGAGTCGATAGGAAACAAAAAGTGTACTAGACAGTCAGACGAGAAGTGAGTCGATAGGAAACAAAATGTTGTACCAGACAGTCAGACGAAGTGAGTCAATAGGAAACAAAAAGGTGTACTAGACAGTCAGACGAGAAGTGAGTTGATAGGAAACAAAAAGTTGTACTAGACAGTCAGACGAGAAGTGAGTCGATAGGAAACAAAATGTTGTACCAGACAGTCAGACGAGAAGTTAGTTGATAGGAAACAAAAAGTTGTACCAGACAGTCAGATAAAGTGAGTCGATAGGAAACAAAAAATTGTACCAGACAGTCAAACGAAGTGAGTCGATAGGAAACAAAAAGTTGTACTAGACAGTCAAACGAGAAGTGAGTTGATAGGAAACAAAAAGTTGTACTAGATAGTCAGACGAGAAGTGAGTCGATAGGAAACAAAAAGTTGTACCAGACAGTCAAACGAGAAGTGAGTCGATAGGAAACAAAAAGTTGTACCAGTCAGACGAGAAGTGAGTCGATAGGAAGCAAAAAGTTGTACCAGACAGTCAGACGAAGTGAGTCGATGGGAAACAAAAAGTTGTACTAGACAGTCAGACGAGAAGTGAGTCGATAGGAAACAAAAAGTTGTACTAGACAGTCAGACGAGAAGTGAGTTAATAGGAAACAAAAAGTTGTACCAGACAGTCAGACGAGAAGTGAGTCGATAGGAAACAAAATGATGTACCAGACAGTCAGACGAGAAGTGAGTTGATAGGAAACAAAAAGCTGTACCAGACAGTCAGATGAAGTGAGTCGATAGGAAACAAAAAATTGTACCAGACAGTCAGACGAGAAGTGAGTCGATAGGAAACAAAAAGTTGTACTAGACAGTCAAACGAGAAGTGAGTCGATAGAAAACAAAAATGTTGTACCAGACAGTCAGACGAGAAGTGAGTTGATAGGAAACAAAAAGTTGTACTAGACAGTCAGACGAGAAGTGAGTCGATAGAAAACAAAAAGTTGTACCAGACAGTCAAACGAGAAGTGAGTCGATAGGAAACAAAAAGTTGTACCAGTCAGACGAGAAGTGAGTCGATAGGAAACAAAAAGTTGTACTAGACAGTCAGACGAGAAGTGAGTCGATAGGAAACAAAATATTGTACCAGACAGTTAGACGAAGTGAGTCGATAGGAAACAAAAAGTTGTACTAGACAGTCAGACGAGAAGTGAGTTGATAGGAAACAAAAAGTTGTACTAGACAGTCAGACGAGAAGTGAGTCGATAGGAAACAAAATGTTGTACCAGACAGTCAGACGAGAAGT
This sequence comes from Biomphalaria sudanica, assembly GCA_036873155.1. Lineage (NCBI taxonomy): Eukaryota > Metazoa > Mollusca > Gastropoda > Planorbidae > Biomphalaria > Biomphalaria sudanica. Next base: position 3,150,082 of record JAZGLO010006718.1, on the reverse strand, counting down.
GAGTTGATAGGAAACAAAAAGTTGTACCAGACAGTCAGATAAAGTGAGTCGATAGGAAACAAAAAATTGTACCAGACAGTCAAACGAAGTGAGTCGATAGGAAACAAAAAGTTGTACTAGACAGTCAAACGAGAAGTGAGTCGATAGAAAACAAAAATTCTTCTTGTGTGATTAAAGAGGCCAATACTTGATACACAGCTGCGATCGCAGGTTGGGCATATATAATCACCAGGCGCCGTTGCATTTTCACCCTTATTTCTGCTTCTGTTGTGTATGACATCTGCAATCTTTGACCCTTCCTTTATGCTCTCTATCACAATCATCAATTAATGTGGATGTCAGATGTCAAGATCTATGAAGATGCAATGATAGATGTCACGTTGAAGATTATCTTGACCTATATCACACTAACGATGATTGTGATTGCCGAGGATCTTGAAATCTTCTTTTAATAAGATGATCGTATAGAAGTAGCTAGATCTAGTTGATAATACGATCATTCAAAACGTTGCCAGTTGATCATCTAGAAGTTGTCATTCGCTAAGTCGATCTAAGTATGTTACTATATTCAATGAAGAAACTTCTCTTCGTCTAAAACAATTACTTTAATTCAGAACTTGAAAAAGCTATTCACAAATAATTACAATGGTTAAACGTACTTGAATAAAAGGATAGATCTACACAAAATATAATTGAGTTCTAATACAAAGCTTTAGTAGATGTTTCACTTCCAAGTTCCATACAATGACTGACTAAAAAAACTAGAATCTTCCCGGGCTCAAGCAATGTCACGTGTCCAACGTAGCTCAATGCAACCAATAAATGCAGCCCAAGTTACACTAATTAACATATCTCCACGTGAGAAAAAACCCAAGGTAATTGACGAGCTAAAAATAGATACTGTGTACGTGACATATTACCCCCCGCTTTCTTAAGCATTTGTATGGTAATAGAAATGCGTATAAATTAATACATGAAAAATAATTATGACATAATAACTCATTTGGTTAGTACTAATTAGAAAATGTGTACATAGAAAAATATATTGCATATGAAAAATTGAAATAGAAAAAATAATGGTTATAGTATATGACAATCTTCTGAATAATGACACTAAATGTAATACAAATCTCAATTTGTGTGAAGCAATGAAAAATTTCAATTATATGTCATGTATCTGTACCATTATAATAGGATCTTTGCAATAATATTATACCTAAAATAAAATACACATGATATAAAAATTAAGATGATTAATGCATGTCATATGCAAAGGTGCTGAAACATAGTAATAAAGTAATTGATTAAATATATCTTGGATGAGTGACCTTGCTCAATTGGTTGCTTGGTGCTGAAACAAATGTAACATAATCTGATATAGAACACCTGTGGAAAAAATGAGTAGACAACTTAATAAATTGATTAAGTACAACTGAATATCGTTCTTCCTTGACGAGTATGAATGATAGTGGATCAAGTGACACTAAATATGCTACAGTAAATATGTAGAATGTAAGTGTGAAGTTCGGAACCCTTCTGAGTTGCTGTCATGGTTGTGCATGTCCGTTTTCTAAACTTGAAGAAAAGGACTTTCAGTTTATGAAGCTGTAGTCTCCATGTCATATTGATCACACAGATAATGTCTGATTGAACCGCGTATGAGTTTGGTGAAAATAAGAACTGTCCAATACCAAAACTCAATTTTCTGGTTGATGAACGTTGACGCTGTAGAGCAATGGTAGTAGAATGCTTTGCGTTAGAATGTTCAATAGAGCAATGACTGAACAGGTCTGAGTTCAATCGATCCATAAAGCTATGTTGAAGAAGTTCATTTGTTCCTTTCTGAAGAAAATTTGCCCTTTGAGTGGATGGAGGATGAAACTTGGTGTTGTCAATGTTGTTGCTGTCTGAGTTTCTTTCAAATTGCAGTACTGGAAATGTTTCAAAAACACTTGTAAAGAATTCATCATGGTCTGTAAACACTTTAATGTTCTTCACTTTCTGTAGTGCTATGTCATCCAGAGTAATGACCTTGGGAGTGTCAATTAGATTTGATGCTGGTAATGAAACATCTATCTCAGGAATGGGTGTTGATGACGTTTCTTCTTCTTCTTCAGTGATAGTTGCTAAGCTTGGAAAATGTTAAACTTCTGCTTTGATGTCTTCATCATCTGTTTCATGGTAATGTTCAAACATATGAACATGAAATACTTTGGTAACCTTGTTGACATTGATTTCATAAAGCAGGTCTGAAATCCTTCTGGTGATGTGAAATGTACCTTGCCATTTGTAGAACAGCTTGTTACTCAAATCTGGTAACAGTAAATTGACTTTATCTCCTTGAGCAAACTGTCTTGATTTTATGTGTTCATGTAGTATTCTTTGACTTTCAATGTTCATGGTTGTAATGGCTTCTTTAGTTGACTCACATTCTTTCAAATGAGGAATACTTGTATGAGTGGTAGAGTCAGATTGAATAGTTTTTCTTTTGTCTGGTATAGCCAAAGTTGATTGAATAAAAGTTTCTTTGTTATCTGCTTCTGGTTCATGAGACTTGTCTTGATTGTAGCAGGAATTGTCAATGCATACCATAGTATTGGTAGATAATGATGCAGATGCTGTCTTGTTCAAGTCTTGATGTATAAAGTTATCATCAGTGGTTAGGGATGGGAAAGTACTTGGTATGAGTGGACATGTAGTATCAGGTAGGGATGGACATGTAGTAACAGGTAGGGATGGACATGTAGTAGCAGTGATGTCCCTGTAGATTTGCTTGAGTCCTGATGCATAGATTCATTGTTGTCAGTTCTGGCTTTGTAGTCTGGTTCATTCTTTGTTTTGATTGATTTAGATTGCTTTTGACTTTGCTTCTTTTTAAGATTGTCTCTTTTACAATCTGGACAATTGTTAACATATTTCTTGACATCTTTGGTCATGCTAGGCCAATAATATTCTTTGGCAATTCTCTTCTTAGTACTTGTTACACTCGTATGTTTGGTGTAATGAAACTCATGCTTTGCTTCAATTATTTGTTTTCTGTACTTCTCTGGTACATATATTTGTTTAATTACATTACACTTGTGGAAAGAGGTCTTCTTGAGAAATCCATCTTCAAAATAAGCCTCAAGGTATCCTAATGGAGCTTCCTGGTATATTCTTGTTAATGTTGCATCATTCTTTTGTTCAGCTTTGAATTCGGTATTTTTCAATTCTAATAATTCTCGTTGTAGTTCTTCTTGCCGTTTTCTGTCAAGTTCAATGTATTGTAAATCTGTTCTATGTTCATTTGTATCTTCTTGTACAATAGTTAGATCTATATCTTCTTTTATTTCTTCTTGTTTCATGTAACATGCATCTTTCATGTCTTGTGACTTTGTGTCTTCATTTTTCTTTTCTACTTCTTCTGTATCATTTGAAACATCATCTAAATCTTCTTCTGATTCAATTCTCATTACTCTTGCTTGGTGAAAATATTCCATAATATTCCATAGTCTCATTCTTTCGTCATGATCTGCTATGTTGCGATGAATTGCGTCTATTTGAGATTGATAACCTTTCAATTCTTCTTCCAACTTGTGTAGTTTTTGTTTTTCAAATTCGAGTTTTGCTCTTTCATATTGTCTTTGTTTTTCTGCTTTTTCTCTATCTGCTTGACGTTTCTTTGTTTCATATTCTCTTTGTCTTTCTTCTTCTTGTCTTCGTTTTTCTTCACGTTTTTCTTCTTCTTCTCTATCTGCTTGACGTTTCTTTGTTTCATATTCTCTTTGTCTTTCTTCTTCTTGTCTTCGCTTTTCTTCTTCTTGTCTTTGTTTTTCTTCTTCTTGATCTATTTGACGATCTACCCAGGGCAGTATTTCATGTGGCGGTAATGCCAATGACCCCGCTGTGTCAAGCAATTCCAACATTCTTTGTGTTCTATCTCTAGGCTTGGAATCCATTGTATAGTTCTTGTGTTTTTATTATATTATATGAACTTGAATATATTTTAAATAGTACTTTTTGAATGTAACAATGTTAGTTATGCCGTCACTGGCTAATAATCTTGAACAGTAGGATTATGTCAACTACTGGAGTCGTTGTAGGAAGTGTAGATTTATGGAACCGTATCAGGTTAATGAAATATTGCTGAGCCGTACAAGGCTATGAACTTTCTCTCTCTTGAGATTGTAGATCTAGTAGAACTTGTCGTATTAAAGTCGTCGTTGTGTACGATTGACTTGATATCAAATAGTAGAAATGTCTACTTGATAGATTATAGTGCCAGGTAATTGCTACTGGGCTTATCTATAATACTAATGCCAGTTAGATGATACTGGGCTTAACTACTGTGTCAGTTAAATAATACTGGGCTTATGTTATGCCAGCTAAATATTACTGGGCTTATGTATCGTGCCAGTTAAATGATATTGGTCTTATTGCCAATGCCAATACAAAATAATAATATTAGATCTCGAGAGTTATAGTGAAAACTCGATCGTAGATCTATATCTATGATAAGATAAGATATCGATAACCAAACTGACCTTTGAACACAGTAGAACTATTCTCAAGTTGAAGAAAATCGAAGTTTTGTAATTGACGAAGTTTTGAAAATTTTTCCTTAGATCTTGAAAAAAAATTTTTTTTTGATGATCTTTGTGATGATCTTTTGATGATCTTTATCGAAGGTCGGAGGTGCCAGATATCACAATCATCAATTAATGTGGATGTCAGATGTCAAGATCTATGAAGATGCAATGATAGATGTCACGTTGAAGATTATCTTGACCTATATCACACTAACGATGATTGTGATTGCCGAGGATCTTGAAATCTTCTTTTAATAAGATGATCGTATAGAAGTAGCTAGATCTAGTTGATAATACGATCATTCAAAACGTTGCCAGTTGATCATCTAGAAGTTGTCATTCGCTAAGTCGATCTAAGTATGTTACTATATTCAATGAAGAAACTTCTCTTCGTCTAAAACAATTACTTTAATTCAGAACTTGAAAAAGCTATTCACAAATAATTACAATGGTTAAACGTACTTGAATAAAAGGATAGATCTACACAAAATATAATTGAGTTCTAATACAAAGCTTTAGTAGATGTTTCACTTCCAAGTTCCATACAATGACTGACTAAAAAAACTAGAATCTTCCCGGGCTCAAGCAATGTCACGTGTCCAACGTAGCTCATTGCAACCAATAAATGCAGCCCAAGTTACACTAATTAACATATCTCCACGTGAGAAAAAACCCGAGGTAATTGACGAGCTAAAAATAGATACTGTGTACGTGACACTCTCTCTCCATGAGGATCTGTCCAGTGCCACCTCTTACCAGTTGCCAGTGTCGATTTTCAAGAGCTTCATGTCGCGTTTGCATACATCCGTATAACGTAAAAGTGGGCGACCAGCGGCTCTCCTGCCTTCTATTAGATCGCCATACAGGATGACCTGTGGAAGTCGACCCACCGGCATTCTACGAACGTGGCCAAGCCAGCTAAGGCGTCTGCTTCTGATAACAGAGCTCTTTGTAGCACTTCCTCATTGGTTATTTTATCTTGCCACCTTATTTTAAAGATCCGCCTTAGGCATCGGAGGTGGAAAACATTCAGCTTTTATTCATGCCATGAGTAGGTTGACCATCTTTCACTTCCGTACAGCAAGGAGCTCAACACACAGGTCCGGTAGACTAGGGCTTTAGTACTGCTAGTCAGCAATATATTGTCCCAGAATCTTTTCTGCAGCCGTGACATGGTGGCCATTGCCTTGGCTATCCTGTTGTTTATGTCTTTATCCAGTAGAGTTTTGTTGGATATCATGCAGCCAAGGTAACAAAAGTGATCAACAGTTTCTAGTGGTTGGCCATTAATGCTTACTTGAGGTGCAGTGTTTGTGTTTTAGACAAGTATCTTAGTCTTGCTTTGACTGATGTTTAAGCCGAACTTCTGGCAAGCAGCAGATAGTTTGTCAACCAGGCACTGTAGCTGAATATCAGAATCAGCCACAATAGCTGCATCATCAGCATACAGAAGTTACCTGACGAGTAGCTTCCGCAGCCTTGATACATTAAATAGTTTTCCAGAGGATCTTGTATGGAGAAACACACCTTCGTTTATGTCGTTGTACGCATAATGCAGTAGACAGGAGAAGATTATGCCAAACAGAGTAGGTGCGAGCACACATCCCTGCTTGACACCACTGCAAACCTCAAAAGGTGCTGATTGGGCTACATTGAATTTGACCGTGCATTTAGTTTCCTCGTGAAAACACTCAATGAACTGCAGTAGTTTGGGAGGGCAACCTATTTTCCTCAGGAGTTTGAAAAGGCCACTTATGATGACCATGTCAAAAGCTTTAGTCAGATCAACAAAAACGATGTTAAGGGGTCTGTCTCTCTCTCTGAATTTCTCCTGCAGTAGTCGTAGGGAAGATATCATGTCTATAGTGGATCTACCACTCATGAATCCACACTGAGACTCTGGGTAGACTCTAGAAGCTATCACTTGCAGCCTGGATAGTGCCCTCTAGCAAAGATCTTGCCCACTATACTGAGGAGAGAGATACCCCTGTAATTGTTGCAGTCACTCCGATCCCCTTTGTTCTTGTGTATTGTGACTATAGTTGCGTCACGCATGTCCTGTGGGACATGACCTTTTTCCCAACAGCGGCAGAGGAGAATATAGAGTTCAGGGAGCAGGAGTGATTCCTTGACTTTCACTACTTTCACTGGGATACCATCACTCCCAGGAGATTTCCAATTTTTTATGCAGAGTGTAATGTCTTGGCTTGTCTTGATTAAACATAATAAGGGAATTAAAAGGGGATTCAGTGTCTAAATAATATGTATATATTTTTTTTCCATTATTGAACTAGTTCTTGGACAATTTAATTTTGTTTTTATAAAGATTACACCAAGAATCAATTTTAAAAATTATCAATTAGTTAATTAACTAAAGGTAATTATTTTTTTGTTTGGTATCGAACAAGGGAAAGATATATTACTCGATTGATATGGTATAAGTTGAATTAATCCCCTTTAAGATATGTAGAAAGATATAGGTGGCCGCTTTAAAGTTTGAAATAAAAAATATATAACTATAAAGGCTTCTATTTTCATAAGCACTTCCCAGGCACAGTTGTTAGTATTTTGAATTATATAGGTTTAAATAGGCATGAGCCCTCGATTTTGAATTCAGGTCGTTCCAACTTTTTTTTTTACAAATGCATTTAAAAAGCGACCGTGGTGACCTTTACGCAGATATTCCCCCTCTCACACACACCCCGTTCCCAGGTGGTCCAGACAAGTGATATGATAATAGTGTATTAAGAAAGCTGAAATAGTGCTAAACAAAACAATTGGTTACAAGTTAAATAAAAAAAATTCTTTAAAAAAAAACACAAAGCTTATCTAAAGGGGAAGAACTCAAACCTTAAAACTATATCTACCAATAATGTACAAGCTATTTCAATTATTCGAAATTAAACAAAATAATTAATTATCAATAATTAAATGACTTATTGAGTAATTGTGTTATTAATTCATTTTTTGTTAGGTACAATAAATAATTACTTAAAATATCAACTTGATCGTCAAGGAGAAATAGCGTTAACAACTTTTTAAGGGAACTAAACCCAACAAATGTAGCCATATCTGTGAATACTGAAGTATTTGTTTCCCTTGTTGCTATTAAACAAAATAATTAATTACAGATAATTAATTGTCTAATTGGTTACTCCTTTTTTGTTCATGTCTTGTCTATGTGAAAGAATGATTGTGCTAAGTTTCAACTTGATTTTAGAATGGGTAAGGGAGAAAACTCGTGTATAAATTTTGTACCAGACAAACAGAGTGAGTTCATATGAGCTTTGTAAAAATATTTCTAATTCATTACTGTTAGTCTAGAACTCTAGATCTATTACAAATTTAGTAACATGACTGATCGAAACTAATTGATACAATTACGCTTAGGCGTAATATATATTTTTTTAAAAGTATTAAAAAATATTTTTCTTATTTTTAATTTGTTTTGTGCTGACAATGTCTAAATGACAATCAACTCAATATTTCGATTCAAAGAAAAATAATGAAATAGTTTTTTTATTTTGTCCTAATCTTACATTTACTTGGAATAGTTTTGAAAGGCATCTCCCACACTAAGCTCAAATAAACATTTAGATAAAATGCTGATACAACATTCTTTACAATGAATGTCATTGACTCCTCTCTCACTAGACCCTCTCTGTTAACAGCATCACGTTACTCTGTTCAACGTCACGGGCACAAAGGTGGCTTCAAGTTCCAGGAAATGTCGTTAAGGTCTCTCCAGGGAGGTTTTCATTGGTGGCAGAACTGAGATGAGTGCCCTTAATAAACACGTACGGTACAATAGTTCAATAAATTGACCATGGTCAGTGATGATTTTCTTATTTTCTGTTCAATTTTTCTTGTACAAGTCTTATAAATATTGGTGTAAAACTATTAACTCTAATCTTACAGTATAATATTTATGTATAGTATAATATTTACCGATGACGACAAGCCATTTTTTGTTCTAACGGCAGACGCCCACATATTTTTTGTGAACATAATACTTTGTATGACATACAATATCCCTAGTCATGTGATATATTATTTTCCTTAAACATATGAGTGCTTGCTTGTGAGTGGAATAATTGGTTATTTGATCTATAGTCCCACCGAATACAGTATTGGAAAAGTCATCTAGATTCAGATTACATACTTAAGGGCAGGTTAAACTAGGGAAAATGCGATTTTTTTTTCAAAATTATGTCAATTGAGCTTTTACGATAATTAGAAACTGTATCCAATTCTGAATACTAATCTGTAATTTGTTTAAAAAAAAAATATTAATAAATATTTTAAATATTTAAAATAAAAACTTGCGTTCACAGATGTACGGCTTAAACCATACAGGCTATTTGGTAGATGGTGACTCAAAAAGCTATAAAACTGTTGCAGATGCAGATCCACCAATATACCCCGGTAAGACGATTGAAAAGTTGGAATGCTGCGGTCATGTACAGAATAGAATGGGACGTCGACTTATGGACCTAAAGAATTCTAACAAAGGGATGGGAGGAGTAAAAAGGCTTACTCAAGCAGCAATTCTAAGAATCCAGGGCCATTATGGTGGTGCCATTAGACATAATACCAACAACCTTCTACAGATGAAAAAGGCAATTTAGGCAATTTGGAAACACAGGTGTGGAGACCACAGTGATTGCGGCCATTGGTGTCCAAAAGAACAAAACATAGCAGTGGCAAACAAAAATAAACTCCCTAAATATATTACTGATGCTATGAAACCAATATTTGAAGAGTTAACATCAGATGCACTGTTGCAAAAGTGTTTACATGGTGGCACGCAAAATGCTAACGAGTCGTTCCATAATTTAATATGGAAAAGATGCCCCAAAAACCAATTTGTTGGAAGAAAAAGGCTTGAGATGTTCATGATGCAACAATTGTATATGATGATGGGGACCTTGGACGAAGGCAGATATTTCCACTTTTGGGATTACAATTCGGATATTATGCTGAAACATCATTTCGCGCTGCGGACAAGAAAAGAATTTTGCCATCTTTAAATGCAAAAAATATATAAAAAATGGCATCCAGGTGTAAAAAAAAAACATTCATTCAAATGCAGAGGATGCTAGGGATGAAGAATATTTACCAGGAGGCTTTTAATTGTAAGTTTAAGTTTTTATTATTCATAGATATTGTTGTTTTTCTTGATTTTCTCAAAATCTGCTTTTTCAAAATGTTTTGGTTGGTTTTGTCAACTTTCCACAAAAACTATGCTAGCTAGAGCTTTGAAATTTGGAAGTTTTGTTCTATGTCCATATTCAATCAAAACATGCTACCAGAATTACAATCTATTAAGTAGTTTTAAAGTTATGATCTCAATACTTACCCCTACCCCAACCAGTTTCGACAGTTTTATGGTTCACACACTAAAAAATTCATTAAAAAGTGTTCTCTCTGATTGTAATAATTGTAGATCAATGTGATTGGAATAACATGCTAAAGACACTCTGCAAATTTCATTTGAAAATATTTAATAGATACTAAAATATCTTGACATGTGTGTTCATGTATTTTTTTTATAGTTTTTTTGACTATTTTACCCTATTTTTGTGAAAAAATTTCACTTTTTTAGGTGTTTTTTTTTAAATATTTTTTTCACTATTAAATGATCCATCCAAACATATAGACACTTAAATAGTGATAGATTTGTTGATATTTCAATTTGGGGGTTTAACCTGCCCTTAAAAAAAACAATGTCCAGTGATGTCCAAACGTTATCGGCCTGGGGGATCACATACATTTGTAACACATGGGGACCATTACTAAAAAACTACGTTGTGACCTACTGAACTCTGTCGCTTAATTATGCAGAGCTGGCACATGTTTCGAAGGGCTAGATCTAGCAATGCATCGCGGGCCGAAAATGACCCACGGATCGTATTTTATCCATCACTGACAATCCAAGGTCATATGTCTTAAGATAAGAATAAAAATTGCTTTGCAGGTCAGTAGAACGGATGAGATGAAATAGGAATACCAGAATGATCATTTTGAGCAGACGAGCAACTCATCCTTTCTTTCCCAACAGATTTGACCAGCAGCTAAAAACTTGAAATGTATCTCCACGTTTTTCTAAACATTTTTACCATTCATTAAGTTACTGCAATAGCATACTTTAGGTCGGTTGTGTACAGTGTAGTGGAAGGGGTACGTTCGGTACGGGGAGGGGTGTCTTACAGGCACATTTCTCCTGATCGTGACTCGTATTAGGCAAACACAGACACAACATATATACAATGTCATTGATTTTAAACAGTTCCTTACATTTTCCATAGTCACCGAGTATCGCTGATAAAGTCTGACAGTAAGGCCACAAGTGAAATATTATAAATACTTTTAAAAAGACCAAAGCTCATATTGAGTGAAATTACATCAGTTATTGTCACATATAGATGAAGGTTGCTTCTAAAGAGCACCCAATGCTACATAACAAATTTGACCTATTAATGTTCCCTAGTAGCGGCTAAAAGTAGCCTATGAGATGTATCGTCAATAACAGTCCCCGAGTGACCTTTAGTTTATAACGAGTTCCCATAAGACCTCTAGCTAGAATGAAATGATTAAGATCAACCGATCAGTGTTTAGGGTGTGCTAACACGCTCGTCCATTGGTACATTGGTACATTAGTTCATTAAGAATAACATCTAGGTATATTAATTACATTAATGTATGCAACTCATTAAAACTTAACAAAGTCTCAGATATGCATATATACAAATAGTTTATTTAATGAAAGTCAAAAAGAAAAGTGTAAACAACTGGCCGTATGACAATGCACACACTCCAAAATAGTATGCCACACTGCAGAATTCACATATAACAAATCAATACATAATCCATAATACATAAGGCAATGTATCTTCTCATCGAGAGCTTACACATTAGTGTGGAAGAAAAACTTCTAAAGTCACAGGACCCAGGCCAACAAAAAGCCACTTTTAGTCACTCTAAGGTCTAGGCTTCAGGCCAACAAATAGCCGCTTTTAGCCACTCTAAGGTCTAGGTTTCAGGCCAAAAAATAGCCACTTTTAGCAACTCTAAGATCTATGCTTCAGGCCAACAAATAGCCACTTTAAGGTCTATGCTTCAAACAAACAAATATCCGCTTTTAGCCACTCTAAGGTCTAGGCTTCAGGCCAACACGGCCACAATTAGCCAAAATTAGGTCTAGGCTTCAGGCCAACACAGCCACTTTTAGCCAAAATAAGGTCTTGATGAGCTATAAGCTTCAGGGAAACCCACTTATTGTACCCGTTCCGGAAAGCCTATCTGATGGTTCAAAACAAATTTGAATTCAACAGAGACAAGGCAAGAAAAATATGTCTCGTTTGGGAACATCACAGGATGCAAAAAATCAGGGCATATACTGCCTGGAAATCATTTGAGGCTATATCTACTAATTAACCAAAATATACTAAATACAATATTGATTAAAAATAAACTTAACCCAAAGATCTTCAGCGCAGGACACACTTCTTCCGAGTACCCCAGACACACGACCGAAACAAATATATGCAGTTCACAACACACACAGTAAGGTCCAGTGGTCAGGTTGGTAACTCAGGAGCAAGTGGCAACTAAACACACTTTGCAAGGCCTTATATAAACTTCTTTAGGGGAAGCTCTTCTGTCTTTACACTTACTCAAAAATAGTTAACTTCCGATTATGTCACAATTGTTTTGAATCAATGAAGTAATTAATTTGAGTAAATGTGTGTGATGTAACTTATGCTTAATAATTACTTTTGTTCAGAGCAACTTTTATGCTCATAGAACTTTTGTGTACCAGCTGGGGGGGGGGGGGGGAGGTGTATCCGGAGAAGGTTTCCGTGCTGTCTTTTCAAAAACTATTTTTAAAATGTTGATTGAGTTTAAATTCAAAATTGATGCCTCTAGCTTCCATGACGGTATGCCTACAGGTTTGGCACTGGGCTATTCATAAATTTATAAAAAAATAATAGGTTTTATACTTATCTATTGTTAGTTTAAAATTTTAAGCTCACTACAAGTCTTTACAAAAAGCGTATCTCCCCTTAGCTTAATACATTTCTATATAAAACAAAATTAATTAATTATGACTAATTGATTAAATAATTGACTATTTTTTTATTGATTCATTTGTCGTCATCCACAATGAATAATTGATCAGTTTCAACTTGAAGAGTATGGGACGTGGTTGAAGTAACGTGTAAAAGATTCTGCCCAGACAAACAGACAGATAGACGGAGTGAATCAATATAAGCTTTGTGCAAACGACATTTGTATAGATTGGTTTTAATTTTAAACGTAATTATGATGAAACGGTTGGCGGTAATCTAACATTTTTCCGACTTGAAAAACTGTTGAAAATCTTAGTTCAAATATTGTAGAGAAGTGCATCTCTCTTTTTTTTGTACATTTTTTTATAGACCTACTGAACACTCTAAATCATGGGCGTAGTCGGGAGTGGGTAAGGGTTCAACCTAAGTTTCTAAAAAAAATGTAGTTTATCGACACAGGACAGAATCTACCTAAATGCAACACTGGCATCCAAAGAAAAAAGTTAAAAAGAGCCGAAGAGAGAATGCACCCTTGACGCACTCCAATACATGTCCCAAAACTTTCTCCAATTTGGTTGTTCAGAAGTACACAGCTATTCACATTTTGGTATAGGGCTTGGATAACATCAATAATGTTTTTAGCTATGTTGAACTTCCTCATCATATGCCACATGCCAAACCTAATGAAAAGTGTATTTGAAGTCTATGAAGTTGTGTACCAGTTTCTTTTTGTATGTTAATCTTTCATTTCACAGTCTGATGCTAAATCTTTGTTCAACAGTGTTTTTATCTGCTCTGAAGCCTGCTTGTACTTCTGAAAGGACTTCCGCAGATTTTCTCTTGATTTCTGAGAATTATTCTTAGCATATCTTGCTTGATCAGACTTCTCGATTTAGAGTTTTAACATTGTCTCAAGTTTCCTTTCTTTGACAGTGGAATTATTAACGACTGGTTCCATTTTTGTAGACATGTTTTTTCGACCCATATTTTCTGGTAAATAGTCTCAAAGCATTTTTATGTGGGTAGCCGTGTTTTTAATGTTCTGATGGTATGTTATCAATTTCTGACGACTCTCCACCTTTAAATGATTCTTTCGCGCAACAGAGAACTTTGCAAGGCTCCGATTTTAAAACAGAAATAGAGGAAGCAATATAATTAGACTGTAGTTGGGAATTATCTCAAAGTTAAACAGATCTTTGCAATATTCTGTCAGCCTTCTAAGCACACCTTCTGTAAGAAGAGTTTCATCGTTGTTTTAAATCATTGTGGTTTTAGCTTGTCTTGTGTCGGTTAAACATTTTAATGTTTCATATGCTTTTTTTTGTTGCTATTGCCAGCTTTCAAGCTACTATCAGTTCTACAGCACTGGTTACTAAATACGCCTCTGTGTCGACACGATCAAATTCTGTGCTACAACATTTTCAGTGGATTTCAAACACAATTAGAAACAGTTAAAGTTTGGATGAAAGTCTACACTAGGAATAGATTCTTTCTAGATATTAAAGCGCCATATTACGCTTTTCCAAAACAAACAAACAAAAAATAAATGCGTGTACAATAAAATAAAAGGAAAAAAAAACAAGAACACGTATTTTATGAAAATTTTGAAATTCATTTTTTAACAAAACACTAAATAGATATCTGATATTCTTTTGAAAGGATACAATTATCGATTTTTAGTTTTAATTTGCATTACTACCTAATATAAAGGTTGACTACAAGTTTAATATAACATTTCTTAATGTCAAGTTAGTAGTCAAATATTTGTAGTACTTATTGGGATTACAAATACGTTTTAACGCCTTTGTGTTTTTCTCCTTTTCCTTGCATCTTGCAAGACTGTCATCACTGAAATCAACTAAAAGTCACAAGACTTTCTATAAATTATTTTAACCTTTTACACGGCAGACATAATTGATTTTCGTAACAGAATCACGTCTTTACTAAAATGTCTTGTCACTACAGAAATACTACTTCACATTTGAAATGTTTTTGATTGACTAAGTTTAGATTTCTTTTTCGTACATTTCAGTAGATAACAATTATAGAAGATTTGACATTTGATCAACCAAGTGGCAAGTTGAATTAACTATTCCTGTCTACCTGTCCTATTGAGTTAATGGGTTTTATTTTTTGTGTTATTTTCCATCCCTGTATATTTAAAGCTGTATTAGACTTGAAAACATGGTGACGATAGTGTAACAAAATGGAATGTAAAGTGTACGAATTTGAAGCTGAAATAAATGTGAAAAGACATGAAGATTGTTTTGTCGACTTCTCAGAGCGAGACAAACATCAAGGGTTTTATCGAATTCTTGGCTACGTGGTAAAGTTCTTGGCTTCCGAACCTGTGGTTCCGGTTTCGAATCCTGGGGACGACTGGGATTTTTACTTCGGGATCTTCAGGGCGCCTGTAAGTTGTGACCCAGCTCTAATGGGTCGTACCTGACATTTAGTTGGTCGTTGGGTTCGTTAACCATGGGTAAGAGAAACGGATGACCTTTTCATCATATGCTCCATAGATTACAAGGTCTGAAAGGGAAACTTTACTTTTTCTTTTAAAGAATTGTTGAAGGTTGATACACTTAGGTTCAACAGATTGATTTCACAAAATAGTCTAGCAAAAGTTTGTTTTGTTTATTTCTTTCCTTTTGTAGAATTATTTCTTTCAAATTAATGATGCACGGGTTTTGTGGCTGTATATTTGGAGTTATTTCCCTAATTACGTTTTGTACACGTTTTTTCCTCCAACTTCCCATTCTCGAGTCAAGTTAAAATTTTAAAATTATTCAAAGTTCATGACAATACACGAATCAATAAATTTAGTTCATCAATTAGAGGTAATTAATTAATTTTGTTTTCTTTGGAAAAAAAGGGGAGTTTATTTCTGTAGTTTTTTCATATATAGCAATGATTTTGTGGTTCTTCTGTATAGATAAACTTTTTTTTTTTTAATATTTTTAAAAAAATATTTTGTATGTTCCTTTTTTTCTCTTTTGGAAATGCATTTTCTGAGGTGTCTACTGCTAAATGGCCCGTTATTCTTCTAACAGTTATATATGTCAGTACTAAAAACGATCACCAGAGATGGCTAGGATGGATTTTACAAGTCAGTTCTAGAGATCGGAACCCAAGGAAATCCTATGCCGAACTGGAGTCAAACACTTAGTGAGGTTTTGACAGAGCGTCACATTAGGTTTGCGGGGCATGTTCTCCGACAAAAAGAATTACCCATACCAGGAGTTGCGATGACATGGAAAAAAAGAGAAATCCTAGTATAACTTGACTCCCCACTTACTTGGAGAACCTCAGAACTGTGGACACCAGGTGGGAAGAGGCTTCAGAAATAGCCAGTGACAGATCTTTGTTGAGGCTCTATGTCTAACTAAGTAACAACGATAATTTCAAACAACGCTTATATTAAAGGAAAAAATGTGACAATGGTGATTAAGACAAATCATTATAAAGTTTTCTTTATAATTAAAATTCATAGAGTCTTTGGTATAATTTTTATATTAATATTATATTTCTCTCTTGCTACCATTCAAGTCTAATCGTCCAATTCTCTACACAAGATGTATCCCCCCTAAGTTTAGTACAAAATGTATTAATGACAACTAAATTATTTATTTATTTTCATTGACTCACGTTTTGACATCGAGCATAAACTTTGATGAAGATTGGATTAGTAGAGGATAAAAAATTGATTGCAAAAATCCAAACATACAAGAGCCTAGATGAAAGACACAGAGTCCTGATCACTGCACTTTATTTCTATCGTCCAGCGACAGATAGGAAAACAGATCAATATAAGACTAACCTTGTGGAATTCGGTGACTGTAGTTTTCCTTAGTTTTGCTCAGATTATTGCTTTAATCCCTAAGGCTTTGCCACGGAACAGTTTCACCTTGAGTGATCGGTGTCATCTCTTTAGAATATTTTTTGTTATGTCAGACTTCTATCTATTTCATTATGTCTAGTGTTTCATTATGTAGTCTAGCGTTTCATTATCTAGTCTAGAGTTTCTGATATTGAGAGCGCTCACTCACTCCTTGTCACTAAGATTTGCTGACGAGCGGGGCGCGAAGACGTTTAATTTTCACAGGACAAAAACATAACATTTGCATTACGGTTCTAGATCTATACATCTTTATTTAAATAGTCATGAAGTAAAATTAACATAATTTAGGTGAGATACGTCGTTTCATTTTCCACGAAGGACATTTTGGAATGTATAGGCCAAACCGTTTTAGCGAGAGGCGTCTGCAGCAAATCGAATCAAAACGTCTTTAAGACATTTCAGAGCCTCTTCGCCAACATAAATCTGGTTTCATTCTGACGTCAAGGAAGAGTGCTGACCGTCATTCTGTCTTGAGGTCCAATATTAGCATCTTATAAACATTGCTACTATTTAGCTTTACTGTCACACCATCGTTGAGTTCCTTACACGGGGGGGGGGGGGGATTTTTTTCTCCGCCAAGCACTATTTCTGATATTGCTGTTAAACTGTTTCCATAAAATTGTAGATTGCCCGCCATTACTAGCAAGGGGGTCTGGGGGAGCGCTAGGAGCTCCCCCAGCGCGGGCCCCCCCCCCCCCGCCAAGCACTATTTCTGGTAGTGAAAGCCAACAAAATGCATATTCTGAGGTATCTACACTGCATTTTCCTGCTATTAAAAAGTTTTATTTCAAAAACCTAAAGTGCTATTCTTACTGACTTAGATCCTACCGCGCCGTTCGGAGCATATGCCGTCAAGCTGTTTTCATAAGAATCTGTCACTGGTAATGTCTGAAGCCTCTTCCCACCTGACATGAGGACCTCCATGAATGAGTGGCGTCAACTTGTACTAGGATATCATTGCAACTCTTCTTATGCGTAATTCATTTTGTCGGACAACATGTCCTGCAAACCTCATGCGTCGCTCTCTCACAATCTTACTAAGGGGTCGACTCCCAGTTCGGCATAGGATTTCCTTGATTTAGACCCGATCTCTATAACTGACTCCTAAAATCTGTCTTAGCCATCTTTGTTGAGCCACATTTAGTGTTTTTCAATTTCGGCAGATGACTATTCACTGCAGTTTATTAATGGAGCCCTGCCACTGGTAAAAATGTGTAACTTCTCTTGAAGGGCTCTTGGAATTAAGTGACTGTAGTTTGCTTTAGATTTTTTTATCGAAAAGAGAAGTTATATAGTCAAAATCATCTGTTGGGGGTTTTCCACCTCAAAATGCTCTGTAGGGGGATCTTAAACTTGAAACCATCTGGAGGGGTTTAAAACTTTAAAAAAAAGCCATCTGTAGAAGAGGGGTTTAAACTCAAAACCCCCAATAATTTTAGTGTGTAATTTGCTTTTTTATATTGAAGAGGTATTATTAGCATCAAACCCCTCTGAATGGGGGTTTAAACTCAAAACCCCTTTTGGCAACGCTCATAGCATTTTGAGTGCGTAATTTGCTTTTTTTCTTACACTGAAGATGTATTTTTTATCCTCAAACCCCTTTGGCTACGTTCATAGATTTTAGAGTGAGTAATTTCCTTTTTTTTATATTGAAGAGGTACTTTTTAGCTTCAAACTCCACTGGAAGGAAGTTTAAACTCAAAACCACTTTGACTACACTCATACTTTTTGCTTTGTTTTTATTATTAAAGAGGTATCTTTAAGCTTCAAACCCCGCTGAAGTGGGGTTTTAACTCAAAACTGAGTCAAAACCCATTTAGCTACGCTCATAACATTTTGAGTAGGTAATTAGCTTTTTTTTATATTGAAGAGGGGGTTTATCGTAAATTTTAGAGGGGGTTTAATAGATAGGTGAAAGTGAATGTAAAGTTAGATGTGAACCTGGTCTAACTAGTTCCCCTTTCAGACCTTGTCATCTATAGAGCGGATGATGTAAAGTTCATCTGTTTTTGTGGCCTACGGTTAACGAGTGTGTCATGTAGCCAGCACAACGACCAACCGCCTTTACTTTTCCCCAACTAATGTCAGGTACCCATTAGAGGTGAGTGGTCTCAGAGGCGCCCAAAGATTCCAAAGTTGAAAATCCCAGGATTCGAACCCGGGACCTCCGGTTCTGAAGCCAAGCGCTTTACCGCTCAGCCACCGCGCCTCTTCTGGCCTAACTTATGTCTTATAATTGATCTAATTGTTTAAAAAAAAAGCTCACTCTCTTAATCGAATCCTCAAAATGTAGGAAAACATTTCCGCATTAAAAAAAGTTTAGGAAAACAAAGTTTACAAGATAACTATTCGTTCTAAATTAGGTCTAAATTATGATGCATTAGCTTTTTCTCTTTAAAAAACTGCTTGCATAACTGATTTTGAAAATTAGATTTTTCGCTTTCAGAAAAAAAAAAGTAGCCGTTGCATCAGAATTTTGAATGGTCTAAAATATTATGATGTCGAATTTTCAATATCTTTTATAGTTTACGAGATCTAAACGGGACGGACGGACAGACGGACAGACATTTCGCACAAAACTAATAGCGTCTTTTCCCCTTACGGGGGCCGCTAAAACCAAAAAACAAATTAGTTAATTAACTATGGGTAATTAATGATTTTGTTTGGTATCGAACATGGGAAAGAAATGGTACTGATGTGGTGGTATAAGGTGAATAAGCCTACTTTATACTTTTAAACTAGAAATAGATAACTTTGAAACCTATTTTCATAAGCACTTCTCTGGTTTAGAACTTAGTGTGTCGGCTTGGTGAGACTATAGCGGACGAGTTCCAATCTAGGTCGTTCAGCTTAAATTTTAAAATAAATGCATTTTTAAAAAGCGATGACAGTTATATTCACACAGATATCTCTTTCTTTCTCCCCCAACGATATGCGCCCGTAGGGGGGGGGTGCAAGGGATTCTGAGCAGCCTAATTCTAGCCACTTTTTCTGCACCATCAGATCAATTAAAATCGAAGTAGCAACTGAACAAGTAGTGCTTACACTGGTGACTGAACTACAGTTGTAGTAGACTAGCCTAGACTTATCAGGAATTGATGGTTGATCATTCGCGTGCACCCCTCTGAGTTATGGTAGCCAAATTTTAGCCAGTTTTTTTTACACCTTCAAATCAATTAACTTCGGACCGGAAGAAAATTAACATGTAGTGTTTCCATTGAAATAAAGTTAATCTATAGTTCATGTCCGACCATGTACGCTTGCAATTCAATATTCTATAGCACGTTAGTCGTAACGATTTGTTTTCATTTGCACATAATTAATAGTTATCATTTTGTTAAGTAAAGACCTAGAATATGATAGAATTTTTTTTTTGTTATGTTACGTATCTAGGCGTTGTTTTTTTCTTTCTTTGACCTGTTGCGGTCAAGAGACGGGTAGGTTGTCTGCCCCTTGTGTAATAAGTTTTTTTTTATTTTATTCGTCAAGCCACACAGACAGTGACCGGTCCTTGACCTGTGTGTGTACCTCTGGTTGAAAGGAGGGTGTTTTTTTTTCTGTCTCTTTGAAGAGCGTTCTAGATCTGGGTGTTTATGACTTTCTATTCTAGAAATTACGAGATATCGACGCGCGGTAGATTATATAAGACCGCTCGCGTAACGTTGACAGAGAGACATACGGAGACAGCCGTGGGACAGAATAGCGGAGACATTGCGTTACCCGTGCGTGGTATACCACTTGATCATGTAAGTTAATATTTTTTTTAAGGCCTTGCTTGCTTGTATTTGTAATTACATTTTCAAACTCTTGTATTGTAATATTTTTACATGCCATTTTTGTAAAAGGGTTTTGGTCAACACATCAAGTCTGTATTGAGTAAATGTTTATGTTTCTTTCTTGTAACTTTATATTTGATTAAACATTAAGTTGATAGTTTACCTTCCGATTTCTTGTGTCATTTTTTTTTTTGTTATTCATTGTAAGTCTTTGATTAAATTCAGACTTAAGATAAGTGACACAACTGCTTTTCTATTGTCACGTTCCCCTAGGCAAGCCATTTTAAAAAGTAGAATTCAATTCGTAATACGTGACAAAAGAAGTTTGGGGGCTCGTCCGGGATATTTTTCTGAACCTATTTTCGTCTTACTTGAGTAATTTTGTAAAGGCGAAGTTGACTTTAACAAAATTTTTTTTGGTTCAAAGAGTCGGAAGTAAAGTATCAATAGTATTGACCAAACTCTCTTAAGGTTTTTTTTTTGTTGTACTGATTTTGTACTGTATATTTACATTGTATACATATTTTTGCTTGTAATAGTTGCTAGTTAGTCATGGATATTCAGGTTTTTCTTGCAAATCCCTCTGTGGAAGAGCTTGATGCTTTTACTAGGAAGGAACTGGTCCTTATTTCTAAACATTTAGGGTTAAAAATAAAATCAAATGCCCTTAAACAAGAAATCAGAGATAACATTGTAATCCATTATGTAGACGAGGAAGTGTTTTCTGAAGACCTTTTAGAAACCCTTAGACCCGATGAGGGTAAATCAGATTTAGAACTTCAGATAAAATTAAAACAAATGGAAATAGAAGCCCAGTTAGCTTTAAAAGAGAAGGAAATTAAACAACAGGCCGCACAAAAAGAATTAGAGCTTGCAGCGGCTAGAGAGCAGAGAGAAATTAAACAAAAAGAATTAGAGCTTGCAGCGGCTAGAGAGCAGATAGAAATTAAACAAAAAGAATTAGAGCTTGCAGCGGCTAGAGAGCAGAAAGAAATGGAAATGAAATTACAAATAGAGTTAAAAAAATTAGAGTTAGCTGCTAATGTAAGACCAGATTCTTCCCCTGCCAGTCATACTGCTGAAGCAATAAAATTTTTGAAAATAATTCCACGCTTTAATGAAGCCACAATTGACAATTATTTTCCACAATTTGAACTTGCTGTGAAAAATTTTAATGTACCTGAAACTTTGTGGCCCACTTTGCTGCAAACAGTTTTGACTGGTAGAGCTGCAGAGGTATTTTGTTCTTTGACCATTGAACAACAAAAAGATTATAATGTTTGTTAAGGCCTTAATTCTTAAGGCATATGAACTTGTTCCGGAAGCTTACCGAAAGCAGTTCAGGGATTGTCGCAAATCGGATGGCCAAACCCATGTAGAATTCCTGCGGGAAAAGGAGCGACGCTTTGAGAAATGGCTCACTTCCAGGGAAATCGGCACCGACTTTGCAAAATTCAAGAACCTAATGCTGATGGAAGAGTTCAAGAGTTGTGTGCGGCTGGACGTCCGTACGCATATAGCTGATCGTGGCGAGGAAGATGTGCACAAGGCTGCAGTGTTGGCAGACGATTATATAATATCACATCAATTTGCCAAGTATACGACGGATGTCAAGCCAAAACAAGTCAAACAGCCTGAGTCCATTGCTAGCAACTCCATCAAGAACAGCAGTACAAATGACAGAAAACCTACTACAAGTAAAGCTACTTGTTCCTACTGCAAACGAGAAGGCCATAAAGTTGACGATTGTTGGAAACTGAGGAAGAGAAACGAAAAAGCTCCTTCAAAAGTCAGCGCTTGCACAGTACAGTGGTCGTCGAGGTTTACTCCCTCATCCTCAAGTCATATCAAGAATACCTCGACACCACCTGTTTCAAATGTATTGACTGTACAAGACTCTCCGAAAATGTCTCCACGGTGTTCAAATGACTCAACAGTGAGTTCTTCAAATTCATCTTTACGATGTTCCAATGACTCAAACAAGAGTTTTTCAAATACATCAAGCCGATGTTCCAATGACTCAAACAAGAGTTTTTCAAATACATCAAGCCGATGTTCCAATGACTCAAACAAGAGTTTACCTAATACATCACCCCGATGTTCCAATGACTCTAACCAGAGTTCCAATAATACATCACCCCGATGTTCCAATGACTCTATCCAGAGTTCCCATAATACATCATCCCGATGTTCCCATGACTCTATCAAGAGTTCCCATAAGACATCACCCCGATGTTTCAATGACTCTATCCAGAGTTCCATAATACATCATCCCGATGTTCCCATGACTCTATCAAGAGTTCCCATAAGACATCACCCCGATGTTCCAATGACTCCATCAAGAGTTCTCCAAATACATCCACAAGATGTTCTACTGACTCAAGAAAGAGTTTCTCACTGCGTCTCCTAGAGATGTCAATGACTCCAGCGAGAGTTCGACCCAAGTCCAGTCTGCATCAACCAAAATTGGTGTTTTATTAGAGGATTTTAAGCCTTTCATTTCGGAAGGATTTGTATCACTACCCGGTGATTCTACAAGTCTACGACCTATCACCATTTTGAGAGACACAGGTGCCTCACAATCGTTACTTTTAGAGGGTATCTTGCCCTTGTCTAAATCATCATCGACTGGGAAGAGCATCCTGTTACGAGGCGTAGAGCTTGGATGTATAGATGTGCCTCTACATCTAATCGACATAAAGTCAAATCTCATTACTGGACCGGTTGTTGTAGGTGTCCGACCAACATTACCATTGGAAGGCATCTCGTTGCTGTTAGGCAATGACTTAGCAGGTGGAAAGGTGATAGCCGAACCCATCGTCACTCAAACACCCGACTTATCTGCCACACCCGAAAAAGACCTAGAGTTATATCCAGCGTGTGCAGTAACAAGGGCAATGAGGTTGAAAGCATCTCAAGAAGAAAACGTCATCAAAGCCAACAGTTACCAAGATGATGTGGACTTGAGCACCACATTCTTTGCTTCTCTTGAAGAAGAACCAACGCCAAATTCTGAAAAGCCGGCATCAACTCGAAAACAGTTGATTGAGGACCAAAAGAAGGATCCAGAGCTCGCCAAACTCCGAGAAACCGCAATGACATCACAAGAGGCAGAGCTAGCATCAACGTGCTACTACATCCAAGATGATATGCTCTTAGGAAATGGAAACCTCCAGACGCATCCAACGAAGAAGAATGGAGAATATGCCATCAAATCGTGTTACCAGAAAGATACCGAGCGTACATCATGAATCTGGCTCATGACACACCAATGTCAGGTCATCTCGGCATCCACAAGACATACCACAAGATTATGTCACACTTCTTCTGGCCACGTTTGAAGAAAGATGTCATCCAGTACTGCCGATCCTGTCATGTCTGTCAGATGGTTGGCAAGCCAAATCAAAAGATCCCTGTTGCTCCTCTGAAGCCGATTCCAGCCTTTTGAAGAACCTTTCAGCAGAGTACTTATTGACTGTGTTGGTCCTCTCCCAAGGACAAAAGCTGGCAACCAATACCTGTTGACCATTATGTGTGCTTCAACTCGTTTTCCTGAGGCTATTCCTCTAAGGAACATAAAAGCATCAAACATTGTAAAGGCCTTAATCAAGTTCTTTACTCTATTTGGTCTACCAAAGTCCATCCAATCGGACCAAGGAACGAATTTCACGGCCAATCTTTTCAAGCAAGTCATGACTCAGTTGGGCATCAAACACTGCATGTCGAGTGCGTATCATGCCGAGTCGCAAGGCGCTCTTGAGCGATTCCATCAGACCCTCAAGAACATGATCCGAACCTATTGCTTTGAGCACGAAAAAGACTGGGACGAAGGAATCCACATGCTGCTGTTTGCAACCCGTGAATCCGTCCAGGAATCGTTGGGATTCAGCCCTTTTGACTTAGTCTTTGGCCATTCGGTGCGCGGTCCCTTGAAATGTATAAAAGAGACTTTGTTGTCACCAACAGCCACTGAAGGACTTTTAGACTATGTAATTAAGTTTAAAACTAGACTTTATGATGCTTGTGTTCTGGCCAAAAATAACTTACAAAACACCCAATCCAGCATGAAACGCTGGTATGATAGAAAGGCCCGTGTTAGAGAATTTTCTCCCGGGGATAAGGTGCTTGTATTTTTTGCCCATACCAGGTCAACCCTTGCAAGCCAGATATTTTGGTCCCTATGAAATTGAGACCAAAATTAGTGACCTCAATTACACAATTAAAACCCCTGACCGTAGGAAAAAGACTCAGCTATGTCATATAAACATGCTGAAGCCTTATGTATCTCGGCCAGATCACTCAGATAAGAGTAATTGTGTTTTAAATACAGTCAAAAGTTGTTCAAATAGCCATGTTTCTCCTATTGATGATGATATTGTAAAGGAGAAATTTGGACAATACAAAATACCTAATTCTTTTGTATTACAGAATTTGGATGTAAAACTGTCTCATCTGTCTTCGACAGAAAGGCCAGTTATCATGAAGCTCATTAATGAATTTAATGACATTTTTTCTGATGTACCAAAACAGACTAATGTTATAATGCATGATGTAGATGTTGGCGAGGCTACTCCAGTCAAGCAGCATCCTTACAGGGTTAACCCTGAAAAACTTGCCGTACTTAGGTCAGAAATCAAGTATATGCTTGAAAATGACCTCATTGAACCAAGTTCCAGTAGCTGGAGCTCCCCATGTGTCTTGATACCTAAACAGGACAAGACTTATCGTTTTTGTACAGACTACCGTAAGGTAAATGCTGTCACAAAGACCGATTCGTTTCCTATCCCTAGGATAGACGATCTCATAGATCGTATTGGTGACGCTAAGTACATCACCAAAATAGACCTACTTTCAGGTTATTGGCAGGTTCCCCTGACTGATAGGGCAAAGGAAATCTCCGCCTTTGTCACCCCTGATGGTCTGTACCAATACAAAGTGATGCCATTTGGCATGAAGAATGCTCCTGCCACTTTCCAGAGAATGATAAATGCCCTGCTTGCTGACATGGAGAATTGCCACGCATACATAGACGATGTAGTAATTTTTAGCCAAGATTTTTCTAGCCATTGTAAACAACTGCATTGTCTTTTTACTAAACTGTTACATGCAAAAATTACTGTAAACCTGAGTAAGAGTGATTTTTGCCAGGCTTCAATCCAATACTTAGGCCATATTGTAGGACAAGGCCAGGTGAAACCTGTAATGGCCAAAGTAGAAGCTATCCAAGCTTTCCCTATCCCTGCTGATCGGAAACAACTCCGAAGATTTTTGGGAATGTCTGGATATTATAGAAAATTTTGCGAAAATTTTTCTGTCATTGCCAGTCCTTTAACAAACCTCCTGAGAAAGAACGTCCGATTTACTTGGACGGATGAATGTCAGAAAGCCTTTAACCAAATCAAGCAGATATTATCTAGCTCCCCCATTTTGATGGCTCCTGACTTCGGAAAACCTTTTAGGTTAGCTATTGACGCCAGTGACACAGGTGTTGGGTCATTCCTTTACCAAGAAGATAATTTCCAAGTAGAGCATCCTATTTGTTTCTTTTCCAAGAAATTTAATAGACATCAAAGAAATTATTCTACTGTGGAAAAAGAATGTCTTGGGTTGATTCTTTCTATACAACACTTTGATTTTTATATCAGTGGGTCCAGATGGCCACTGGTTGTATTTACTGACCACAATCCCCTTACATTTATCCACAAAATGTCTGGCAAGAACCAACGACTTCTCAGGTGGAGTTTATTTTTACAAGAGTACAACCTAGATCTTAAACACATAAAAGGCAGCGAAAATGTTATCGCCGATGCCTTGTCTAGATTGTAAAAAGTATTTTGATGTATATATTTTTTTTTATATATATCATGATAAATACATTCTGTAATGTAAATATTTTTTTTGTAGTTCTAAAAAGATTTCCATTTCGTGGAAATGTAAACTTTTTATTTTTAGGGGGGAGGTGTTACGTATCTAGGCGTTGTTTTTTTCTTTCTTTGACCTGTTGCGGTCAAGAGACGGGTAGGTTGTCTGCCCCTTGTGTAATAAGTTTTTTTTTATTTTATTCGTCAAGCCACACAGACAGTGACCGGTCCTTGACCTGTGTGTGTACCTCTGGTTGAAAGGAGGGTGTTTTTTTTTCTGTCTCTTTGAAGAGCGTTCTAGATCTGGGTGTTTATGACTTTCTATTCTAGAAATTACGAGATATCGACGCGCGGTAGATTATATAAGACCGCTCGCGTAACGTTGACAGAGAGACATACGGAGACAGCCGTGGGACAGAATAGCGGAGACATTGCGTTACCCGTGCGTGGTATACCACTTGATCGTGTAAGTTAATATTTTTTTTAAGGCCTTGCTTGCTTGTATTTGTAATTACATTTTCAAACTCTTGTATTGTAATATTTTTACATGCCATTTTTGTAAAAGGGTTTTGGTCAACACATCAAGTCTGTATTGAGTAAATGTTTATGTTTCTTTCTTGTAACTTTATATTTGATTAAACATTAAGTTGATAGTTTACCTTCCGATTTCTTGTGTCATTTTTTTTTTGTTATTCATTGTAAGTCTTTGATTAAATTCAGACTTAAGATAAGTGACACAACTGCTTTTCTATTGTCACGTTCCCCTAGGCAAGCCATTTTAAAAAGTAGAATTCAATTCGTAATACGTGACAGTTAGTTGTTTTTTTTTTTTGTCTTGTAAAAAAAATCCTTGCCAGGTGTCTTTTGATTTGATGTATGTGTAAGTTTCTTTGAACAAGATTGAAGAATGAGGTCATCTTGTTAAATGTCAAAGGATGGCTGCCTGGTCGTGCTGTTTGCGCGCTGGACTGTCGTTTGATGGTCCCGGGCTCAAACCCTGCGCGCTCCTATCCCCCGTCGTCCTGCGGGAGGTTTGGATTAGGAAGTAAATTATCTTCAACTCTATAGGAACATCCGAAACATGGAAAACATTTAACAAACAATTACTTCTTGCGAAGTTGCGGTCAGTCTTAGAGTTCGATAAAATAGCATGTTAAACACGTCCACCAGTTTATGATAGAAGAGATATAAGAAAGTTCTTCCCATTCTTGATTTGTATCGACGGAGCACTGGCAGCAGGAGGAAAACAAAATATAATAGAAGCAGTAGCAGCTTGAATTAATTGCGTTTCCTTGGTATTTCGTTAATAAAAATGCAGATGTCTCTGGCACTGAACAGATGTGTTGGAGCGTTGGATTTGTTGATGGCGATTGTACTCGATAAGAATTTATTAGTTTTGTCCTTGTTGTTAAGAGAGACTGTGTCTAACGTCATTGTCAGCAAATACATTATGTACATTTTTCACATGGACAAACTACTCGGCCAAGGCTACGATAGCTGCGCGGTGATGGGTAACATTTAAAACTGTTTAGGCAAGGATTTGTGAAAAATGTCCTAAAGCAGACTTTGTCCGTTGCGAGTCCCACAGACTTTAACTTGTTATTATTGACCTGATTACAGTTTCCGATACACGTAATTCTGCTGGTGTCATTCACAAGATTATCTCTTTCTTCCATAACAGTTCCAAGCGAGAGCGTTGATGCTAAATTTACCTCTTTTGTGTGAGACACGATGAATTTAAAAATATGAATTCTTTCGCGCTTTAAGTGACAACTTTGAGAAGATCTTTGACTGTTTGGCGTATTTTAAACTAACGGCTGTAAGTGAAACCAGACAATTGAAATATGTGTAGTCAGTGCCGCATGTGTTTCTGTTTTGTCTTTTAATTGTCAATTATTCATCTTTTCATGAACCAGTTTCTGAGATGTTTCAGTCTGTCCATCTTAGCATAAGTGGCCTCTTTACAGCACATCAGCAGTCACATTAATGACATAAATACCAACTTGGCCATGTTGAGGAACACTTCAAGGTTGGCATCTTAATGAAGGTGACACTGCTCGCAGACAAACTTGGTACCGGGTCTTAAGTTTGTGCTGCCGATAATTTGCAGTCGACAGACACACCGAGCAGAAACCACATGTTTGGATTTTGGGATTATTACAGAACACAGCTTTACATTCCGTAACTTGGTTTGTGTTAGTTTCTTCATTAACGTCTCGCTTTTCAAGCAATAATTAATGCTCCGTTCAACCTGTTTTGTCTGCATCCTAAAACGATGCAAGAGCTGCATCATAAAGAAGAATATCAAGACAGCAGATAAGCATTCATCGCCAGCTTGTCCATCGTGACGAAAAACAGTAGTAAAGTTATTGACAGGTTTGGCAGCGTTTATTGGTTTGATTGACCGTTGGGATGCACGAGCCGCAAAGATGGACATTCCACCGTGTACAGAAATAGTTTGTTCATATGTTAGTGTTTTTTTTTTAATTTCATGAAACAAGTATTTACTATTCCAACCTCTTTTTAGCTGGTCCATACAAGTAATAGGATCATAGCGTATTGAGAAAGCTAAAAGCCTGAAATTACGCTAAACAATTAGTAAAAATATTTTTAATCGCACAGATCTATTATTGTTCGGTTAGATCTATTACAAATTGATCCAGACTAATAGACCTCATTTACCAATCGTAAACAAAACAACATTTAGCCACGTGATAATATTGATAAAACAATGAAAAAAAACGTATCACGTGACAGCCTTTATGGATTACGTATTTTGTATAGAAGAGATAGAGAATCACGTGGCTAAATGTTGTTTGTTTACGATTGGTGAACGAGGTCCATTGATACAACTACGTTTTAAATAAGCTTTGTTTTTTTTTTTGCTTGTTTTGTGCTTTTTTTTTTTTTTTTTCTTTTGCGTCTTCTTCCCTCTAGGCACCTCGTATGTTGGTTCTTTCAGTGAAACGCTACTCTATGTTTCTTGTGAGATGTAAAGTTTCAAACATATTTAGAACCAGTTCATGTAGTGGTCAGCTTAAAACTGTACCAGTTCATTTAGTGGTCAGCTTAAAACTGTACCAGTTCATTTAGTGGTCAGCTTAAACTGTACCAGTTCATGTAGTGGTCAGCTTAAAACTGTACCAGTTCATTTAGTGGTCAGCTTAAAACTGTACCAGTTCATTTAGTGGAGAGGATAACTTAACACATAATGATAATGAAACTAAAACTATAATCCTAAATAAATACCTTGCGTCAGCATTCTCAGCCCCAAGAGACTAAGACATATTACTTAATTTAAACCAATTAGACAACATAGGAGATATAGAAGTATAAGAAAAGGGATCCAAAAATTATTTGCAAACATTAAACCAAATAAAGCTTCTGGACCTGAAGATATTCCAGCTAGATTACTCAAAGAACTAAGCAATGAGCTAGCACCAGTGTCCAAAATACTTTTTCAGGCATCTCTTAACCAGGGCAGAGTACCAAGGGACTGGAAAGAAGCTAATGTCACCCCTCCCATATTTAAAAAAGGAGAAAAATCTGACCCAGGAAACTACAGACCAGTATCACTAACCAGCATCACATGTAAAACCCTAGAACACATAAAATGTAGCAACATAATAAACCACTTAGACAAACAAAATGTCATGTCCTCACCCCATACCAACATGGCTTTAGGAAATATAGATCATGTGAAACACAACTATTAGGACTAATTGATGATTGTTCAAAAGGTTTGGATAATAGTGAACAAATAGATGCTATCTTATTAGATTTTTCTAAGGCTTTTGACAAAGTTCACCACCATAGTTTGCTTAAAATATTAAAATAGTTTAGCATTGACGGTCCATTGCTTCAGTGGATTAAGGATTTTCTGATAGAGAGAGAACAAACTGCAATAATAAATGGCTCTAAATCAACACCTATAACAGTAAACTAAGGTGTACCTCAGGGAACAGTCTTAGGTCCACTACTATTTTAAATTTACATAAATGATTTACCAAATTGCATTAGTTCGGGAACAAAAGTCGATTGCATAATATATAGAACAATAAAAACAACACAACAGACATTTTACAAAGAGAATGGGATGAATTACAGAAATGGGAATCAAATTGGAGCATGTCTTTCCCCCCAGAAAAATGTCAGTTGTTAAGAGTAACAAAAAAACTAAAACAAATTAATTCCAATTATCTTATTCATGGTAAACCTGTAACACAGACTAAAAAAGCAAAATACTTGTGTTATAATAAATGAAAAACTGTCATGTAATCCCCATATTGATGAA
Source organism: Biomphalaria sudanica (assembly GCA_036873155.1). Taxonomy (NCBI): domain Eukaryota; kingdom Metazoa; phylum Mollusca; class Gastropoda; family Planorbidae; genus Biomphalaria; species Biomphalaria sudanica. The sequence continues at coordinate 3,119,610 of JAZGLO010006718.1, read as the reverse complement.
ACTATCAAAAAATCAAAGCCTTTGGGTTTATCAGAAGAAATGTCTATAATCAAATAAGAACATAAAATTAAAGTGTTATTTAACCTTGGTTAAGCCAATAATGGAATATGCATCCTCTGTTTGGGACCCCTCAACTCAAGAAAACATTAAGAAACTGGAACAGACATAAAATAGAGCAGTGAGATTCATAATAAACGAACATTTGACTAGAGTAACAACTTTAGTAATATCACTAAATTTAGAAAGCCTTCAGGACAGAAGACTCAAAAGTAAAGTAGCAATTATACATAAAACACTGAACCATAATCTTCAAATACAAAAACAAAATCTAATAGAATACTCAAAAAGACACAAAGATAAATACACATTCCTCGTCCCATATGCTAGGACAAATTTGGACTCTTTCTTCCTTAGTGCTATTAGAGCATGGAATGGGTTGTCTGAGCTAGCCAGGAAAACCAGTGACTTGACAGAATCTAGATCATTGGTTAATATACATGACTAAATAACTGACGCGTAGGACGTAATCATCTTCTTTTTTAAAGTAACGTCTGTATTAGATAAGATAAGATAAGATAAGATAAGGAGAAGAGTGGTCAGCTTGAACTGTACCAGTTGGCTTTTTCTCTAAACTAAAGACATACCCTAATGTTATAACATGTCTACAGAATTACTACAGATAGACAAACGATTCCCAGTCGTATAGTTCATAATTTTGAAATTTTACTTTGTTATAAAAGTAAAGCTTATGTGACATATACATCTGGTCAAAGAAAAACAAAAAACTTCCAAGAATGTTTTCTAATTGAACTGTAGAAAGAGAAAGAGATCAGGTAGCGGAAGAAAGTAATACCTGGTTATTGATCTTAAGTCGAGCAGCAGAGAGTCTCAGGCTGTGTGAGGTAAACCCTTGAAGTTCATTCTAGTGTTGAGAGCAATGCTGTAGAGACGCCAAACTAAATAGTATAAGAGCTTATTGTAAAGTCATTAAAGAGTTAGTCTAAAATAAAGTCTTCAGAATGACACATGATGTTTGTTAACTGAAGAGGAAAATTTCATGATTAACGGAACAATTAGAATTTTGTCTATTTCCTGGTCTCTTCTAGATCTAGTGATGCTATTAGAACTGAATTGTTTATTTTGTTTTTACCTTATGGAAGAGAGAAACATCGAGACAAGAACACACGATCTTATATAACGTTGAACACAAAGTGAAAAATAGTTTGATTTCATTTCGCAGTGTCACTCTCTCTCTCTCTCTCTCTTTCTTCCTGTCTCTTTTTCTCTCCCTTTTTTTCCCTTCTCATTCTTTCTGTATCTCACTTTCTCCTTTTCTTTTTTTTTCTCTCTATCTCTCTTCCTTTCTCTCTATTCTTATCTTTTTTTTCTCTAGTTCTGTCTACCTTTTTCAAATCTTTTCTTTCTCCTATTCTAATCTACTAGCTTTGCCCCCTCCTTTTAAGAATCAGTGATCAACACTGGACTCATTTACATCATAGAAGTAAACAATTAAACACACACACACACTCAGCAACTGACACCCACACATTGATTTGACCACCCACGCATTTTCACGCGTCCTGTGACGTTGCTGCAAACAATGTCCTCGGTGAACACTGAGAGCAACCAGCGCGTGCTTCGGTTTGAGGAAGCGGGAAATGTCGTCTGCTAACTTGGAGAGTGGAGGCGGGAAAAAAAATGTTGGGGGTGAGTGACTTCAAGCCAACTATTTATAAAACGCCAGATTTATAGCAGAAAAGTAGCGAGCCCATGATTTAAATAGGACAATAGATTCGCATTGTTGCGGCAGCTAAAGTAGAATCGTTAGAATAGTTGTTTGCTAGAACTTAAGTTGAACTTCCCGAACATAAAGCTAGTAAAAGCCGGAAATGCATCTGATTTAAGAGGAAAGAACAAAATTTTAATTCTTTACTTTAGCTGGAACGAAACAAAAAAATTATTGAAAAGCAAGATCCTTGTTCGATTAGTTTTACTGGACTCCAAAGATTAAAGACAGAAAATAACCAAATAAATAAAAGTACGTACTTCAGCTAAAAAAAGCAAAACTAATATACATATATAAGAACGCATCCAAAGTGAACGATATTTTCTATACAACCAAGCAAGCTTGAAGTTTTGAATCTCTAAAGTCTACGTTCTTTCGAAAGCTTGAAATTCAGAAAGTTTATCACCAAAGATTTATCACCAAAGATTTATCACCAAAGATTTATCACCAAAGATTTATCACCAAAGATTTATCACCAAAGATTTATAAGTGTCCGTGTGAATTGTGAACTAAAGGCAAACATTGACCTTCTTTGGGGATATTTCTCTCAGCCATGATTAAAGCCATAGTACTCGCCTACATCACTTTACTCTTGTTTGTAGTACTCACCTCACTCAGCGCCTACTCAGTCTCCTCATCAATAGTAAGTTGTTTTCAAATAAGTTCTTTTCTCTTTTTTTTCTTTGCACTTTGATTCGCTACTACTCTTGTCTCTAATCATGTGGCATGATGCTTGAGGGCCTTGTCAGAGTTCTCCACTATTAGTTATTAAAGACCGTTGCTTCTAGATGTACCCCTCTAAACCAGTATGTCAGAGTTGATATCTGAGCTGGTTTCAAGGTATTCACGTTAAGTAAGAGGCATTATATATATTTGAAACTCAAATGTTTTCGAAATTCTAAAGGATTGTATTTATTCGTTACAACTATTACTTTAAGAACAGTTTAAGATGTGATAGATTTTTATAACTTTAACAGGTTCCATAACAATGTAATAACTTCATTCCTTGATTTATTCATCTATAGCAATAACAAATATTTGTTTCAAAATCATTTTTAGAGCTCTAGACTGTAAAAGCCAATGTTGTATTTGTGTTGCATGTCTGTCAAATTATATTCCTTTTTTCCCCCCAAAAATGTGCTATTTTGAATTTAGTTACACCATCATTGTCCTATTTAATTCTATCTTAGTGCTATGTTAGTGTATTGCTCTTTCTAAATCCTTTTCTAATATAAGCAAACTTATCATTTATTAGCTAAGAGCATGTTCATCGACTCAAAAATGGAATGCAAACTACAATGTACGCAACCCATAGATTTAAAATTTCTTCACTAAACTTGTATTAGAGTGACTCGTAGGCGACCTCTGCTTTTAAGTCGAACTCACGCATAACGGTACGTGCAAACACAGCTATAAATCATAAGAACCATCCAATAAACAGTTCTATGATCACCATGGGCGTAGCCAGGATTTTTTTCGGGAGGGGGGGAGGTTTAATGGGGGGATTTTTTTCTCCCCAACCCCGCCCCCCTCGCGAATAAAAAATATTTGTATATATATATATATATATATATATATATATGTGTCTACATAATCTAAAACATTCTGACCCTTCATTCTTTCGTAACACGTTTATTGTGCCCTAGAATAGGTTCTTCCTGTAGTTAGTGGAAAAATGATTGGTTCCCCGCCATTGCCACCAAGGGGGTCTGGGGGAGCGCTAGGAGCTCCCCCAGCGCGGGGCGGAGCCCCCCGCCAAGCACTATTTCTGGTATTGAATGCCAACAAAATGCATATTCTAAGGTATCTACAGTGCTATTAAAAAGTTTTATTTCAAAAATTAATGTGCTCTTCTTACTGACTTTGACCCTCCCGCGCTGTTCGGCGCATTTGCCTTCAAGCTGTTTCCACAAAAATCTGTCACTGGTAACGTCTGAAGCCTCTTCCCACCTGCTCTGAGGACCTCCATGAATGTGTGGCGCCTTGTTGTACTAGGTTGTCATCGCAACTCTTATTATGCGTAATTCATTTTGTCGGAGAACATGTCACGTAAACCTCATGCGACGCTCTGTCAAAATCTTACTAAGGGGTCGACTCCCAGTTCGGCATAGGATTTCCTTGATTTAGACCCGATCTCAATAACTGACTCCTAAAATCTGTCTTAGCCATCTTTGTTGAGCCACATTTAGTGTTTTTCAATTTCGGCAGATGACTATTCACTGCACCTTATTAATTGAGCCCCACCACTGGTAGAAATGTGTAACCACTCTTGAATACGCTCTTGGAATTAGGTGACTGTAGTTTGCTTTAGATTTTATATTATTGTCAAAATCATCATAGAATTTGGTAACTATAGTTTGGTTTAGAATAATATTGAAGATAGAGGTTTTCCACCTCAAAACGCTCTGTAGGGGGATTTTAAACTCAAAACCATCTGGAGGAAAGGAGTTCAAACTCAAAATCCCCAATTGGCTTGGCTACGCTCAAATAATTTTAGTGTGTAATTTGCTTTTTTTTTATATTGAAGAGGTATTTTTTAGCTTCAAGCTTTCATTTTAGTGCGGGACATGTTCTGACCATTGAAAAACTTGCACGTCTTCGTTATGTCTTAGATCAATTTTTGTTACGAACATATCTTGAACATTTTATGGATTAAAAGCAGAGATTAGTTTTATATCTTAGCCTATATCTTCACCTCGAATTCGGGATCAGGGCCGGATATATGACTGTACTGAGCCGCAAGGGTCTCTACCTTCAACAAATTAACATTCTAATTCTTAAAATATAAGAAAATAAAAGAAATCCTATCAGGTTTTAGTGTACATTATAAATTTAGTCCTTCGCTATCCAATCATAAAAGCAATAACAGTATAAACAAATATTTAAAAAAAAAAATAAAAAAATCAAACTTAGACAAGGTAAGGAACAGCAGAATTACATACATTTATCAAAATACTGTAAGCTTTATTTCCCTTTTTATTGAAAACAATTAATGAATTGTCTCTAATTAATTAATTTTTTTTTATTGATTCATGTTTTGTTTGGGACAAAGTGTGCAAAGTTCAACTTGATCAGAGAATTGTAACAGACAGACAGACAGATGGAGTGAGCTGGTATCACTAGCGGATCCAGAACTTTGGAGTTGGGGGGGGGCGATTTTTTTCCAAACCCTAACCCTAACGCCCAGTAAACCCTAACCCTATGCGTACAGCATATATGTTGTTGTAACTGAATTGATATGCTGGTCAGTGTAACCCTATGGGTAATCAACCGATACATGTGTCACAGGCCTTTGTACTGAAAAAGGACTTATGTAAACATTCTCCGTGTAGGTCAACAGTGTTTTTTGGTTATCTGACTATGAACTATGTGTTGTTTATAAGAAAGGTTGGGTCAGGTCTGGCGGACTGAGAGAGGAACAAGAACGTTAAGGAAACAGAACATTCATTGTTTACAAGTTGTGTATAGCAGTTTTATTGAGACATTGACTTCTGACCATTTGTCAAGTATTTGATTGTTTTCTCATCATTATTTATTACACTCATTAAAGTGTCTCGTTCTATCAGAGCCCAAGTTGTCTGGTTCTTGACTTAGCCACATTGTTTTGTCAAGGGTTTATAGAGGAACGTAACAATATATATATATACATATATATGAGAATTTTAAAAAGCAGCATTTCTCAACCTTCGGCGAAAAACAAAACAACTGGGGCAGCGCTATAAGGTTTCCAAAAGCGTTTTCTTGCATTCTTGATTGTAGAACGCATCTCCTGACATCTACAGCTCATTATTCATCAGTGCTGTTTCCGACGCCAAAAACGTTATCTTGCATACTTCACAGAAGAAACGCATTCTCCTGACCTAAAGCTCATTATTCATACTATTGAAAAAGGACCTTTTGAATAATGTTGTACTTGTAAAATATTCTAATATGAATTTTTAGGCCCTTAATACATTGCAAATAAAACCGATTTGTTCCTTGAAAAGATAAGATACCCCACATATTTAGATTTTGGCTTTGAGGATTGCCGCCGAAAAAAAACAACAATAAATAATATTCAATAAAATCGAATTATAAATTGTGAGTTATAGTCCCAAATTTATTTAACTAGAAAAATATCAGATTGAGTAAAGGTTGGGTGGGAAAAGGCGACTAAGAAAAGATTAATCGGGTTTAGAACTCATCTCAATCATGACTCTTACACTGAAAAATTTCGTTGAATTCTAGCTTTCTTAAAATAATTATGATAAATTCACGTGAAATTACATAAACTCTGTCTAGAAATGGGAGGGGCGGTAGAGTGAAAACGATTAATCATCGCTCCTTTAATATTTTCTGCTAAAGACTGCATTTGGCATTTAAGAATAGGGGTGGGGCGACTCGATATAAGAATTTAATTTATAGTATATATAAATTATATAAGTGACAGATTTTTTAAATTTTGTAATTTCTTAACTATAATACAAAAAGAAAAAGTATTGGTTTGTCCGATTGGGGAAATGTGATTGCATGTATCGCCCCTCCCACCTGGTACAACCCTTTTTCATTTAAATTTACTAATAATAAAATTTGAGTGTAGTACGACATAATATACAATGGGTTCACATATCAATACGTAGTTTATATTATATAGATATTCAACTAATTTTGTTCACAAACTATGATTCTCCATAACAATAGGACCGCCCCCCCACACTAAGAGGGCTAGAGTGGGGAAAGCAGTACATGCAATCGCCCTCCCTCCAACCCCACCGAATCGACCAAGATACCAGAAGGGGAGCGACATAATATCAAATTTATATATTAATTGAATTAATTTTGTTCACAAACTATGATTTCTCCATAAAAGTAGGACCGCCCCCCATACACACACTCAAAGGGTTTAGATGGAAAGGGAAGTTGATTTATTCGCCCCCCCCCCAATCGGCAAACAGGGAACGGCATAATATAAAGATCGGTTAAAATATCAATACAAAGTTTTAATCATATAGATATTTAATTGACTCAGTTAGCAAGCTGTGATTTCTACACATAAATTGGACTGCCCCTACCCACTCGAAAGTTTATTGGGGGGTGGGGCGGTATTGATACCATCGCCCCCTCCACCCCACCAAATCGGCCAACATACTAGAGAGGGGGGGGCGAAATAATCTAAAAATTGGTTGAAATATAAATAATTAGTATATATTATTAACATAAGTAATAAATTAGTATACAAATTGTGTGAATTCTATACTAAAATTCGTCCGCCCGCCTTTGGGGGGGGGGATCGCCCCTACCGCCCCCCGGATCCGCCAGTGGTTGATATAAGCTTTGTAAAAAAAAGCGGTCAGCTAAGCTCTCGTGAGACGAGCCTATAAAGTTTAGTAATAACACTGGCTTGTTTATCTCCTGAACTCATAAATTCCTTTCACTCTATCCTACCAAATTCCTACAATTTAAAAACAAAATGACTCCCCTGCTTCGTCTGAACCAACATTTTAAACCAAACATCAAATCCATAACGACAGTTGAAAACGCAAATCTCAAGGTAAGAGTACTCTGTTATATAGGCTCAATAATTTCATTGAAACAAAGTAACTTTTTTAATTACAAGTTGTGCAGACAGGCTATGGGAGTCATTATGTTTCGTTTTCAAAGGGTGGTATTTTGAGGGTTTGGGGATCCCTATATAGGGTTGATAAGCTCCACATCCCGGGGGTTAAATATCAAAGTATAAACTCTCCGACTACTTCTACCTTTTCCTTGTTCTAGATGTACCGGCCAGTAAGAAGTCAACCAGAAAGGACCAGATTATGTTCACGGAACACTGCCTGCTTGTTCGCTGTGTGTGAGTGGTCGCAGAGTGTCACATCAGATAAAGAGAGATGTATTTTTATTCCTTCAGGGTGAGTATAGACCAGTGGTTACCAAACTTTATTATGTTTTCAAAGTTTGGTAGGCCCTTTGCTTATCTATGTATTTTTGAAATATAAATATAAAAAAAAAACAAAAAAAACAACACAGCAAATGTCTTAAACCTTTCCCACATAATACCTAATTAGGAGTCTTCTGTAACTACTGCATTCTGTACCAATGGAGTTATTTAGATATATATTTATGTGCAGCTTTTGTTCTCTTCTTCTGTGCATATTTCTCTCTCTCTCTCTCTGTATGCATCTGTCTCTCCCTTGTTCAGTTCTTGCTATTGCCAATCTGATCTGTTAGTCTCTCTCTCTCCAGATGATTTACTGTCTACATTTTTACTTAAAAAAAATTTTTTTTAGGTTTAAATTTGGTTCAACTTTCAACTCATACAAATTATTCTTTTCTTTTATTTCTATCATGAACTTATGCACGTGTGTTTGTGTGTTTATGCGTATGTGTGTGAGAGACAGAAAGTGGGAGAAAGAGACACCGAAATAGAAAGACGGAGAGAGTGGCAGAAAGAAAAAAACAGATAGAAAGTCAAAACAGAAAGAGACAAAGAAAAAGATAAACAAATTGAAAGACAGAGAGAAAAAAAGAGAGAGAGAAAGACGCTAAAACAGAGAGTTTTTCTAAAAAAAAAAACAGAAAAGAAAGAAAGAGATAAAAAATACACATAGAGAGAAAGAAAAACCACAGTGAGAGATAAAAAGATAAAGAAATTGAGAGAAATACAGAGATAGAGAGAGAGAGAGAGAATTTACCGTTAACAGTACATGTAAAACACTTGTCAATGTCAGGAAGTTAAAAAAAATCTCTTTGCAAGAAAACAAAAACGTGTAAATCGTGAGGAGACATGAAGTGTTGATGGACTTCACTGATTGAATATTGGCCAGAGCTGGTCTGAACACTTCTCTTCTGGTCACAATATTCCCAAGAGACCAATGTACACTCTTCAGATAATGTTGACCAATTCATTTTGTAACATTACGATCTTTCACAATACGTTATTTGATCATACAGGCTTCAGCTTGATGTGGAGAAGGACTGTTGAATGGCATGCATGACATTGTCTGGGCCGAAAGTTAGATCTGTAGTTAGACAAAAAATGCAGATAGATAGATAGATAGGTAGATAGATAGATAGATAGATAGATAGATAGATAGATAGATAGATAGATAGATGATAGATTAATAGATAGTAGATAGATGATAGATAGATAGATAGATAGATAGATAGATAGATAGATAGATAGATAGATAGATAGATAGATAGATAGATAGATAGATAGATAGATAGATAGATAGATAGATAGATAGATAGATAGATAGATAGGATGACGGCTCGATAGACCCTTAGCTTTGTATTTGTGGTGATACCACGTCTATAGAGTCGTCATCCTCCCTACATTGCTCTATGCCTCAGAAACATGGACAGTGTACAGTAAACATGCAAAGAAACTGAACCACTTCCACATGACGTCTGAGAAAAATACTAAATGTCAAATGGCAAGACAATATACCAGATACAGAAGTTCTTCGAAGAGCGTGTCTGCAAAGCATCCACACAATCCTGATGCAGTCCCAGCTGCGATGGGCAGGTCACGTCTACAGAATGGAAGACCACCGCATCCCTAAACGACTCTTGTATGGCCAACTAAGCGAAGAAAAGCGCTCGCAAGTGGTTAAAGAAAGCGCTTCAGGGACACCCTCAAAGCTTCTCTGAAGGCGTTCAGCATAGACCCAGGCACCTGGGAGACAGAGGCACATGACAGAGCATCATGGCGTCGCGCTGTGAAAACTGGCGCACAGGTGGCTAAGGAAAAGAGAACAACGCTGGCAGAAGAAAAACGCCAGAGCATTAAAAGCAAGGCAAACAACTCAAGCTCCAGCTGGAATAACCTGCCCAGATTGCGGCCGAACATTCCGGGTTCACATAGGTCTCACCAGCCACACGAGGAGACATAAAACCCCAGTGCAAAGCCCTTAGCCCCCTGGATGACAAAGTGGTCATCATCGAACCACGATGGACGAACTATATATATAGATAGATAGATTAATAGATAGATAGATAGATAGATGACAGATAGATAGAAAGTAGATAGATGATATAGATAGATAGATAGATAGTAAAAAGATAAATAGTAGATGATTAATTTATAGATATATAGGTAGATAATAGATAGATGAAAGTAGATAGATAGATAGATAGATAGATGGATAGATAGATAGATAGATAGATAGTAGATGGATAGATAAAAATAGATAGATAGTAGATAGGTGATAGATGATAGGAAGATAGATAGTAGATAGATAGATAGATAAATAAATAGTAGATAGATGATATATATATATATATATATATATATATATATATATATATATATATATATATATATATTATATATATATATATATTTATATATATCTTTATTTATTTATTTATCCTAACCTGCTCACCCCCCATCCCCGAAAAAAATTCTGGCTTCGCTCATGGGTGTATGGGGTAATGCCCCAAACATAAAAGGAAGCTCTTATCAACTTAAATTGTTGGTCTTCTTCAGTTGTAGAGTTTACAATGATACCTTCCACAAATAGTGAACAGAAATCCTGGGCTCTAACTACGTTCACAAGGTCACCACCTCTCCATGCAGCCGATGTTTCCAAAGGAACGGCTAATAACTACTGCAGCTTGGAATCTGAAGCTTGGTAGGTTCTGCAAGGATGTAGCGCTGTGTGCTGCAAGCTGCCCAAAGGTCACCATATCAGGATCTTTTATTGGGCGGGGGGGGGTTGAATTCAGCTGTCTCTATGGCCGTCTTGTAAAGAGATTATCACATGGCCAGCGCAACGACCAACCGCATTGGCTTCTCCAACGTAAGTTCAAAATCCCAGTCTTCACCCGCACTCAAACTCGAGAACCTTCTGTTAGGAAGCCAGGCGATTTATTACTGCCACCCCTGCATGCACTTAAATTACTTTATATTTAATTTATCAGCTTTGTTTTAAAAGTAAGAAACTTAAGTTTGGCTGATGTCTGGCTCAGTAATGTTAACCACTTGGTGGGCTGGCTATGTTGACTAAGATATTTTTTTAAATTTGACATTTTGACTAGAATCAGTTTCTGTTTCCTAAGCTCTTAAAGACACTAGGGAAATTCAAGATGCAGCTTCTTGCACTGAAATGCCGACACTAAGCGAGAGTTAAACATAAAAACCTTGTCCGAGTTCTATCTATATATAGATATGTGGTCCTAAGCTTTCTCTAAAAATAGCTTTGCTTCAATCTTGATGTCTCGATTCTGCTCGAATCAATCTAATCTTGTTTAACTTTAGATATCGGTTAATGGGATCCTGAGATTGGCGAATAGCGAACTCCTTTAAAGATCCAACCTATGTTACGAATATTTGTTTCAGTTCATACAAAAGTTGGAATAAATAAATTAATCTTCAAGCTGTCGTTCTGTTAAGCCAAATGTATTTGTTCTCGTGTATCCTATTGCTTCAAAATTAGTTTTAAAATAACATTCTTTGAAAACTAGCCATACGATATTATCTATGCATAAAACAGAATCGGTGAAGAAGGTAGCAAGCCAGCAGGGGTGCAGAACCATGTAAATAAAATGCAGTTTCTTTGGAAGCAGGTAAATCTTAGCATTTGAATACATTTGAAGACAGGTAAATGAATCCAAGAGCTGAAATTGTGTTAAAATTAGACAAAGTAACTCAGGAGTAACACAAGAAGTGTATGTAGGTCTTTGACTAGTCTTAGTGTGGTCTTCTTTGACCCTGAAAGATTCGCTTCAGTTTCTTCTAAGATAAATCTTTATGTTTCATAGCAACTTGTCTATCCGCACAAAAAAGGTAAAAGAACTAAACCTCTCACACATTGGCTCATTCTCATCATTCCTCCCATTCTTACGTTATCCTCCCTGACTCTCACACATTCTCCCACACTCTCTCGTGCATTCTCCCGCACACCTTCCCGCACAGATATGTATTCTCTTACACCATCACATGCTCTCCCACTATTTCTTCCTTACTCTCTGCACACTTCTCTCAGTGTTTCACTTCACCTTTAACTCCCCCCCCCACATCTAATTTCTTTTCTTCATTTCTAGATGCAAGTGTCATCGTGGGCGAAGGTGCAGGCGTTCAGAAGAGATCCACCCTGACAATGGCTACCTCACCATTCCCTTCACTTGCCAGTAGAAGCCCAGGTTGAGCTACAACAGAGTTCAATTACAAAAATTGAAGTCCAAATTACTTTTCTCAAGAAATAAAACAATCAATCTAATGATTAAACAAATGTTGATGCATGTGATTCGCCCACGTGAATGTTGCCTACCAAAGATATTTTTGTATTAATCTCAACCTTGTTCAAAAGAAGTGTACATTGTCCTGATTACAATACAATGTAAAAGGAATCATTAAGATTACGTCACTTCCTCTTTGTCATATGAAACATTAGATTCTATTTATGACCATGTCAAAGGGATATAATTCTTTAGTTAGAGTTTATCCGTCACAGGTACAAAAAATGTAAAGCATTTTAATCTTAAGTATCAAATAGAAATTGTTTCTTAAAATGGGTCAATTACATACGTCAATTTACACAACAAAAATGTTGACAACCAAAAAATGTTAAATTCTTAACCTTAGAGAGAAGATGTGGAAACATTGGGAAGACAAAAGTAGGCTCGATCTATTAGGTTCAGGACTACGTTAGTTCTCTGTTCATATGTTACTGTTTATTGCCTAGTGATATCTCCCATCAGGCTAATGCTTCTTGAGTAGATCGCTGAATCATTTCATTTCAAATAGGATGTGGGTGCGTGTGTGAGTGTGTGTGTGTGGCTGTCTTTGATGTTTCCAATCTGTTATAACTACGGAGGCAAGAAAAAAAAACAACAGTAAAAAACCTGTTCATTTACTTTTCCTGTAATAGATCCACTCATACAAACATCATAACATAATTCTTTCTGTTTAAAACTAATGGTAAAGTTTTTTTTTTGTTTTTTTTGGGGGGTGGGAGGGGGCTGCCTCAAATGGAGTTCATACAAAATCTACGGATACACTGGGTTTTCACTTCAAATAACTAATTTAAAAAAAACACAGAGATTAGAAAGTTCCAACAATTGTGACTTATTTTAAAACTGTATCTTCCAATGATCAAGTTAAAAACAATAAACTGAAATAAGTAACAGGGAATTCTGTTATTACATTTGTTTCTGTTTGGTGAGTTGTGTGGTCATGTATTGTCTTGTGTGTTCATGTATTGTCTTGTGTGTTCATGTATTGTCTTGTGTGGTGATGTATTGTCTTGTGTGTTTTCTTTAATGTCTTGTGTATTGTCTTGTGTGGTAATGTATTGTCTTGTGTGTTAATGTATTGTTTTGTGTCTTAATGTACTGTCTTGTGTGTTTTCCTTAATGTCTTGGGTATTGTCTTGTGTGTTAATGTATTGTCTTGCGTATTGTCTTGTGTGTTAATGTATTGTCTTGTGTGTTAATGTATTGTCTTGTGTGTTGATGTATTGTCTTGTGTGTTGTCTTTAATGTCCTTTATATTGTTTGGTTTGTTTGTTTATTGTCTTTTGTCGTTCATTAGCGGCCTCCGAAAGAGGAATAGACGCTATTAGTTTTATGTGGTCTGTCTGTCCGTCCGTGCGTCCGTCCCGTTTAGCTCTCATTGCTTATTGTCTTGTCTTACTGTCTTGTGTGTTTGCTTATTGTCTTGTGTGTTTGCTTATTGTCTTGTCTTACTGTCTTGTGTGTTTGCTTATTGTCTTGTGTGTTTGCATATTGTCTTGTCTTGCTGTCTTGTGTGTTTGCTAATTGTCTTGTCTTGCTGTCTTGTGTGTTTGCTTATTGTCCTGTCTTGCTGTCTTGTGTGTTTGCTTTTTGTCCTGTCTTGCTGTCTTGTGTGTTTGCTTATTGTCTTGTCTTGCTGTCTTGTGTATTTGCTTATTGTCTTGTCTTGCTGTCTTGTGTGTTTTCTTATTGTCCTGTCTTGCTGTCTTGTGTGTTTTTGCTTATTGTTTTGTGTGTTAGCTTATTGTCTTGTCTTACTCTCTTGTGTGTTTGCTTACTGTCTTGTGTTTTTCGTTATTGTCTTGTTGTCTTGTGTGATTCCTTATTGTCTTGTGTGTTTGCTTATGTCCTGTCTTGCTGTCTTGTGTGTCTGCTTATATACTAGTCTTACTTTCTTGTATGTTTGCTTATTGACAAGTCTTATTGTCTTGTGTGTTTGCTTATTGTCTTGTCTTACTGTCTTGTGTGTTTGCTTATTCTCTTGTGTGATTCCTTTTTCTCTTGTGTGTTTGCTTATGTCCTGTCTTACTGTCTTGTGTGTTTGCTTATTGACTTGTCTTACTGTCTTGTCTGTTTGCTTATTGTCTTGTGTGTTTGCTTATTGTCTTGTCTTACTCTCTTGTGTGTTTGCTTATTGTCTTGTGTGTTTGCTTATTGTCCTGTCTTGCTGTCTTGTGTGTTTGCTTATTGACTTGTCTTACTGTCTTGTGTGTTTGCTTATTGTCTTGTCTTACTGTCTTTTAATTTTGCTTGTTGTCTTGTGTGTTTGCTTAATGTCCTGTCTTGCTGTCTTGTGTGTTTGCTTATTGTCCTGTGTGTTTGTTTATTGTCTTGTCTTACTATCTTGTGTGTTTGCTTATTGTCTTGTCTTGCTGTCTTGTGTGTTTGCTTATTGTCTTGTGTGTTTGCTTATTGTCTTGTGTGTTTGCTTATTGTCTTGTTTGTTGCTTATTGTCTTGTGTGTTTTTTTTATTGTCTTGTGTGTTTGCTTATTGTCTTGTGTGTTTGCTTATTGTCTTGTTATACTGTCTTGTGTGTTTGCTTATTGTCTTGTATGTTTGCTTATTGTCTTGTTATACTTTTTTGTGTGTTTGCTTATTGCCTTGTTTGACTGTCTTGTGTGTTTGCTTATTGGCTTGTCTTACTGTCTTGTGTTTTTCGTTATTGTCTTGTTGTCTTGTGTGTTTGCTGATTGTTTTGTGTTTTTGCTTATGTCTTGTCTTGCTGTCTTCTGTGTTTGCTTATTCTCTTGTGTGATTCCTTATTGTCTTGTGTGTTTGCTTATGTCCTGTCTTACTGTCTTGTGTGTTTGCTTATTGACTTGTCTTACTGTCTTGTCTGTTTGCTTATTGTCTTGTGTGTTTGCTTATTGTCTTGTCTTACTGTCTTGTGTGTTTGCTTATTGTCTTGTGTGTTTGCTTATTGTCCTGTCTTGCTGTCTTGTGTGTTTGCTTATTGACTTGTCTTACTGTCTTGTGTGTTTGCTTATTGTCTTGTCTTACTGTCTTTTAATTTTGCTTATTGTCTTGTGTGATTCCATTATTGTTTTGTGTTTTTGTATATGTCTTGTCTTGCTGTCTTGTGTGTTTGCTTATTTTCTTGTGTGTTTGCTTATGTCCTGTCTTGCTGTCTTATGTTTGCTTATTGTATTGCCTGTTTGTTTATTGTCCTGTCTTGCTGTCTTGTGTGTTTGCTTATTTTCTTTTCTTGTTGTCTTGTGTGTTTGCTTATTGTCTTGTGTGTTTGTTTATGTCCAGTCTTGTTGTCTTGTTTGTTTTCTTATTGTCTTGTCTTGCTGTCTTGTGTGTTTGCTTATTCTCTTGTGTGATTCCTTATTGTCTTGTGTGTTTGCTTATGTCCTGTCTTGCTGTCTTGTGTGTTTGCTTATTGACTTGTCTTACTGTCTTGTGTGTTTGCTTATTGACTTGTCTTACTGTCTTGTCTGTATGCTTAGTGTCTTGTGTGTTTGCTTATTGTCTCTTCTTACTGTCTTGTGTGTTTGCTTATTGTCTTGTGTGTTTGCTTATTGTCCTGTCTTACTGTCTTGTGTGTTTGCTTATTGACTTGTCTTACTGTCTTGTGTTTTGCTTATTAACTTGTCTTACTGTCTTGTGTGTTTGCTTATTGTCTTGTGTTTTGCTTATTAACTTGTCTTACTGTCTTGTGTGTTTGCTTATTGTCTTGTGTGTTTGCTTATTGTCCTGTCTTGCTGTCTTGTGTGTTTGCTTATTGACTTGTCTTACTGTCTTGTGTGTTTGCTTATTGACTTGTCTTACTGTCTTGTGTTTTGCTTATTAACTTGTCTTACTGTCTTGTGTGTTTGCTTATTGTCTTGTGTGTTTGCTTATTGTCCTGTCTTGCTGTCTTGTGTGTTTGCTTATTGACTTGTCTTACTGTCTTGTGTGTTTGCTTATTGACTTGTCTTACTGTCTTGTCTGTATTCTTAGTGTCTTGTGTGTTTGCTTATTGTCTCTTCTTACTGTCTTGTGTGTTTGCTTATTGTCTTGTGTGTTTGCTTATTGTCCTGTCTTACTGTCTTGTGTGTTTGCTTATTGACTTGTCTTACTGTCTTGTGTTTTGCTTATTAACTTGTCTTACTGTCTTGTGTGTTTGCTTATTGTCTTGTGTGTTTGCTTATTGTCCTGTCTTGCTGTCTTGTGTGTTTGCTTATTGACTTGTCTTACTGTCTTGTGTGTTTGCTTATTGTCTTGTCTTACTGTCTTGTGTGTTTGCTTATTGTCTTGTGTGTTTGCTTATGTCCTGTCTTGCTGTCTTGTGTTTGCTTATTGTCTTGTGTGTTTGTTTATTGTCCTGTCTTGATGTCTTGTGTGTTTGCTTCTTATCTTTTCTTGCTTTTCTTGCTGTCTTGTGTGTTTGCTGTGTTTCTCTTCTCTGGTATTAGAATTGAACACATAAAGCAAGAGTCTAGTTCAAGTTTTCAGCTGAAATACAACACTCAATACAACTGGAAACTTTGTACAACGGCTACAGTTAACTCTTGATTGTTTGACGGCTGCGGGACTGTAGGGGTGTCGGATGTCAGAAAACGATGGATTACCAAAGAGTAGCTGTAGGCCTACTTCAAAGAATGTAACCATATAGGCCAAGAAATTCTATTTTTATAATGTAATGAGATATTTTCTAAGACTTTCAATGGTATAAAATATAAAATTAACAATACACGAAAAAAGGTCATTGATGGATCTAAAAATTCAAAACGTGATTTCAGATTTCCCATTACTGAACTCTATTACAATTAAAGCCTGCCTACATTCTAAAATTATGCGTTCTACAGAAGACATTAATTACATGAATTTACGTCACACCGCGTCGAATTACTGAGTGGGTCTGATTATGAAGTGTAAGACTATCAAGAGTCAACTGTTTATCAAAATGAAGTGTTTTATTTAGATAGGTGATCTTTCAAATAATGATAACAATAGTAACGGATATTTTGTGAGATGTCAGAAACGTAATTATTAACAAGAAACATTTAAAAAAACAAGGTTACAAAGACCGTTTGTGTGGAAACACGAACTCAAAATCGGCCCCCGAAACAGGTTTCAATATTTTCAGAAGAATATTGGTATTAAATTCTATAAGAAGTGGTCCACCCATGCAGGTAAAAAGGCAGGAATCAATATTTTCAGAAAGAATATCATTATGAAATTCTATCAAAAGCAAATGACAGAGAAGAATGGAGAAATAAGGTTGACAGATTCTGTGTGGTGCCCCAGCGGTCCAGCAGACCAAGGGATAGGTGAAAGGAATACGAAGTTAGATGTGAACCTGGCCTAATGTCTTATAATGAGTATCTAAGTGATCTAATTGTTTTGTTAAGGGTCAGTCTCATATTCAAAGCCTTAAGGGAAATACATTTCCGTAAAAAATAAAAATCCTTTAGTCTTGCGTTTTAAAATACTGTACACACTCTGCGGTTCACGCTATAATATGAAAAACTACTTATTAATTGTTGATTTAAATTATGCTCAGCGTATTTGCAAAGTAAATAGATTTTTTTCGTCTTCAAAAAGGTTAACATTTTTTTGTAAATATAGCATTTGCTATGACAGAACTTACATAAATTAGTAATAAAACTGTAAAAAAAATATTTTTTAATTTTATTATTAATTTATTAATTTTATTTTTTCTCTTTCAGAAAAGAAAAAAGTAGCCGTTGCATCAGAATTTTGAATGATCTAAAATATCATGATGTCCGATTTTAATTTTCTCTTCTGGTTTCTGAGATGTAAACGGAACGGACGGACGGACGGACAGACAGGCCACACAAAGCTAATAGCGTGTTTTCCCCTTTCGGGGGCCGCTAAAAATACTTTTAAAAAATACAAAGCTTATACTAAATGTAGTTGTATCAATTAGTTTCGATCAGTCATTAATTTTGTAAATTTTGTAACTCTAGACCAGTGATGCCCAACCTTCTTCGGTCTGCGGGCCATTTAATTTCCAAAACTCGTGTCGCGGGCCACAACAATGAGAAGATGAAAAAAATTAAATGGAGAATAAACCATTTAAAATAGTTTATTACAAACCCGTGGCTCTACTTACACCCGTAAAGCGATTACGTACTAAGGGTTTATATCTGTTTTATTACTGACAATGTTTATGTAGCCCTTCTCTATTCAGTGCTTTTAAAACGTTTGTTTTCTGAAATCTCAAGCGTTACTGCAGGCAACAGGGCATAGAAAGTAATTGCTTGCATCGCTCGAAATTTCTCAAGCAGGGATGTCTAGTTTTGTAAGTCAATCAGTTTCATTTGCAGAACTGTCTGGGCACTCCTGAGTGGCAATTGAAAACATTTCAAAATCTGCTTCATTTAGTTTTCAATGGAGATGTGTACCATATCTTCCACTGCGTTGTCATGCGAGAAAGTCTGACGATTTCAACTGCATTCTTCTTTTCAGGACATATTTCTTTCATCACTGCTAGCATCGAGACAGGGGTGAGACAGGTGTGAGACAGGTGTGAGACAGGTGTGAGACAGGTGTGAGACAAGTGTGAGACAGGTGTGAGACAGGTGTGAGACAGGTGTGAGACAGGGGTGAGACAGGGGTGAGACAGGTGTGAGACAGGTGTGAGACAGGGGTGAGACAGGTGTGAGACAGGGCTGCATCTTATCTTCCTTCTTCTTCCTCCTTTTTCTGTACAAATTAAACATGCTGGCTTATTATCATGTTCGAAAAAAAAAAATCTAGTTCTGGAAGTTTCTACATTCAGAGTCTACTTTTTCATTTCTCTCCCATTTCATTAGAGCACAAATTTAAAATGGTATGGTACCATTCGCATTGGTTCCAAAAGGATGCAGTAATAATGCCATGTGTTGCACACACAAGATGTCAAGGACACGGCCAGCTTAAGAAAGCAGCGAAATCATCTAAGAACCAAAAATAATTGTCAAACTTTTGTCGCCAAAAAAAGAACTAAACACTAGATTTAAATGAAATCCATCAAAGTTCCAATCTTAACGTATGGGGAAAATTTTCAACTTTAAAAAAAAAATTTCTACTCTTTGTTCTGATATATCGGCGGGCCGGATGGAAACACGTCGCGGGCCGGATCTGGCCCTCGGGCCGTAGTTTGGGCATCACTGCTCTAGACTAACAATAATAAATCTGTGCGATTATAAATATTTGTAACAATTGTTTTTGTTTAGCGTAATTTCATGCTTTTAGCTTCCTCACTACCATATGATCCTATCACTTGGATGGACCAAAGAAGAAAGGGATGGGAGGAGAAAGAATGTTACCGTGGTTGCTTTTTAAATGCATTTATAAAAAAGTAGTTGAACGACAAGAATTCAAACTTTGAGGGTCAATACCTTCTCAGGATTCCCCATGCCAACAATCAAACTTCTGCGCCAAGGAGGTGCTTATGGAAATAGAAAGTTGTATAGTTATCTATTGTTAGTTTCAAATTTTAATGCGGCTATCTATTTCTCTCAACAAAGTATAAAAGGGACTCATTCAGCGTATAACACCACACCTAATTCTCTAATCGCTACTTTCCTGTTACCTTTTTGTTTTTCGGCCAGCAGTATATCTTGTCCTTCAAACTTTTGCATTGTATGAAACTCTTCTCTTTGCCTCATTCTTCTTCGATGTTGCCACTACCACTGGTATCTTGTGCTTCTTCGCGCTGGGTTGGGAAGGACGCCGAGTGGGTGACAAAACAAAAGATTGTCGCATTGAGGGTAATCTATTTCTACAAATATACTTCAGTCTTCAACTGCACCATTTGAACATGTTTCTGGAAATCTTCTTTGCTTATATTTTTAACGCTACTTATTGTGTATAAAACCTCAAAATCATCTGTAGGCTCTGTTTAACATACCAATTCTATCATTAATGTATTTATTATTAAATCCTATATGGGATAGAAAATTAGTTTATTTTTTGGTTATTAACAGGCAATGTCTTTGATTACGAAGATTAAGAATGAGTGCAGTAATTTAGCTAATCACGCAAACTCAGTTGCGGCCTGCATTTTCGTCATACTTGATGCAAAAAACAAACAAAAGCAATTGTTTGCAGGGGGTCTATTTAAGTTTTATTTTGGTCATCTGCACCTGTCTTTGGCAGCAGCTTTTCTTTTAGTCTCAAATCCGTGTCCTTCGATCTTGGTGAGAGCTCCTCAGGCGTCTCTTACAGAGGCCATCTGCTGCCAACTGCTTTCCTCTATGCTAGTGAGGGCAAAATGGTACCTGCTTTGATCTATATAACTCGCCAAAATATATCGCCTTTGCTTGTGAGTCTCGAAGAAGTTCAGCTGTCAAATGATAAGTAGTGCTTCTTCACAAATCACTTTTGGCCTTAGGCGGATGCTGCCTATGGCGACTGAAGCTCTCATGAAAAATAAAATGGTATGCTGACGCTGGAGACACGCGCTTTTACTTTCAGTCGCTCCATTTTATCTACGGACCAACATACCAGACGATGCTCCTATAAGTACTTATGATGGTCTCGTAATTACAAACAGAAAAGTTGACATGCTCCACTGGTGGACAGAACACTATAGTTTATTTTTTTTATGGCAAAAGAGTTGTCTCTTAGGAGCCCCTGCTGAAATTCCACAGATCACAGTTAGAACGAGGCTTGATAACTTCCTAACACTTGACCAAGTTGAGACGCAATAGGACAACTCTGATGGTCTTCCAGTCCAGCAGACGTTCTAGAAAGGGTTAGACTTCTCTCACGGGAAATTTGACTTCACTTTATGCTGCAACTCCACCATCATATCCTTTTAAATAATAAACAAAAAAAAGGCGACGCGTCCGATAGGTCTTGTCACATGACATTACCTTACTGTCAGAACCTAGACAAACTCTTGCCAGATTACACCTTTACCGATGGATCAAATTTAATAGTAATCGATGTTGAGAGCCAATGTGGGTTAGAGCTAGCAGAGGAATATCAGACATGTTTTTTTTTATTTAACAGAATGCTCAAAATCAAACATGTTTTCTTTCTCTTATTCTAGATATTTCCGATCGTGTAAATTCTGTATCAGCTTTTTTAGCACAAGCCAATACTTTTTCTCCCAGGATAATATAATTGAAATATTTATCAGATCTAGGTCTATAAATAATTTTCAGCTTTTCATTGCTGATAAAAATGTAATTTAGGGTATTTTAGACTGCTTTAAAAATTTAATGACGATAATGATTCGAGTTAATATATTATATCACATAACAAAATAACAATTTCATTTAAAATTCTTTTGTTTAGTACCGAGATCATTCGTACGCTCGTTAATTGTAATGTTTTAAATTAAACTATTTGTTTTTAAACATTTGAATGATGTTTTGGCCGCCCTCAAAATTTGGCCGTCTGCGTGTAATGAACATATTGAACAATAAGTGGTGACGGTTCCAACTACGCTATTAATTGAAGCTACAAAAATATTGCACTAAAGTCCTTACTTTTTAAAAATGTTCTAACTAGTAGTATAAGTTTCAAAACCGACTTAACGAATGTACAGATTCAATAAAATAGATGCCACGTTGAGGATGCTGATATCATGGACATTGAATGTTGTAACAAACGAATCCATCAAATCCAATCCAACTGCTAGAAATAGTGGTCAGTGAACTTGGAGTGAACGTCTATTTCGTGTGTGTGCTCGAATGTTTTCTTTTACCTGCACAGTTAACATTTTAGGAAAACATTTTCTCTGAATTACATTTTTTAAAAAATTATTACACATAACGCAATTCGATACTTCTGTTAATGTGCATTATTCTTTTTTTCTTCCTTGATTGCTTCAGCCAATAAGAGTCACAATAGTAATAGTTTTTATATCTATAAATAGTTGAAGAGAAAATGCAATGTATTTAGTACTCAATACCCCCTCCCCATCTCCTGTTGGTCTTACAGCTTTCTTTCGAAATGGTTTTTAGAACTGTTGATATTCCTCTTTATCTAGGTCAGGACGTAGATTTAATGAGAATACACACTGTTCGAGCTAATGCCAACTTTTCTCTACTCATACCATTCTATAAGGCCAGCTGTTTGGGTACAATAATCAGAGTATTAAATGGCTCAGACTATTTGGGAGTGAGTTTTTAGTAGAACTATACAATAAATATATGGGAGTGAGTTTTTAGTAGAACTATACAATAAATATTTGGGAGTGAGTTTTTAGTAGAACTATACAATAAATATTTGGTTTGAAATAATTATTTATATTTCATTCTCAGTAAATGATTTACACAAATTGCACAACTCAACACAGAACAAGGACAAGGACTATACATAGACATAAACAACAAGGACTATACATAGACATAAACAACAAGGACTATACATAGACATAAACAACAAGGACAAGGACTATACATAGACATAAACAACAAGGACAAGGACTATACATAGACATAAAAAACAAGAGAAAAAAAATCAGAATTATATATTGTTGTATTTTTGATTCCATAAAAACTAAAACCAGCTTGGCAGACATAACATTTTGAGACAAGAAATGAAAATAACATTTTGCTTTTTAAATAAAATAAAAAAAGCTATTTGGATTTTTTACTAAGGCAACTGAACTAGGACACAATAAAATAAAGTGTTGACAGACAAAACAAAATCAAATTATTTACTTGAACAGTTTCACTTTGTGTGTTCATGTACAAGTTACCTAGAGAGCTGTAGTCTGTAACTACGTTAGATGTGGCCATATTCTTCTGCCTTTACAGAACTGCCACTTGGGCTTGAAGTGAAGTGGAACAGTGACTTAGTAATTGTGTTATATTTTTTTTATGTTGTTAATTTTGTAAAAATGAAACCAAATAGTGGTGGGTTAAATGTCATTGGAGCATGTGCTAGCTCAGTGTTAAGATGAATAATTTAAATACATGAGAACTACTACCTATAGTAACAGAATACATATGTTTCAAGTTTTAATTTAAATTTGTTTTGTCAATTGTGAATTGTATATTGGAAACAAACATTTACATTTATGCAAAAACAACAACAAAAATAAATCTTATCTTATAAAAGGGTTCGGCTTAGGTTAATTAAATGTCTTCGTAATGTAAAAAAAAAAAAAAATGCCAAATACATCCAGAGAAGAGATAAACTAGCCAGTCCCTGTTGTTCAACAACAGTTGGGCTAGACCATACACTTGGAGCTTGACAGCACCGATGCCATCCATATCCAATGTGTTTGTCATCACAAGAGAGATCCAATCAAAAATACTGGCAAGACTGAAGTCATTAACAAAACAAAACAAGGGAAGCAAATTGTTTGAAACAAAACAGAATTATAGATTGAGTTACTGGTACAGACAATAACATGAAGTGGACTGATATAAGAACTTTCATTTTGACTAATTGAAGAATTTATTTCTTTAGGTACCAATACATTATTAGATACATTGTCACTAAAGTTGAGAAACTTGTTTCATTTCACTTTTCAAAGATGGAAACAACAAGAGCATGGGGCACTGTCAAGAGAACTGCTACATCCAGAAAACTCATTTTCAGTTGAAATAACAAAACGCTGATAATCTTATTCTAGATGGACTTCCCTTAACTTGCAAAGAAATGAAAATGAGTTTGTATAACCAACCTACAGCACTCCAGTTATTGTGTGTACCTTCATGACAAGTCTGTCTAATGTTTTAATCACTACAATACAACAGCTTAAAAGACTTGTTTGTACAGACAATAATATAGGCTTTATGTTTAGTATCAATGTTGATAAACTTTAAAAATGAAGGTGAAACCCAAGGCAAGATCAGAAAGTTACTAGAGTTGAATACAAGATTGAGCAGATCAGTTTTTGAAGGCTAACTATAATGGGAGAAGGGGGAGAATAGGAAGTTGTTTTTTTTTAAAATGAAGGACAAAGTAGCTGAGGTTGACTCCTCTGAACCAAAATAGCTCACATAGAGACAAGCAAGGTTTGAATGCAACACCTCGGGCTACAAATCCTGTTTGGTCAAAGTAATGCAAAAACAAAATAAACTGAAGGACTAGACACAATAAAGTTAGATAACTAAACATAAGTACAAGGTTGTTATGTAAGCTTAAATATTTGTAAATAGCACTCAAGTCAAAACACACAGACCAATTAATAGTAGCACTCTGCTGACAGTGTAGGCTACAACATCACAAGAAAAAAAACTCTCACTTTCTTTATGTTTCAAATAAGAATCAAATATAATTTAACAACAATATATCAATGTATATATAACACAATCATCCCCCAAAAAATTAAAACACCTAAACCAATTGGAATGTAAAAATATGACTTTTTGTTTGACTTGTTTGTGCACTATTTTGAGTGTATTTCAATAAACAGACTTCAATCAACTGAAAAAAAAAAATGGTTGACTCTTGAGCCACAAATAAAATGTTAAAGCCAAAGAATTCAAATGTATTAGAAATAAAAACCTCACTTTGTCTCAATGTATTGTGAAAACATGCAGTAGTCTCAATAGCAAGCTTGAAAGCAATTCAAGGGGCTGAAGCAATGATACAAGGATTCAATAAATGACAAGACTGAGTGAAATGATGCCATTACTTTGGGTGATACAGAATTCATTTTTTTAAAAAGAAGTTCTGGTGATAATTAGCTTATGTTTCAGAAACACAATATTAGTTGCAATGTTTCTCACATTGTCACAGAGAGCAGCATTAATAAATTTATAGGATTTACATTTCTACTTCGTTTAATTATATAGAGACATTTTAGACAAGTGAATTTCTCTATTCAAAAAGCTCTTAACCTCAAAATTGACAAATCCTTCTTGTTTCTATTCTGTTATAGTTTTTATTTTTTTCTGCTATAGTATGCATACAAACTATATAGACAAGTCTGAAATGATAGTTATATATATGTGTCCTAAATATAAATAACTAGATATAAAAGAAAAACAAAGCATTCCTCAAGACTTTTAAAGTGAACAAACAAAAAAGCAGTTTTAATAAATTCTCTAATGTGTTGAGAACCAAACCAGATCACATGTAATACAATCTTGCACATTATTCATGCACATACTTGACTAGGCAAAGGAAAGAAATAACCAGCTTAAAGTTACAATTAATTGTGGGCTGTATTGGTATGATTCTATTCAATGGAACACATACAAACAAAAAATATGATGTTACTATAAACAGTAATGAAAATTTAAAAAAAAAGTAATTTTAAGCAATTATTGACACACGAGGAAACAAACCATTGGCTAATTTAAGTATCAGTTTGTGTTTCTTTAGAAAAATTGCTTAACAAAACAAAGATAAAAATGTGTTTCATCTCAAAACACTGAATTATAAAATCAAATAATGTATTGTTCATGTGGCATGAGGAACTAATTTAGAACCAAACAAAAAAATCTTCATAAAAAGATCATAAGAAAGACAAAACTATAAAAAAGACCAGTAGAACATAGCTAAGCAGGTCTCTGAGTATATTGTGAAATTCATATGTACATGTATATATTCACAAAAGTGCATATCAAAATAATAAAGGTTGAAATGACTGCATGATGCAACCTGTGTTGTGTATGATGTATTGCTGCAACCTGTGTTGTGTATGATGTATTGCTGCAACCTGTGTGGTATTTTTAATGTTGAAACTAAAGAATCCATTTAGTTATGACATATTGCTGCAACCTGTGTGGTATTTTTAATGTTGAAACTAAAGAATCCATTTAGTTTTTTTTTAACTATTTATTTTTTATTAACTGAGAAAAAAATTGAAATAATTTATTTTTTTAATGTGATTAGTTGACAGGTCTAGATGTTTATAACTTTGACAGTATTTTATATAAAATAAAAATTAAAAGCATGAAAGAATAAATATGAATATAGAGTAGATATATTTATATAATGACAAAACAAATGTGTGACATTTGTTTACAGTGATGTGAAATGAGTTACAAGACTTACAAAAAGGTTTTCAAGCAAGGAAAAAAAAAAAGACTCAGAAATTATTTTTTTTATGGATACAGCTTTAAAACTTTGCTTTTATATCAACTGTGAATGTCATTTATCTCACTATTTGTTTTACCTCACTATTTGTTTTATTTCACTGTTTTAGTTTATTAAAGACATAGGAGAATGATATCAATGTTAAATCATTCATCACAGAGGAATTTTTGGTTCATTTTGGAAATGTAGAAGCATCCATTTTAACAAGATCAACTATTAAACAAATATCAAAATGACCCAGGAAAAAAAAAACACCTTTTTTTTTGTTTTATAATTTTGTGGAGAATTATTGTGATGTACTGTTTTGAAAGATATTTCAGTAAAAACTCAAATGAGGTTAGTCAAATCAAGATAGTTAAAAATATGTTTTGAAACCAATCGGAAATAGAAACAGACTATCATCTTATCCAATTTGCTTCAAAAGGAAATCTTAGATAAATCAACAACAAACCTTGAAAAAATTCAACTAGAAGACTGACCTATATATGTAATACATTTGTAAAGTCTGATGACAAATATAAACAAAATGTTATGTCAGCTTTTAAACAAAACAATTCTACCACTATCTAAATATGATCAAACTTTATTTCCATGTTCTTGCAGTTTTTAAGCCAATAAACTCTCTAGCAGCTAACTCACAGAAACTGTGTAGAAAGAAAACTAATGAACTGAATTCGTTCCCAAAAACAAATCAATTCCTCAATCATGAAAGTACTTTAGAAACAGACAAGGTCTTAAAGTCTTTCAAAGCACAATATTTGTTTGTCACTCTTTCTTACAAGTTTCTTACAAACGAAAAAAAAAATGTACAAAATAAGTTGAGGCTTTATATTCTTTGAAAAGAAAACATCAAGAATAAAATGAAGTGAAATTTTTGTTCCAATCTAATGGAGCTCTGATGAAAGCACGTAATTAGACTCACACATGAGGCACTTCTTTGCAGATTGTATAAAATCATGGTACTTACATTTCTTAAACTGGATTGCATGGATCTATAGTTACTTTGCATAAATGGTTTACAAATGAAATAGAAAATGTTCACTTTCTAATTAATAGATGAATAAGTAAACACACTCTGAGGGAAGACTTGCCAAGACTGACAATCGAAATAGAATTTACATACATGACAAATGTGTACATGTTGTAAAACAAGTAGCCCTACTCAAGTAACCAGCAGGCACATCAGCCTGAACTAGAGGCTGAATGCCTTCCAACTCTTCTGCCAATCATCTGTCTAGCCATGTTACAGCATAACCTCATTCATTGAGATGGAAGGAAATACTCAAAAGTGTCCCCCGATTCAGAGTTTGGTGCCTGGAAATGTGAGGAGGGCCATTCTATACATGGAGGATGTGTTATACTTGTTACACCAAAAGGAGGCATCAGTATTTTTGTTTTCAGATGAAAATAATATTTAAAAAAATGGATCAAAATAGAATATCACAATACACATAAACAACACGATCCTGTACACTTAGCAGTTGATCAGAACATCAAAAGGTGCACTCAAGTACACTTGAACATGTCTTGGTAAAGTCATACCAAATACTTTTAATGACACTCCAAATTACAGTCAGTAAGATGGTATTTAAAATGACATTCAACATGACAGTCAATAAAGTGACATTCAATATGACAGCCAATAAAATGACATTCAATTTGAGTCGATAAAATGACATTCAAAAATTGAAAAAAAAAGTCAAATAAAAATCAGTTTAAGCTACTATTTTCGTTTCAGCTTTTCAGGGTTATTGGAGGCCATATTAGTGAAATCTCGGAACACATCCTGAAAAGTTTCATCTCCTACAAAAGTAAAGAAAAAAAAACAAACAAATAATTTGTTCATAAAGAGAGAAAAAAAACAAATAATTTGTTCATAAAGAGAGAAAAACAAACAAATAATTTGGTCATAAAGAGAGAAAAACAAACAAATAATTTGGTCATAAAGAGAGAAAAACAAACAAATAATTTGTTCATAAAGAGCGAAAAACAAACAAATAATTTGTTCATAAAGAGAGAAAAACAAACAAATAATTTGGTCATAAAGAGAGAAAAACAAACAAATAATTTGGTCATAAAGAGAGAAAAACAAATAATTTGGTCATAAAGAGAGAAAAACAAACAAATAATTTGTTCATAAAGAGAGAAAAACAAACAAATAATTTGTTCATAAAGAGAGAAAAACAAACAAATAATTAGGTCATAAAGAGAGAAAAACAAACAAATAATTTGTTCATAAAGAGAGAAAAATGAACAAATAATTTGTTCATAAAGAGAGAAAAACAAACAAATAATTTGGTCATAAAGAGAGAAAAATGAACAAATAATTTGTTCATAAAGAGAGAAAAACAACAAATAATTTGGTCATAAAGAGAGAAAAACAAACAAATAATTTGGTCATAAAGAGAGAAAAACAAATAATTTGGTCATAGAGAGAAAAACAAACAAATAATTTGGTCATAAAGAGAGAAAAACAAACAAATAATTTGTTCATAAAGAGAGAAAAACAAACAAATAATTTGGTCATAAAGAGAGAAAAACAAACAAATAATTTGTTCATAAAGAGAGAAAAACAAACAAATAATTTGGTCATAAAGAGCGAAAAACAAACAAATAATTTGGTCATAAAGAGAGAAAAACAAATAATTTGGTCATAAAGAGAGAAAAACAAACAAATAATTTGTTCATAAAGAGAGAAAAACAAACAAATAATTTGTTCATAAAGAGAGAAAAACAAACAAATAATTTGGTCATAAAGAGAGAAAAACAAACAAATAATTTGTTCATAAAGAGAGAAAAACAAACAAATAATTTGGTCATAAAGAGAGAAAAACAAACAAATAATTTGGTCATAAAGAGCGAAAAACAAACAAATAATTTGTTCATAAAGAGAGAAAAACAAACAAATAATTTGGTCATAAAGAGAGAAAAACAAATAATTTGGTCATAAAGAGAGAAAAACAAACAAATAATTTGTTCATAAAGAGAGAAAAACAAACAAATAATTTGGTCTTAAAGAGAGAAAAACAAACAAATAATTTGGTCATAAAGAGAGAAAAACAAACAAATAATTTGTTCATAAAGAGAGAAAAACGAACAAATAATTTTTTCATAAAGAGAGAAAAACAAACAAATAATTTGTTCATAAAGAGAGAAAAACAAACAAATAATTTGTTCATAAAGAGAGAAAAACAAACAAATAATTTGGTCAGAAAGAGAGAAAAACAAACAAATAATTTGGTCATAAAGAGAGAAAAACAAACAAATAATTTGTTCATAAAGAGAGAAAAACAAACAAATAATGTGGTCATAAAGAGAGAAAAACAAACAAATAATTTGGTCATAAAGAGAGAAAAACAAATAATTTGGTCATAAAGAGAGAAAAACAAACAAATAATTTGTTCATAAAGAGAGAAAAACAAACAAATAATTTGGTCTTAAAGAGAGAAAAACAAACAAATAATTTGGTCATAAAGAGAGAAAAACAAACAAATAATTTGTTCATAAAGAGAGAAAAACGAACAAATAATTTTTTCATAAAGAGAGAAAAACAAACAAATAATTTGTTCATAAAGAGAGAAAAACAAACAAATAATTTGGTCATAAAGAGAGAAAAACAAACAAATAATTTGGTCATAACGAGAGGAAAAGTAAAAATGCTCTTTCATGACAAAGCTTTAGTTTCAACAACTTGATGGAAATTGAAAATTTTATTAATAATAACTTACAGTTTAAAAGACAATAGAGAATTACACATCTGTCTTAAATGTTGTTTGTTTGTTTGTAAAATGTTTTACATGTTTGGGATGTTCCTTCAGAGATGAAGATAGTTTACTTCCTAGTCCTAACCTCCCGCAGGACTACGGGGGATGGAAGCTGGCAGGGTTTGAACCCAGGACCATCGATAAATCCAAACGACAGTCCAGCATACAAACCACACCAGCAGGCAGCCATTCGTCAATGGAATAGTTTACTGCACATTCAGAAGAAGACTACACATAAAATAACTATGAAAACTTGTATCAAGTCCACCTGTTCTTTTCTAATAGCCTTATAAATAGGATACAATGTAAGTAGTTATATTTTAAATAATCTTCCAAACATCCAGATTGTTGAGACTAATAAACTTGATCTCAATCTCTCCAAATATTGCAGATACTTTGAAATAAGGGGAAAATGGTCTTAAATAGAAATTCTTTTCTATCTTGAAATCTAGATCTGCACCAAAGAAAACAATTACCTGGATTCCCTAAGTAGCCATCAGATTCTTTCATTTCATCATTCAGCTTAGCAAGTCTCAACCTGAAAACATCAATTTTTTTTATTTTCTTAAAGAAAACACTTTAAATTTTAGGTTAACAGTTCAACATCTATTTATAGCTTTAATTTGTGCCCATTATAACTTGATATGTGAGGCCATGAAATTTGGATTAGTTCATATTTGCTTTGCCACAAGTTGTTGATATGAAATTTAATCAATATGCACTTTTAGTAAAAGTACAATTTCCTTAATTAATGATATTAATTCTATTTATAAACTTGACAACAAAAAAAAAGAGCTGGCTATTTAATTAAAACTGACACACTTTAAGAATGATCATAAAAAATCTCTGAAATCCAAAAAGAAAACTGTGACTTACAATGTAACAATGTCTGCGTTGGCGTTGGCTACAGCGATATCAAGTGGTGTCTGAAATGTAATATTTGATTCAACAATACCTTGATAACTGATGCTAATTTTTTATTTCGTAGACATAAAAACAATGGGGTTTTTTTTGTTAGCAAGAAATTGATTCTAGTCATGGTAAAAGACTGAGAGCAATGGAAAGGGAACAGTCAAGAGATTAGGTGTGGTGCCCCAGAAGAAGGTGATGAAGGTGAAACATGAAGAGCTCATAACACTTAAAGATTATGCCTAAGCTATCTGGGTTTATAGATAGGTTTATTGCTAACAATGCTAAAGCCTTAGTCTATCGGACCTGTGTGATGAGCACTTTGCTATATGAAAGTGAAACATGGTCAACCTACTCAAGGCAGGAAAAAAGCTGAATGTCTTCCACCTCTGATGACTAAGGCGGATCTTGAGAATATGGTGGCAAGATAAAATAACCAATGAGGTAGTGATACAATGAGCAGGGTGCCAAGACATCTACTGTGTTGTAAACAGCAGACACCTTGGCTGGCTTGGCCACATTCGTAGAATGCCAGTAGGTCGACTTCCACAAGACATTCTGTATGGCAATCAAACAGAAGGCAGGAGAGCCGCTGGTCGTCCACTTTAATGTTATATGGATGTATGCAAATGCGACATGAAGCTATTCTAAATTGACACTAGCAGCTGGTAAAAGTGGCACTGGATAGATCCACATGGAGAGAGAGCATAATGGAAGGGTCTCGGATTGCAGATGCCATACACAACAGCTGCAGAAAGAAGGGTGAAAATGCAGCAGCACCTGGTGATTACATATGCCCAATCTGTGACTGCAGCTGTGTATCAAGGATTGGCTTCTTTAGTCACACAAAAAGTTGCAAAGGGAAAAGATCGTTTCTCGAGACGTAAAATGCCTCAGATAGATTTATACATAAGTTTGTAGAGATTTTTTGCTTGCACTGGTGCCAAAACAAAACAACACTTTTTAAAAATAAGCTTCACTATGGACAGCTGGTCATGACAGTCAATAAAATGACATTCCATATACAGCAATGGAAATTATAGTGTTTTTTTTTACCCTGTGTTTATGGGTTGAATGACAGCAGATAGACATCTGGTGCAGTATGTCATCTACAACTGCTCAGGCTAACACAAGTGTCCTTTCTGTTGTACAATAACAAGAATGATGCATCAATGATAGAGAATGACTTGACTAGCAAGCAAGGTATCAGGTTTGTGTCTTAATGAAGTCTGGTTAAAAGGAGAGTTCAGCCTGCAGATTGGTGAGCCTCTAATCCAAAATGTAATCAATTTTAATGTTGGAATTCAGATACTATCTCACTTTTGGGAAGATATTATTTTTAACTGTTTGGCTCCACAACAACGCACAGGACGTTGATTTTAAAAGAGGGGAAAAAAGTCGGACCAACGCTGGGGTCATCGGCTATTTAAAATTTATTTTTTTCGTTTCTATTTCTCCAATTCATGTTTTTTATTGCTTAATTTTTTTATCTAGAATAGTTTCCCTTTGCTAAACATCCGGAATTTCCTTCATTTAACGTGTTTTTATTTTGTACGAGGTTTGTAAAGAGATAACATTTATTTTTTCTGTGTGCATGTTTTTTTTAACATGGAGCTTCAACCAAGGCCATATAAACTTTGTAGATCTAAATATTTCTTTGATAAAGAAGTATAATAATTTAGATGACAGTGATTTTGTTTCATCTGATGGTGATATTGATAAATCTAATTATATAGTCTAGATCTAGTAAATTAATTTATAAATCTAGAATCTAGGGCTAGGTCTAGTAATGATGAAGTTTATCAGCTGATGAAGCAGCTCCACCCCAAGCTAATGTTTAATGTAGGACGTAATCATCTTCTTTTTTGAAGTAACGTCTGTATTATATAAGATAAGATAAGAAGATCTAGAACTAGTTTAGCTGTCTCTACATCATCTAGATCTAAATCTAATCAGATAGAGGTAGATCTCTAGATCTATCATCTAGGCACTGAAACAGATCAATCTCAGATTTGTTCCATCAAGAAATTGGGTTGTCAACCTAGACTTAGTCAGCACTGCATCTATGTTGTTTTTTTTCATTGACAATCACATTGTTGATAGTCTTGTCAGCAAAATAAATGGCTATGCTGACCATAGGATTAAATTGAACACCCCTGCTAGAATAAGATTCATTTTCAGAGAATGGAGACCTATAACTATAAAGAAAGACAGAGTATGTAAACACTGTAGGTCAGGGAGAACGGTTTATGTTTGCGCTGGATGGGAGTCGAACACACACTTCATATTGACTGCTTCCATAAATATCACAATATACTAAGTACATGAAGAACTTAAGAAGAAAATATTATAAATATATATATATGCTGTACAATTGGACTAGTTTTAGGGTAAAAGTTTTTTTGTTCCAAGAGTGTTGCTTTTTTTATGGGTGTTTTCATTAAAGTAGTGACATTGGATTATTAGTTCCAGTTTATAATTTTTTGCATCTATTGCTGTTTCTTCTATGGTGTTCTGTAAACAAATAAATAAAAATGAGAAAAAAACTTCTTTGAATTCAATTTGAACAATAAATTTCTTGTAACATCACTTGGATGGATATTTTCAATGTCAGTTGGTGAGTTTTTCATTTTTAATTTTTATATTCAAAACCCAAAATTACAAAAATAACATAATTTGCAAACTAGAAAACATAAGAAATGGAAAGAGCATTCATTTCTCTTTAATTCTATATCAAATTTATTATTTTCCAATAATAAATAAAAAAGTTATACAAGTTATATCGAAGCAAAGTAGCGCACTCTGAAATGGCGGAAAAATTAATTCCATCCAAAAGTGGAAAATAATTCAGAAGTAATTCCGGAGCAAAGAGTTAATATAGACCTACTGAAAAATAATAAAAATAGAATGTCTTCTATTGCATTACCTGCCCTAGGTTGTCCTTAGCATTCTGATCAGCACGTCTTTTTAAAAACTGACAAACTTGTCTGGATAAGAAAACAAAAAAAATGAAAATAGACAAGTCTAATCATCAAACACAAAGATGCCACACATTTTACAACTAACAAGAAGTGATAAGCACATGATTATACAGCAAACAATGTAAGGTTAAGGTTATGTCAAATATGTATACATATGTATATATATATATACACATATATTTAATAGTTTATGGCAACCACAAAACTGATATTGTGGACTTAAAGCAATGACAACTAAATAGGAGGATACCAGATAATTAACAATATCTTTAAATAACGCTGCCTATACAAAACCATTTTTGTTTTTGTTTGTTTTACATGTTGCGGATGTTCCTTCAGAGTTGAAGATAGTTTACTTCTTAGTCCAAACCTCCCGCAGGACGACGGGGGATGGGAGCGGGCAGGGTTTGAACCCGGGACCATCGATAAATCCGATCAACAGTCCAGCGCGCAAACCGCACGACCAGGCATCAGTTTTCACTGTTATATCTAAGCCAAAATTTATTGCCTCATTAATTGCAAAGTAATTTATAAAGAACAAAAAATAAAAAGGCTAACCCTGTGTGACCAAGAATGGTGGCATGATGCAAGGCTGTCTTGCCATTTTTATCTTTACGATCCAGCTTGGCATTATTTAAGAGAAGAAATTCACAGGCAGCCAGAGATCCCTATGAGAAATAAACATATCAAAGTTTGTGTAAAGCTTTCAATATGTATGGTTAGTACTACTTATGAATTGAAGGTTTGGTAAATATGGCCTTCAACTCTTACACAGTTTACTGAGGGAAAACAAAACCAGTAAGCTACATATAAAACAAGAAACAAATCCACCTCTTCTTTAAACTATAAATGGAGTGCTGAAACAAATCCACCTCTTCTTTAAACTATAAATGGAGAGTTGAAACAAATCCACTTATTCTTTAAACTATAAATGGAGTGTTGAAACAAATCCACCTCTTCTTTAAACTATAAATGGAGAGTTGAAACAAATCCACTTATTCTTTAAACTATAAATGGAGTGTTGAAACAAATCCACCTCTTCTTTAAACTATAAATGGAGAGTTGAAACAAATCCACTTATTCTTTAAACTATAAATGGAGTGTTGAAACAAATCCACCTCTTCTTTAAACTATAAATGGAGTGTTGAAACAAATCCACCTCTTCTTTAAACTATAAATGGAGTGTTGAAACAAATGATGACTAAACCTGACAAGTAACAGCAGTACTAGAGTATACAAGGTATGGAGAGAAGAAGGTGATGAAACTATGGTGAAACAGAGATAAGCTCAGATGAGGGCTCAAACAATGCCTACACATGACAAAGCAAAAACCTAGCATCTGGGTTGACCATCCAGGTTCCCAAAAAGAACATAAAAGTCAGTTGAGTTAAAGGCTAAAAGGCAACAAGGCTTATATAAGAATGTCTGATTAAGTATGTGTTTGAGTGGCAATTCATTAACTGGTAGAGTGGATGTCTTTATTTTCAACTAGATTAAAAAAGTTTCACTTCTACAAGGTTTAATTTAAAACTTGTTGTTTTCTTATTTTTTGTGCTGAGTGTCAAATGTTAATAAAATATAACAAATGGTACTCACTAGCTTAATCTTCAAGTAGAAAGATAATGTATTATTTTTATTATGCAAAACAATGTCAGAGAAAGAGGAAGAAAAAGAAAGTATAATGCACAATTCACCTATAGTTTTATCCAGTTATACATTTTATATCTAAATAAGTGATTCTATTAAGCCTAGGATAAAAACCTAGAAACCTGACTACACCAAATGATTTTGTCAACTAATACCAAGCCACTAGATTTCACAAAGACATAAAAAAGAGAAGAAAAAACAAACAAACTAGAATCTTACAGTTTGTACAGCTTTCATAATAGGAGTCTTTCCATCTTCCTCTAAGTTGACCCAGTTTGGGTCTGCTCTGTTAGCCAGAGCCTCCAACATCACAGGCAAATTCCGAGCAGCACTGGCTTTATAGAGCAGCAGATTGGGATCCAGCTTGCTCATGTCTTCCCAGGACGTAGTGAAGTCATCACCATCCACTCCAACATTGATGGAAGCCTCATCATCATATTCATGTAAGGACTCATCTGAACTTTCAAGGTCAAGGCCTGAAGAAAAAAAGCTTTTTATCAAACACATTTTATTTTAAAAATCACTCAAATCTTTTAGACTTCAACATTTCATTCAAGTTCATGTGAAAGTGATGTGAGCTGTCCAGACATGTTCCAGAGTTTATTAACTTTGGATTTCAGTATATTCAAGGAGACCACATGCTCTATCAACACTGAAAGAAAAAGTGTCTCAAAATCATTTATATTTAACAGTTTATGCATTATCATCAAGGTTTTCTTTTTACTATTAAAATGAATGAACACAAGTCAATCATGCTTGAAAAACTTAAGGTAAGGTTTGCATAAAAACCCAGATAATCTTGGAATTGGCATAATGGTAGTGAAAAAAAAAATGGCAATACATGCCTGGCTGCATTACTATATCATGGCAAAGTAGGAAAGGAGGGGGGAGGGGGCATGTGCTGCAAAGATAGTTGAAGTATTCTAATGGATAGTCAGGGCAAGGTAGTCTTATTAGTCTACACTTAATTACTAAACAAACCAAATATGAGCATCATTTCAACAAGAACACATCCTGTTTGTTTGTCTATTGAAACTAGAACTAAAAGAAAGCACTGATATGTGTGTAGAGTACTCAAAGAACTAAGCAATGAGCTAGCCCCAGTGTTCAAAATACTCTTTCAGGCATTGCTTAACCAGGGCAGAGTACCAAAGGACTGGAAAGAAGCTAATGTCACCCCCCTATTTAAAAAACGAGAAAAATCTGACCCAGGAAAGTACAGACCAGTATCACTTACCAGCATCACATGTAAAATCCTAGAACACATAATATGTAGCAACATCATAAACCACTTAGACAAACACAATGTCCTCACCCCATACCAACATGGCTTTAGGAAATATAGATCATGTGAAACACAACTAATAGGACTAATTGATGATTTTTCAAAAGGTTTAGATAATAGTGAGCAAATAGATGTGTAAGTGTAGGAACAATAATAACTTTAGATCAGTCTTACATTTATCTAGTAGTAACATAATAGGAGTATTTTAAACAAGAAGTGTAGTTGTATCAATTAGTTCAGATCAGTCATGTAATTAAATTTGTCTAGACCAAAAACAATATATCTGTGCAATAAATATTTGTACCAATAGCTTTTGTTTAGCCTTTTTATGGTTCGTGCTTTCTCACTACACTATGATCCTATCACTTGTCTATATGATCCTATCACATCACTAGTCTATAGGATCCTATCACTTGTATATATGATCCTATCACTAGTCTATATGATCCTATCACTAGTCTAAATGATCCTATCACTTGTCTATAGGATCCTATCACTTGTCTATAGGATCCTATCACTTGTCTATATGATCCTATCACTAGTCTAAATGATCTTATCACATTACTAGTCTATAGGATCCTATCACTTGTCTATATGATCCTATCACTTGTCTATATGATCCTATCACTTGTCTATATGATCCTATCACTAGTCTATATGATCCTATCACTAGTCTAAATGATCCTATCACTTGTCTATATGATCCTATTACTTGTCTATAGGATCCTATCACTTGTATATATGATCCTATCACTTGTCTATATGATCCTATCACTAGTCTATATGATCCTATCACTTGTCTATATGATCCTATCACTTGTCTATATGATCCTATCACTTGTATATATGATCCTATCACTTGTCTATATGATCCTATCACTTGTCTATAGCATCCTATCACTTGTCTATATGATCCTATCACTTGTCTATATGATCCTATCACTTGTCTATATGATCCTATCACTTGTCTATAGGATCCTATCACTTGTCTATATGATCCTATCACTTGTCTATATGATCCTATCACTTGTCTATATGATCCTATCACTTGTCTATATGATCCTATCACTTGTCTATATGATCCTATCACTTGTCTATAGCATCCTATCACTTGTCTATATGATCCTATCACTTGTCTATATGATCCTATCACTTGTCTATATGAACCTATCACTAGTCTATATGATCCTATCACTTGTCTATATGAACCTATCACTAGTCTATATGATCCTATCACTTGTCTATATGATCCTATCACTTGTCTATATGATCCTATCACTTGTCTATATGAACCTATCACTAGTCTATATGATCCTATCACTTGTATATATGATCCTATCACTAGTCTATATGATCCTATCACTTGTCTATATGATCCTATCACTTGTCTATATGATCCTATCACTTGTCTATATGATCCTATCACTTGTCTATATGAACCTATCACTAGTCTATATGATCCTATCACTAGTATATATGATCCTATCACTTGTCTATATGATCCTATCACTTGTCTATATGATCCTATCACTTGTCTATATGAACCTATCACTTGTCTATATGATCCTATCACTTGTCACTTGCTTCGACCAGTTGGAACAATGGGGGAGGGGGAAGAAAGGGAGATCTGGCTGGAGTTGACAGTAACGGTTTTTTAAAAATATCATCAAAAATGAAAAGGGGACAACTTGAATTCAAATTCATGTATCACACCTCCTCAGTCAGACATTCTAACCACTCGTGAGCTGCTTATGACTACACAAGATTGTATAGTTATGTATTGTTTGTTTCAAACTTACTTTAAAGCAGCGACATATAAAAGGGACTTATTCAGGTTAGTCAAGTACAATTTCTTTCCCTTGTTTGAGATACCAAACAAAATAATTTATGCCCAAAAATTAATTAACTAATTGGTTAAATTTTTTTTATCGATTCTGGTGTTGTCATGTTAAAGAAAAAATTATGCAAAATGTCAGCTTGATCAGAGATAAGGAGTGGGAGAAATAACGTGTACAACTTTTTATCACACAGACAGACAAAGTGAGTTGATATAAGCTCTGTCTAAAAATATTTTGTTACATTTTAAAATTATTAAAATATTAATGATTTTTTTGTTCTTCATATACAGAACAAATATCTATAGTATATTTAATGTGTAACTGAAATCAGGAAATAGTTTTAATGGAACAGGGTCTGGTATGATGACATGTAACCACTGATGGGAGAGACAGATGAATATGATTGACATTATAAAGTCCTTGTATGATGAAGTCAATATTCCACCAGTACGCCCAAATACTTAGTAGAAGAATGTTTGAGGACATTTCAGTGAAAGGTTCATTATTTCTTTACTTTATAACATATGTTTATGCAGATCATGATGAAAATCCTGGACTGATTTACATTTAGCTTGACTAGAAACAGACCTCAATCTTTGCAGATGTTATAATTCTAGCTAGAGAAAATTTGGTCCAGGTTTTAAAAACTTATTTTCTGACAGAAAGCTGTTCAAATAAATACCTCTAAAGAAAAGAGTTAAAAACTAA
This sequence comes from Biomphalaria sudanica, assembly GCA_036873155.1. Taxonomy (NCBI): domain Eukaryota; kingdom Metazoa; phylum Mollusca; class Gastropoda; family Planorbidae; genus Biomphalaria; species Biomphalaria sudanica. The sequence continues at coordinate 3,080,522 of JAZGLO010006718.1, read as the reverse complement.
TTTATGACACAGAAAACATGAGATGCTGTATAAAGCTTGAAAATCAAACACCAAAAGAAGGAAAAGCTTTCATATATTCAGGGTCCAACAAAACTAGAGTTATAGGGTCAGAGATATAGACAGAGACATTTGTCAGAAATATAGGGTCAGAGATATTAGAAGAGATGAACTGTTGTCACAATTCTCTATCATTCTGGAGACTTTGGAAGCACAACATTTGGTTCTTCAGTACATTATCTTCATCAATGATGTTCTCAGTACTTTGATCTAGCTATGAGATCTGGATGCTCAGGGCAAGAAGAGAATTCAGACTTTAAAGCTAAAATGTCAATTAACTTATTTGTAACTGACATGAAGATGGAGAAACAGAACCAACTGTTTGTCTTGTAAGATTAAGTATTACTTAAACTATTTCATTGTTTGCATAAATTTGATCAAAGAAAAAAAAAATCAGCTAGATATATGTAAAACCAGCACACTGGTTATAATCATTCAAGTACATTGAAAATAAAACAAAAATATGGATTATATTGGAAGGAAAAAGCATATTTTTGTAGAGAACAGCAAATCATTAAGTGGCATTGTGTATATGCTGTTATTTCACCACTTTGACACTAGAGCTTGTTATTGGTCTACAGCCACATTAATGTATTTATACAACACATACACAGACAACTAAACACAACATTTGCAAATAGCCATAAACACAAAAACAGTCACATGGACCTGATCTATAAACCTTACTCTTGTTCAGCCCAGCCACAAACAGTGGAGGATCATCGCCAAACACAATCCCTGCTACATCCCCAGAAGCTTGTTCCTCCCTAGCATCGTTCTTGAAGCTCCGTTTCTCCATGAGGGTTGCATTGGACACTGACAGCACAGCTGCACACAGGCCGGGCAGAAGCGGGTATTTGTATTTGTGTATTTGGTGAGGCCAGGTTGGAGTGAAGGCAAAAGTGATCAAGACAAAAGGAACAAGTTAGTTGGCACAAAACAATAGGAGGGAAAAAACAAAACATGGATATCAAATCAAATTCAACCAATTGTATGCAAGAGTAGAAATTTAAGCCAAATCATACTTCTAACTAAGACATGCCAATATTATCTTTAATAATTTTTTCAGTTACATTTTTTTTTAGGAAAAGTTTTTGAACTGTATCACATTTTTAGCTCAAATTCAACCAATTTTTAAACACAATAAAACTGTTTTTTTTTATGAAAAGATATAATAATTCTATTTGCAAAAATTTCAAGGAAATAAATTAAAATGTGTTTAAGATGCAAAATAAATCATTTCAATGTATACTTCTTATAGTTATATTCACTCTATTCAATGCAGCTTACAGGATTATACAGTGATTGTTAGATTACTTGTTGACTGGATAAACTATTAGAATTAACTTATGATGGGTTAGGATTCCTAATAACCTGTCTGTGAGCCAATCAGTATAAAGTTGTGCTTAGTTCAAATAACAAAACTGTATTAAGTTCCAGAAGGACATGTTATAAAAGTTGTGCCTCCACTGGTTGCTAGGTTGCCAGTGCATCACTTAGTATGAGGTTATGTAAAACACTTCACTAACATTAGTATTTAGTTAATACTTCAGCATCACAAGTAGTATAACAACTGGCAGCAAAAACAAGGCAAGTGCAGTAATACATAAATATATATACGTCAATAGGCATTTGTCTAGAATCATGCTTTATACTTGAAAACATCCACCCATACAGAGTTATGTAATTAGCAAATAGAAATATATACATGTTAAGCCATGATTTGGATTGACCACTGTGAAATGATAGTCAAGGACAGATAGAAAGTAGATCCACATCAGAAGCTAGCAGGTCTACCATAGATGAATTACCTTGGTTTCCATATTTACACAGACAGGAAAGAAAAATGTTTAAAAGAGGTATAGTTTAACATGTACAGAATATAACAACTCTGATTATATTACAGGTATTTGATAATATATCATATATATATATTTATACATATATTAAAATATGAGTAATACAACAAAACAGAACAAGGAGTAAATAAAATACCTTTTTAATGACCCCACATAAAATTTGATTTTTACACTTAATTGCAATTTTACCCCCCCCCCTTCCCCCTCCTTTTGTTTCATTCCAAATTAGCTTGACATGTATCAATCTTCACTTTTGTAAGAATTATTTAAAAAAACATAATTTCAAAAGTTTATTTCAGTGTTCTAATTTTTTTTTTTATTTAACTTCTTGCATTCCAAATAAAGGAACAGAAAAATAAAAGCATCACCAATAGTTTTATAAAAAAAAATGATGAAAAATCAATCAAAGGTTGAGTGTATACTAATACATATTTATGAAAATATTTTATCATTTTTAATGGCATTATTGTATTGATTAGTTATGATGATAGAGTAACACATATTAATGACTTTTTTTAAGCATTTAGTGATGGCAATACTCTATCAGATGTTCATGGAAATTATTTTTGAATTAGTTAAGTCAATATTCTGTTTGGTATTAATGTTCCAATTGTTTCACTCAATAATGGAATTTGTTTTTTTATACCATCTTTATTTTTATTTACTCCTTGTGTCATGGTGACCTGTTAACACAGAAAGCAAAAAGCATCTAAAAACCTCCAATTGCCCCAGTTTCTCCACCTTCCAAAAGTTCTGAGGACAAATCTTCAGAAACCACTCTGTTTCTTAACCAGGCGGAATCCTTCAGTTCCCCACCACTGCGAGAGGTCTTCAAAAAGGATTGAGAGGAGGATCTCCTGGTCTTCTTTCTGACACTCCACTTTCTCGAGACATTGTTCACACCTGGAAGTTTTTTAATAAAGGCTCTTTGGAAATATTTGGCTCGTATCCAACTTTCCCTTACAGTCCTGGAAAACAATATGTTTTCATTAAACACTGTAAAAAAAAATTCAATTTGAATGAAAGGTTCAGTCTAATTATTATGTGGATATCATATCAGAATTTCTTTACAAACAAATTTACTTTGCTTACAAATTTTAAGACTTTAATATAGTCCACAATCAATATTTCTTCTTTGAATCTATGTGTTAGGCATTTAATCTTTCCATATGTGACATGTAAAGAACCAGAAATAAATGCACAAAGACATCTAGTAAATATACCGAATAATATACCATAATAGCATATATAATAGGCCTCTGTGATTTCTTTAACATTTATGCTGAAGTAATTAGTTATTATACTTTAAAAAAAAAAGAAAAAAAAAAAAGATTATGAAAGTACATACTACATACATTTCTTACATATTCAAAATCAAATTATTTAAGATTAATAATTACTTTAAGAAAAAGTAAAAAAAAAAAAATCTTGTTTGAGATTTAAACTGAATTTAGTTTACATTCTTTACACCTTTTTTTTTTGTTTTGGTTACTGTCACTAGTTCTACTAATAACAAGTTGTTCAACTAGAGCTCATGAATATGTCTTAAATTTGTGTTTCATATACATACAAAATTTTTTTCAAATTAGTTAAGACTTTTAATGTTTTCTTGGTATTTTTGTTTATGTCCTTGTAAACCCTCAATTAACACGGTATGGCATAGTAGCAGTAAGGGGAGGAGAAAAAAAAAAAGATAAGATCATAGTATGTATGGGCTTCACACCTATGATATCAATTACAGAAGAATGAAGGACAGTGGCAGCAGATTACATGTGGAGCCCCAAATGACTACAGTGCAGGATGGTGCAGAATTGGTTTTAAGATTTTAAGTTTGCAGATTTTACAAATTTTATGTACCAAAAAAAATGCAAATTTCTATTGACATCTAATAACTTGTGATTGATTTATTACTTGACAGCACTACAGTCCCATGAAATGTTTACCTGTTACAGTCAGGTGTGGCCCTCACAGCAATTGTTTCATCCACCTCAGCTTCGTAAATTCTGTTAACTACATCGTTACCTATCTCAAGCATAACCTTCAGATGCTCTGGTTCCCAGGTGTCCAGTGTGATAGAACGAACCTGATAGGCAGAATAATAAGCATTGCCTATAAAATAACTGACAAATCAGCAAATTTCAGTTTATAGACTAACAAGAAAAGAAAAACACATCTGTATGACGCTTAACTTACCTTGGATAAGTGTATTCCAAAACTAAAATGTACTGTATCACTGCAATGTATCACTATGACACTTAACTTACCTTGGACAAGTGTACCCCAAAACCACGATGTATTCCAGAACACTCTATACACAGTGTGATGCCCAAGTTTATGCTGGCCCATCTAGGCTCATTGGCTCCACAATCACAGCAATGGGAATTTCCAGGAATAGTAAGAAGTTGCTCCATTCGGCTGCAACAGAAATAAACAAAAATGGATACAAACAACTTGAAATGACAAATTATTGGTTCTAAAAATGAGAGAGTTTCAAAAGGAGAGAATCGTAAATGATATGCTCATTGACACAATATCTACAGGAATTTTGTTCAGCCTTGAATAATATTTTTACCTACACCTAAAAGTGCTCCTTAACATAAATCACAATTTTATCAACTTGTATTTTTCTATGAGTGCTTAAAAAGAGGTTAGAAAATATACTTTTTAGAAAATTTTCCTGTGTGTTAATAATTTATTCCCATAGCAACAATCAAGAATTTAAAAAGGAATTTAAACCAGTCATTCCCAAATTATTTATACATTTATATATTATATCAGTGAATTTTTTAAAGATTTGCACCAACGTTAGGGCAGCTAATAAAATATTTGATTGAGGAGCCAAGGGTCATGTGTGCCCCCCCTTGAAAGATTACACTGTGTGGATGTATAACATTTAAAACGCTTTGAATTTATATTTTTTGTTACAGTTACAACAATAATACATGTGAACTAATTTTATAGTTTAAAAAATAAATTTTCTATAAAAAATGTATGCATCAATGGATAATAAATCTTTTTTTTTCATAGTTGCTATTGTTGCAGAAATTATGTAGGTCTAAACATGTTGCTCCATGTTTATTTCTTTTCTTAAAAACATCCATATTTAATAACAATTCATTTTTTTTTCTTTCTTTTAACATTTTTATTCCATGCATGTTTTGTTTTTCCTTATTTTTTAAAATTTTTACTCAAAAAAATTAAGACTCAAAATGCTGTTAGAATAAATTGATAAAGGGAAATAACTGACATTTTTGCTTTGCTCTGTTTGGGTTCAGCAGGTAACATGTCATTCTGACTTGACTCTTTAGAGGAAGTGCTGCTTCTTTTGTTTTCCTACAAGACATCAAGAAAATGGTGGTGATGACAAACACCTGTGTGTGTAACTCTCTTCAGTTAAAGGTCATGTTTCAATGATTGCAAAATTTTAAAAATACACATGGGAAAAACAAACGGACAATTAATCACACCTACAAACATTTGGATGAACAGTTGAACATATTTAAATAGCAGCTAACAAAATTATGACCAATCTATTTAGGAATACCCTTCCAGTCAAGTGGGAAAAACAAACAGACAATTAATCACACCTACAAACATTTGGATGAACAGTTAAACATATTTAAATAGCAGCTAACAAAATTATGAACAATCTATTTAGGAATACCCTTCCAGTCAAGTGGGAAAAACAAACAGACAATTAATCACACCTACAAACATTTGGATGAACAGTTAAACATATTTAAATAGCAGCTAACAAAATTATGAACAATCTATTTAGGAATACCCTTCCAGTCAAGTGGGAACGCCCACTCCCAGCCCACCCTCCAAGGACATCTAAAAAAAGAGCTGCGCAGAAAACACCTGCTAACATTGCAGGTCGAAACCAAGAAATTTCATTATACCTGGGACATGAAGAATGGAAAAGAAAGAGCAGATTGTTAGTTTGATAAGTAGAATGTTGGGCAATTAATGATTCATACATCAGGAAATGCAATCTAAAACAAAGAAATAAGATCAAAATATGCACTGTCACATGGGTGAGATCTTAGCGACAGTTTGTGAAAGAAAAAAGTGATCTATTGAATTGTGACTCCTTATTAAAGATCAAACAGTGTATAGGACAGTTATTTCAAATAAATGGAATAGAAAAAACTTAAAAGTAAAAACATTCTACATTTTAATACAAGCAAAATCTTAAACATTACATCCAACTCATTCTTTTTAAAAACTATATTGTGCTCAAAGACACAAAGACAGCTGTTATGATGGCTGTAATAATCCCTTAACTATCTTTCATTTAACATTCTGTTAAGGGTTGGGTCATATTTTCATGAAATTATAGCTGTATATTTTTCTGTATTAAAAAATATATTTTGTTCTTTTCCCACTTGAGCTCCTGCATGATATTCTTCTGACTTCAAATTTCAGAAAAGAACTGACAAACCAAAAAAAAATGCTGCATAAATGAAGCTGCTCTTTAAAGGCAAGCATCCCCCCAGAGATAACTAACTATGACATCTCCATTGTGATGCTCTCTCTGAGCCAACACATGAAGGAATATCTTGACTCACCACTTCCTGGCTGTGCATGGTCTCTTTGTAAGCATGACTGATGCTGGCATTCAGGGCACTCACCCACAGCTGACATTCCTCATCTGAATCTGCCTGGAGAATGTGGCTTCTAAAACACAAAATACAGATCAATCAAAATTAATTTGACTTTTCAAAGATGTGCAGAATTCAGTAATACATAAATGTACCTAAAATCTATGGATGCTAGAGAGGAAGTTGGAGGATTTACATAGGTGTAGGCAGCTTAGGGAAATGACATTTTAAAGAAGATACATGCCCAACAGAAAAAATAAAAGAAAGTTGGTTGTCAGCCAACCATAAGAGAAACACTTATGTAAGAACAATGTATATTAACTACTCTCCAATAAGACAGTATAGTTAGGGCAGATAGAGCAACAATATTAATCAGGTGCAACAAGTCCTAACAAAAGATGGACATGAGAACTGGCATGAACTCCACAAAGTAGATTAACAAAATGGTTTGAGTTCTAAATACAGACCATGAAAACCTATCACTAGTCACATTGAGCTCTATTGTTTCTTTTGGAGGTTTGGGTTACATGACCAATGGATGGAAAACACACAATTAGTTCATGAAACTGATAGGAAAGTCATTTTTTGTTAAATCTGTTTGTCTGGTACCTAAAATGTGATGCCAAGTCAGAAATCTGTTGTGGTTAAATTATGTTTTTTTTTATTCCATCCCATTTTATTGAACAACTCAAAACATGTAACACTCAAATGTGGTGAGCTTGAGTCAGAATAAACTACAAACCTGGTGGGAGAAAGCACTTCAAAACAAAACCTCCTGTCTGAGTCTACAGGCTGTCTTATTGTACATAACCTCAAATCATCTTCCATAACTGTGAGTGTGTCCTTGGTACGTTTACGATAGACCAGCTGACTGTCTTGAATACAGAACCATCTCCTGAAAAATGAAGAGTCAATAAATATAGTGAAAAAGTCACAATAACATACATGTATACTAAATAGTGTACATTTCCAACCTATAATTTTGTCCCTTTTTTTCAGTCACAACTGTATGTTACAAAATTAAAAATAGCCCATAACCTTCACTTATTTTTTAATATGCCAAATACGAAAAAAAAAATGGTATCATTAGATAACAATATTTTAAAAAATTGTAGCATTAGATAACAATATTAATTTTTTTTGTTATTCCTCCAGTAGAGTATTTAATATAATATTGTAGCTCACTGACAAATAGTAGTTTTCAAAGTACCTACCCAGCTTTGTCTGGTTTATATTTTGTATTGTCCCAAAGTTGTCTAATGATAGGTTTACATATTTTTTGTTTCTATTAAAGTAGTCAAATGACAGGTTTACATTTTTTTTGTTTCTATTAAAGTAGTCAAATGACAGGTTTACTTTTTTTTTGTTTCTATTAAAGTAGTCAAATGACAGGTTTACTTTTTTTTTGTTTCTATTAAAGTAGTCTAATGACAGGTTTACATTTTTTTTGTGGTAAAATAAACTGTTAATTCAGAAAGATTCTAAAACTAAGAATAAAGTAAGTGATATGTCAACAAAGTGGAGTGCTCAATCAGTGAACAAATTGGAGTGCTCAATTGGTAAACACACTGGAGTTCTCAATTGGTAAACAAATTGGAGTGTTATAATGGTGAACAAATTGGAGTGCTCAATTGGTAAACACACTGGAGTTCTCAATTGGTAAACAAATTGGATTGCTATATTGGTGAAAAAATTGGAGTGCTAAATTGGTGAGCTAATTGAAGTTCCTTTGGAACCACAAGAGAACACAACTTTCATACCTGACATAGTTTTTGAAGGCATTACTATTTCTTTTAAATAGGTACCCTTCAGTCTGTAATAGATTCACATCTCCCTGGAGTAGACTACTTGTGCTGAGGTCCTGAAAACCACAAGATTCAATTTCATAATACAAGTTGGAACAAAAAAATTGGGTTGTAAATTAAGAAAAAAGAATATCCAGCAAGATAGAAGGAAGAAACAAGAATATATAGGTCATGATCAAGAAAAAAGATAAAAGATGATGTCGATGTTTATTAATAAAGTGAGAATGCAGTAATGGTGCATTATAGCAGACAATCTTCACAACATCAACAAAGACCACAGTTATCAGATTTTGATACTGTTTTAACAAACAGGTCTCAAGTAGAGCTACAACTATACACAGGTCTCTGGTGCCCCCCCCCCCTTTTTTTTGTCTTTCTCCCAAGCAAGAACAGACCTTATTTGCTCAATCTACCACACACAGGTGCCTATCAAAGGTTTGTTTGGTGCCACAGTGACAAACTTTAGGCTACCATTATCACTCTTTACTTTACACCACTGGTCCATTTGACTACAGAATGACTTCTTCAAACTAAGTCTTTTAGATGGTTGGACCCAATCAAATGACTCATGACTAGCTTTGAAAAATACTCCCTTAAGTAGTGGCTCCTAGAACTTGACTTCTGGTCTCTCTCTCCTCATTATGCCCCCTTCCGCAAAAGCTGGATACGTAGCCACAATTTCTGTTATTTCATGAGACTTAAAAGTGTTTAGAACACTAGGAGCTGAAGGGGACATAATAAAATATTGACAGCAATAGGAATGCACTTGTTCAGTTGACATTTTCCCTCAGTTCATCATATTAATAATTCATATTTCATCCTAAGTACTGGGATCAAATAGGACTGAGAGAGTTGAAAGGATTTAAATCAATCCTATAATTATTATTTCCTGAAAATTGAATTTTCACCAGTAGACTAGTTTTGTCAATGCAACAAACCATTCAATTGTGCTATGGTTGTATGATTATTTCAGTTGTGAAACTAGAATGAAATGACTTATGATACAGAATAATTCTTTGATACTAAAAAATTTTGGTATATGTTTAGCTAACTCAGCAGTAGTAATTTTTAAAGCCTGTATAATGTTCACCACAGCATACAAAGTACTAGATAGATTGAACACAAGTTCTATAATGATAGAGAAGCAATAGATCTGAGTTAGACACTAGAAAAACTTTTTAGTCAACCATTTGAATTTTTTCATTTTTATGAGTAGATCTGCAAAAAAAAACATTTAAAAAATTCTTCATCAGGAGTTAATCTTCTTGGAAGAAGTTACGTTGACCTCCATCATTTCCTACCTACAGAATTACAGAGTAGGCTGCAACAAACAAAAAAAAAATGCAGACACTTGAAAAGTGTTGAAGGAAAATTTAAACAAGAAACTAGCCACAAAGTTCAACTTAATTAGATGAAGAGTTAAGGAAGTTCCAGAAATATCAGACAAATAAAAAATGAAAGCATTTTCTTTTTCTACCTTCTAGCAACTCAACAAGTTGAAATTGGATCAGGACTCATTAACTAGTTAATCCTTTCTGTTTGGCCTAGGGTTGGAGGATCAAATGCTGCTTCCCACCTGGGTCTGAATTAAAATCTTAGTGCAGATTTTGAATTTAATTGGATGTTTTAGGAGGCCCTTAATTATGTCGTCTGATGTGTTCTTTAAAGGAAAAATGCAATCATTAAAGGTAATTGCTTGTAAAACTAAAATGTGTTCATTGGATCCCTCTTGTAAAAGGAAAATAATATTTTTAGTTTGCAGCTTTCCAACATACAATAAATCCATGCAGACACCTGGATGATACATAGCTGATGTAGGACTTTGTGAGATTTCTGAGTCCTAAGTTTGTGAACTGGCCATGCTTTGTGAATGTTTTGTTTGTTTGGTATGTCTTGTCTGTGTAGTGTATTTTGAGTTTGAATGTGTAGCTCTGTATGCATCATGCCCCTGTTTTGTATGTGTATACATGTGTGTGTGCGTGCATGTGTGTTGTGTGTGTGTTGATCTTGAACTTTAAATTTTGTCAGTGTGTTTCAACAGTCAACATCACTTAATGGTGTGCTTTTGACTATTTCTAGTGATGCATCACAAAACTACTGCATAAAATGTTGTTATTGTTTTGGAAGGTTGAAGGAGAGAAAACAGGTGGAAATTAAAAAAAAATTAAAATTCTTATTAATTTGATTTGTTTCAAGTGAGACTGTTTCAAGTGAGATTGGTGTCAACTATTAATGGGATGTTTTCAAATTTCCCCCCCAAAGAATTCTGAAAATCCAGCTGCATAGATAAGACACTTAAGTCAGAGCACTGAATCTAGATTCTTGTCCGTGAAACAATGAAGTAATATGGGTTTCGCCAGTTTGGAAAAGTTTTTTCACACAAGTAAGTGCTTGTAAACATTGCTTGTTTTTGGAGATTTGGAAAAGTTTCTGCAGGCAACACAGTAGAAATCATAGTGTCTGCAAGGGAATGTGAAATATCCTCTGTGATTGTTGAAACCTCAGAACCCTCAGTCTTCTTCCTCAGTACTCAGGTCTTCTTCCTCAGAACTCAGGTCTTCTTCCTCAGTACTCAGGTCTTCTTCTCAGTACTCAGGTCTTGTTCCTCAGTACTCAGGTCTTATTCCTCAGTACTTAGGTCTTCTTCCTTAGTACTCAGGTCTTCTTCCTCAGTATTCAGGTCTTCTTTCTCAGTTCTCAGGTCTTCTTTCTCAGTTCTTCTTCCTCAGAACTCAGATCTTATTCCTCAGAACTCAGGTCTTCTTCCTTATAACTCAGGTCTTCTTCCTCAGAACTCAGGTCTTGTTCCTCAGTACTTAGGTCTTCTTCCTTAGTACTCAGGTCTTCTTCCTCAGTATTCAGGTCTTCTTTCTCAGTTCTTCTTCCTCAGAACTCAGGTCTTCTTCCTTATAACTCAGGTCTTCTTCCTCAGAACTCAGGTCTTATTCCTCAGAACTCAGGTCTTCTTCCTCAGTATTCAGGTCTTCTTTCTCAGTTCTTCTTCCTCAGAACTCAGGTCTTCTTCCTTATAACTCAGGTCTTCTTCCTCAGAACTCGGGTCTTATTCCTCAGAACTCAGATCTTCTTCCTCAGTATTCAGGTCTTCTTTCTCAGTTCTCAGGTCTTATTTCTCAGTTCTCAGGTCTTCATCCACATAACTCAGGTCTTCTTCCTTATAACTCAGGTCTTCTTCCTTATAACTCAGGTCTTCTTCCTCATAACTCAGCTCTTCTTTCCTTAGAATTCCTATGATTTCAAAAATGTGAATACCAAGATTTGAGTGTTATCAGAAAAGTCCATTTAATGTTATGTGTTGTTTTACAAACAGCCATTTTCTTCACAAAACAAATATGTGGGCTTATTATCATATTCTACAAAAAAGTAAAGATCCATCCACTTTTCCTAGCAGATTTTAAGTTTAACTGTTAAAAAGTCAATGTTTCGTACAAGAGCCAAATAGAACCACGTTGCGGACCCGCTAGTCATATTTTGGGCATCACTACTGTAAGAGATTGCAGGTTATTACTGGTTGAAGTGAGACTGAAAGATTACAAAACATAAATTGAGGAGCAAAGAACAACACAAAGGTTCTAGAACAAAAAACAGGAAAACCCAGAATTCTCAACCTGTATGTCGACATTTATGCACTACGCAAGACAGCAGGGTTTCTGTCCAGGGCTTTTGCAAGAGAGGATTTGAGCCTCTCAAGCCCTCACTCTAATGGAGTTTGATGATGATGATGATGAGAACAAAAAACAAGAAAAACATTTTTACAAATACTTTTTAAAAACAAAGCTTATATTAAGTGTAATTGTATCAATTGGTTTGGATCAGTCATGCAATTCTATGAATGATTGACCTTGACATAATAAATCTGTGAAATATTTTTACCAATTGTTTTTGTTCAGCTTTTAGCTTTCTCAATGCACTATGACCCTATCACTTTCTCAATGCACTATGACCCTATCACTTTCTCAATGCACTATGACCCTATCACTTTCTCAATGCACTATGACCCTATCACTTTCTCAATGCACTATGACCCTATCACTTTCTCAATGCACTATGACCCTATCACTTTCTCAATGCACTATGACCCTATCACTTTCTCAATGCACTATGACCCTATCACTTTCTCAATGCACTATGACCCTATCACTTTCTCAATGCACTATGACCCTATCACTTTCTCAATGCACTATGACCCTATCACTTTCTCAATGCACTATGACCCTATCACTTTCTTAATGCACTATGACCCTATCACTTTCTCAATGCACTATGACCCTATCACTTTCTCAATGCACTATGACCCTATCACTTTCTCAATGCACTATGACCCTATCACTTTCTCAATGCACTATGACCCTATCACTTTCTCAATGCACTATGACCCTATCACTTTCTCAATGCACTATGACCCTATCACTTTCTCAATGCACTATGACCCTATCACTTTCTCAATGCACTATGACCCTATCACTTTCTCAATGCACTATGACCCTATCACTTTCTCAATGCACTATGACCCTATCACTTTCTCAATGCACTATGACCCTATCACTTTCTCAATGCACTATGACCCTATCACTTTCTCAATGCACTATGACCCTATCACTTTCACAGATGTTAATGGCGAAGGGAAGAAGGGGGTATCTTGGTAAATGTTCACATGATTGTTTTTCAAATACATAAAACAAAATGTTCACTAGGGGCTCAAGAGTCTTCAAGGGGACTAATTCAACTTATGCCACCACATTTGTCAAGTACCATTTCTTTCCCTTTATGAAAATACCAAACAAAATAATTCATTATCAAATGTTTAATCAACTAATTTCTTTTTTTTTTAAATTGATTATTTTGTTGTCAGGTAAAAGAAATATTCAGCTTAATCCGAGATTGGGTTATGGGAGAAATAACGTGTACAAACTTTTTTACCCGGCAGAGTGAGTTGATAAAAGCGTTGTAAAAAGGTAATCATATGCTCTATACTAGGAAGCATAGAAGCCTAATATAATCCTCAAAACAAGACTACACTTTGAATAACAATCTATACCATAAAGTAGAATGTAAGGCGTATGTATGTATGTCCCGCATAGAAATCAAAACCATTTTACCGATCTTGATAAAACTTGGCAGAAATGTTCCTTGGGTACGAACTGGAACCGTAACGTATGTATGGTAGCCCTAAAACAAGCTTAAGACCCTCAAAAAAAAAAAAGTTGCTCAACTCTATTCAAGCCTTAACATTTTATGGATCTAGGCCATGTTTACCATATCTACATGATGAGACAGCACAGAGAGGTCACGCATGCGCAGAGATGAAAATCTCTAGGTTAAATTAGCTCTCATTCAAGAAAGCATAATTTTTTTACTTTTACACATGAACATACAAATTAGTGTCTATTCATTTCATTATTTATTAACATTAACCTTCGAATTTGAGTTTACAAAACATTTTTTGCATAAAATCGTTCGCTCTAAATCCGAATAGCTTTAATCATGCTGACATACTTTTCCATAACTCGTGCGCACCATTACATGCACCGCGTAGTGATACAAATGAAATTAACGTCAGAGGTCATAATATCGCGCATTATAAAGGCATATTATTTAACTAATAAACTACTTACATAATACAACTTACTTTCCATTGTGTTTTTTAATGCATTTAAGCCTGCAGCTACCGATTTGGCTTCATTTTAAGTCTTTATTTTCAATTTACTTTTTTTCTTTCAGATTTACGTATGCGCATTTAGACTTGTTAACAACATAGCTACACATATACATTAGGCGTGTTGATAAAACCTGACATAGCACACACTGTTCAGATTCAGAAGTTATACGATGTTAAGGGAGAAAAAAGCTAATGAGACAAAATTAATATCTAAAAATGTCTAGAAAATGTTGAGCTTGAGTTGACATGTAGCGTAGCCTATTGCATCTAGGTCAACACTATACGCCTACTGTATCTAGGTAAACACAAGCTCAAATAGTTTAGCCAATTACTATAATAGGCTCAAAGTTTTTAGTTATTGACTAGACTACTATGGCATTCAAATTGTTTACATTCTAGACCTAGATCTACATAAAATTAAACTAACAATGTTATATAAACAGTTACATTCGCGCGTTCGATTTGATTATAAAATATATTTTATCGCTTTTGTCACCTGCACCAAGGCAACACGTCTTGCGGTCATGAACTTTCAGCTAAACATAAAATTAAAAACATGTTAGCTTTTGACTAACAAATTGAATAAACTCTATTTTGCTTTATTTTTAAATTTAGACAGTTCAATATTTTACTCTCTTAAATATACGTTTGGCTATACATTTAATTATGAGTACACATTTTAAAAATAGATCTAAACCTACTTTCATTTTATAAAACATAAACAAGACAGCGAGATCTATAGACTAGATCTATATCTTTACTTATTATAGATCTACACTAATATACAGAAAACTTTTCAACTTCTATTGGTAGGTACTATCTGTCTACATATAGCTTACATAATTGAAACAAAAACAAACAAAAAAATATTTATTTTATAAGTAGATATATAGGAAAGTGCGAAGTTCGAGCGCATTAAGCCCGCTGGCAGCAATTTTCAAGTTTGGATTTTTATAGCACCGTAACGGTCTGACCTATGAAAAAACTGATAGTATCTCTGAATTCCTCGTCCTTTTTTCTATAAAAATAGATTGGATTTAATGTATCACTAGGCTTAGTTAAAATTAAATACGAAGTCAAAGAGGTGTAGGGTAAGTATCGCCAAGCGTACTTTTCCTCGAGCGGATTTTTCCCCAGTTAGTAAGCTCGATCGGGTTGATGGAAGGTTCGAACAGATCAAAGTAAATATATCTAAAAACATGTTTTAATATTTAATTTTTACTATAAAGTCATTTTCTTTTTACTCCAGCGCAAGAACACCATCCAATGCACCATTTCCACCCTCCACAACTTCAAATAGTCTCTTTAAGCTGATGAGCAATCGGACTTAAAAATACCCTTAAGCCTTTACCCATTTCCTTCACTACCGGGTAGTAAAAAAGAATAACTCCACACCTCCTCAGTTTGACCTCACCATGTACTTAGCCTTTACAAGGAAAAGGAAATAGTATGTGTCGGAAGTAAAGAAAAAAGGTGCATGCGCAGTAACAATATAGTAGTAATTTGGTAAACATTCAAATAAAAAAGTTTTAGCTATAAAAAGTGAACTGTTCGAACCTCTTGACAAATCGGGGCTGCTCGAACTTCGCACTTTTTCTAGGTCTAGAATATAGATCTGTACACACTCATTCTCCGCTTGGGTTAACCATCTATCTCTGTCATCAATGTAGCCTTTAGATGATACTTATCATACTAGAAATATTTAGATCTAGAAAGTCTAGATCTACTTATTAACTTACACTTTATACATAATAATTTAAAAATAAATACTTTCTTCAACAGCAATCTACACCAAGACAAACGCCCTGACCCCGAAGATAAACTGGTACAAAATAAAGTCTATTCATTTCATACTTTAATCAAATATATGTAGGGCCTACAAACAAATGTTTTTATTTGGAAAAAAAAATGGATTAGCTATTTCGATAGCTCTATTCATACTATTTTTACATTCACGCATTTCGCATTAGCTTTTATTAAAACATTATTATTTCGTTTAATTATTTACAAAACACTCTCAGTGACTATATCGACAGTGATACGCAAATTAAGACCCGCGGGCTGCGGGAAACATATGGCCAGTGTTCTATATAAATGGTATACTTCGGCAAGACTACACTTTAAATAACAATGTTCTATATAAATGGTATATTTCGGCAAGACTAAACTTTAAATAACAATGTTCTGTAAAAATGGTATACTAGGGCAAGACTACACTTTAAATAATAATGTTCTGCTGAATAATGGCATGAATCTTATCTTATCTTATAAAATACAGACGTTACTTAAAGAAAGAAGATGGTTACGTCCTACGCGTCATGCATTTAGTCATGCATATTAACCAATGACTTAAATTCTGCCAAGTCACTGGTTTTTCTGGCTAGCTCAGGCAACCCATTCCATGCTCTAATAGCACTAGGGAAGAAAGAGTATTTGTACAAATTTGTCCTAGCATATGGGACGAGGAATGTGCCTTTATTTTTGTGACTTTCATGCTCCAATTTGATTCCCATGTTTACAAAGCTTCTTTAGTCTATTATAAGGTGTTGGATAATAAAATGAATTGTGTAGACGGCACTATTTATTATTCAACAGCTGCGCTAGGTAAGACACTAATCTCAAATGGGGGATGGCCATATGCCAAAGGTGATCTTTTTAACCGAGCTTTAGGGGGGGGGGGCGGTGTAACAGTCGCTCAGGCGTTCCTGACGTTGAAAACAGCGGTAGCATACGGCCTCAGAAAAAGACATATATCGTCAAATAGAAGTCGCAGTCGTGAACAGAGATTTTCAGACCCCTGGCAGACAATGCGTGAAAGGTGACAACTATGCGAGTGGCCAATGGATCTGCTTTGTGATGTGAACAATGCACATTTTGGCAATCTTCGGAAATTAAATCAACGCCTTATTATGTTGTAGAAATTTAGATCTAAGTTGGTAAGTGGAGATCTCCGAAAATCTGGCTAGAATACGAAGTGAATTACAAGGTAAAATAAACATAAAAAGATCTTGTTGTATTTTCAAGTTTTAAAAAATCTTACACAGAGTGACGAAAAAAAAAAGTGGAATGAACTTGTTAAAGGTCATAATGAACCGAGTCTTTAACTTAAGGGAAGGGGGGGGGGGAATCCTTAAGTAGCCGCCCACGGCACAGAAAAAAGTGTTGAGTTAGCACAGCACCCAACCAATGGGACGCATTGCAAGAGCAAGCTCTCCTGGCAAGAAGGCACAAAACAAGTGGGAGTAGCAGTGGCGGGGTGTTCACTAGAATAGTGTTGACCATTTATACCGTTTTGTTCCCATAGTGAAACTTGGGTTAGAAATAATGTTTGAAACTTAGTGATACATGGTATAACTCTGAGATATATATATCTATTTTTAAAAAAACTTGGATATAGCATTGAGAAGTTGAATAAGGTAAGCGCGGATTTCCTTTTCTTCTATTGCCAGTGAAACACACGAAGTCTTTTGGTTGGTGTTTTTTTTTCTTCTTACCCCTTGTACGCTTCTCCATGTCGTGAAAGAGATTAAGATTTGAAATGATTGAAAATAATTTATAACTGAATTTTTTTTCCTTTAAATAATTGAATTTGTAATTACCGAAAACTGTTTTTAAAAATAGTTATTTATTTTCATAAAGCATTCTAATAACAACAACATTAAGACTTGGCGGTTCAAAAGCTTATTTAGATTATTAGATTATTATTATTATTATAGCATTTATATAGCGCTACTTTCATGCTTATAGCATGCTCTGAGCGCTTTTTGGTCCAATCTCATTTGTGGACCGCTGGGGGGGTGGGGGTGGAGGGGGGTATCTAGGAGTTGGTTTTCCGTGCTGCCTTTAGGCACTCAGTAAACACAACTCTGCCCGAGTCGGGTGTCGAGCCTCCAGCCCCCTTCTAGGTAGCCAAGCACTTGGCCTCTCGACCACGCTTCCCACCTTACCTTTTTAGAACCGTTACTCTTTAGGTCTAAAGTTCTCATATAGCCTACGTTGTGTTAGTTAATAGCGCTAATATAATTTAATTAGTTAGTATTACTAGTACTATATTATATTATATTTATTATATTATATTATACTGAGTCTTAAATACTTAAATCAAAAGTTTGGAAACTACACACGCATCCGACCACATTAAAACACAGTCACACAACCCACAACGCGCCCCAAAGTTCTTAAAAGGTCACTTCCGCAGACTACACAAATATTATTGTGCCAGAGCTAAATGGAGACCAGCATCGGGTTCTGCTGACAAGGAGTCTGGTAGTGGAGGGAGAAGGGTGTGGCGACGGTGCGGGTAAAAGGGGGAGGTGAGCCCCAGGTTACTCCGGACAAACCCGACCCAGCACCTTGTCACATCTTTACACGCCGACACAAACACACTCTCTGACATAATTAGCTTACAGATGAACCGTTCAAATATTTGTCTTTTAATTTAACAAATATTTAGTACTAAAGGTAAGCCTTTTGACTTGATTGTTCTTGTGTACAGTGTACCTGTAATTCTGTTCATGTCTTATTAAAACAGCAGGTATAATATAAACAATGTACAGTTGGTAGGCACATGGTAAGATAAATGTAAAAAAAAAGGATTGATATCTAGATAGCGTAGTTTAAAAACAAAACACATTAGAAATAGCTGACTGAGTGACTCAGTGCTACAAGTCAGGTGCTCACGCCCACACTAAAACATTGCGCAACTTTCCAAAGGGATGCGCGTGTCGTTGTACCGGACAGATTTTTCATTAAAGACCACTTGGTCTTGATCACTTCAAGGCGTTTTTTTTTTGTTTGGGCGACAAAATTAATTACTTAGCACATTTTATGTAATTTTTAAAAATACTTGTACTCTTTGTAATGACTTATGGGTAGATTATATGTAGTACAGATTTTTCTCTATAGCGGAAAAAACAACAACCTAGAAATACTAGCTCGCTTGTTTATGACTCCAGTGCACCAGAACAAAGGAAGGGTCGATAAGCTATATTGAAGTGACATTATATTTTGTTTTCACCATAGACTTATATATTATACTAGACTGAAAACCGGAAATAAATTCTTCTCCGCGACTGATCGATAAATGAATAAATAAATAAATAAATAAATATATATATATATATATATATATATATATATATATATATATATATATTGTTTCAAATGAACATTGATAGGTAGAGGTCAACGTATGACCAGGGCGAGATGACACAGCAGCGGGTGTTCTCTGTACATGTATAATGTACATGTATAAACATTGACAGGATGTGACGTGTCCTTACGTGTTATTCCAGAAGGTACTAGCAATGTCCAGTGACAGATAGAGGTCACAACTTGTGACCCTGGCAAGATGACACTGCAGCCGATGTTTTCTGGAATCTACATGTATAAACAAAGACAGGATGTGACGTTTCCTCACGTGTTATTCCAGAGGATACTAGCAGTGTTTGTGCAACTTTGGAGGAGCGATTAGGGACTCTATATAAGCCAGAGTTAATGTGAAAGTCAGTCTTGAGTGAGCCGTTACAGTCGATACAGACGCAGTAAGACGTGTGCGGCTCTAGTGGAAGAGAAATGTGTACGACTCGATACAAGTTAACTAGGGTAGAGTTAACTGGATTGGACTACTGTCGTTAAAGTCTATACAGCGAACTACAGTGGACTTGAGCCGTTACAGTCGATACAGTTGATGTAAGACGTGTGCGTCTCTGATTCGGTAGACTTGAGTACGACTTGGTTCAGCTTCGGGAGACCTGGAGCGACACTGGGAAGTGTGTCGTTGGTCTGTTCTGTGGTATACGGCTCGATGCAAGTTGAGAAGAGATTGCAACAAAGTGAAGAGATGAATTGCCACGAAGTATAGCTGACTGTAAACTGACAGATATTGTACAGTCTTCTACGCTACATGTTACAGTGACGAATTGTTGATAATCATTAAAGTTATATGAAACTGAAAGTTGAGTCGTCAAGTTCTTTGTAGTGTTTTTATTTGTGTGCCTACTAATGCATTTAGCCAGAAGATTCAGAAATACGTAACAATATATATATGCACGTAAACTCTTTTTCAGGCTCTAAGGGAAGTCGCCCCAATCAATCTTTTCTGTCTTAGAAAAGTAATAATCTTTAGTTTTCAAAGTTTAGAAATAATGCAAAATCATTTCTCGGATATTGACGCAAATATATGAAACAAAGCCATTTCCTGTTTGTTTCTATTGAGATAATGTTTAAAAAATCCTATATCGAAAAAATTCATGTTGATTAAAATCATCTTATTTAAATAGATTGATTATCTAGATCTTTCTAGATTATGTATCTAAAAATTACAAAATAATAATTACGAGACGAGAGTACTCTTATCTTTTATGTTCGATTACTAGATCTAGGTCGAAAAAATAAATTTTATGTTACATAGGTTAGGGTAGAAAAAACAACAACTTTACTTCTTTAAACTACTTTACAAAACAACGCCTTGATCCAACTTTCTAAAAAAAAATGTGTAGTGTTAAAAAAAATCTCCATGTCCAGTCTAGTATAATATACAAGTCTATGGTTTGCACTCATAGACATAAATAAATATAGACTGGCCGATTAAAGAGTTTTATGAAACGAAAATGTGTAACTTGCAATTTTGTGTACTTTATTGTACAGCATTTATAAGCAGTATAAAAGTTAGGTATTCATATCTATTTCAGCAACACACCTATATATATATATATATATATATATATATATATATATATATATATATATATATATATATATATATATATATATATATATATATATATATATATATATATATATATATATATATATATATATATATATATATATATATATATATATATATATATATATATATATATATATATATATATGTATATATATATGTATATATATATATATATATATATATATATATATATATATATATATATATATATATATATATATATATATATATATATATATATATATATATATATATATATATATATATTGTAAAAAAGGGAGGCAGTGTAGTTTTGTTTAATCTCTAAGTATGAAGATCATGTAATTTTTCATACTTCGGAAATCCGAATACAATAGATATACATGTTATCAAGTTACATGAAGTTACTTCCTTCGGCCAGTCTATATTTATTGATGTCTATGTTTGCACTATTCAGCACGCAGAATCCAATTCTCTGCGCTCTTCCGTTGATAGTTCAATCTTATTTGATTGAGTTGGCAACATGTAAGTTCAATTCAGCGTCCTTGGCACTGTATCTTAGAGCGAAATGTCCCAATACATCTGTGTGTATTTGTGTCTGTGGTTGTAGGTGTCCAAAGGCTCAAGAAATATTAATACTATTAAGTAATTTATGATTTGCAAGGAAATTCCACGTTTTAACAGTCTACGTCTGCAATCCTTGAGGTTTTCGTGCACACGCCTGGTTTAGTCATACAATTATAATACTAAGAAGAAATGATAAACATAATCCGAAATATTAAATTCTGACCGGAATAATATAAGAGAAAAAGAAGCACAATTTTTTAAATTCTTAAAAAAAAAAAGCTTATTTAAAGGGAAAAAACTACGTGCTTAAAACTATGGATACCAATAATGTACAAGTTATTTCTCTTATTATTGGGGCGCGGTGGTCGAATGGTTAAGCGCTTGTCTTCCGAACCTGGGGTCCTGGGTTCGAATCCCAGTGAATACTGGGATTTTGAATTTCGGGATTTTTAGGGGCCCCTGAGTCCACCCAACTCTAATGGTTACCTGAATTTAGTTGGGGAAATTGTACTGGCCATATAACACCCTGCTCGTTAACCGTTGGCCAAAGAAACAGCGGTTAGATCGCAAGGTCTGAAAAGGGAAACTTTATTTTTTTTTTATTTTACTTATTCGATATCAAACAAAATAATTAGTTACCAATAATTAATTGACTAATTGAGTATTTTTGTTTATTGATTCATGTTTTGTTAGGTAAAATAAATAGTTGATCAGCTTGATCGAAGAATGCGCTAGGGAGAAATGGCGGTAACAGATTTTTTAAAGGGACTAACCCAACAAATTTAGCCATATCTGAAATATTAGTTTCCCTTGTTGATATCAAACAAAATGATGAATTACCAGTAATTAATTGTCTAATTGGTTACTTTTTTTTTTATTAATTCATTATTGTCTATATCAAAGAATAATTGTGCGAGAATGGGTGTGGAAAAATAACGTGTACACACTTTTTACCAGACAGAGAGAGAGAGAGAGAGTTGATATAAGCTTTGTAAAACGGACATTCCAAAGAGATTTACAAAGACTTGAACTACTGAAAAACGCCATCTCAATACCTATTTCATCCTTATATTACAGATCTCACACAGTACATACAAAACACCGATTACTTATCAGACATGATTTCCTTTCTTTGGAGATAGATTATCCAACAAAAAATTGTCTATATACCACTTCGACATGCTCGACAGGGACAGTTGTATAAATGCGTGATGTTTACAGTCTTAGTTTCTACTCTATGCACGACCTCCTTCAGACAATTAAGGGTATTATTAGACTTACTATCAGAAAACTGCAGCTGGAACGGAAGTGTTGTGTCTTCTATCCAGTTACTTGATGTACAGTCTTGTAGTGAACATTTTTAAAGAATGCATTATTCCACTCAAAGAAACTAGGAATAAGTGGATACTATAAAATCAAATTCGAAATAAAAAAAAAGCAACAACAAATAAGCGAATATTATTTCCGGTCTTAGCAGTAAATTAGATGTCAACCTTTATTCTGTCTTGCCATGGAGAGAGAGAGGGGGGGGAAGGGCGGAGCCAGTTCATCACATATCAACCGTTATTTATTTAGAGCGAGCACTTTTCTGAAAAGTACATGGTTCAGACAGTATTGTTTCAGCTTGGCAAAGCAATTAATAAACAAGAGGCTAGAAAACAAGCTTCTCTTTAGCGCAAGTAAGAATCAAGACACACAGTGAACAAAGAATTACGTTGGAGTATGCCTTCAAACAGCACAAATCTTCAACATTTGACTGGAACCATAGGTCTATGTAAGAAAGACATCTGGACATGATGGTCAGTCTGATTAGGTGTCTTGAAAGGGGGAAGAGGTAAGACTACAAGAAAATAGGTTTGTACGTTATTATTAGACTATACAACTTTCTACTCCTTTGTGAGGAATTGCCTTTGACAGCCGACATCCCCCCCCCCTTTTAGGCTATAACGTAAGTTTGTTGGAGATTTTTCTGTTTTCTATTTATCAGTCAGAGGGACGGGACGAATGGAAAGTGTGTGTGTGTGTGTGGGGGGGGTTTTACGTAATGACTGGAAAACACTTTTCGCGTTGTAATATAGGCCATAGTCCGCTCTTGTTAAGTCTTGTGAAAAAAACAACAACAACAAATAACCCCCAAAAAAAAAAACAAAAGGAAAAAAAAAACATTTACAACATATCCAAGAAATGTAATTCTACACCGTTCCGTTTGAGTTTATTTTATGCTGAAAATGATTGGCGGGTTCAGATCACGTGATGCACTTTACGATTTCGCACAACAAATTCATGTCTGTTAGCAGGAGGAAAATGGATAAGGTTTGTCGAGAAATGGATTTTCGTTGAAATTCAATCATATTAACTCCTCAATCTGAACAGTGAAGAATTGGAAGTGCTAAAAGTCGTGATTGAATTATCTTCTTATCTTATATAATACAGACGTTACTTCAAAAAAGAAGATGATTACGTCCTACGCGTCATGCATTTAGTCATGCATATCAACCAATGACTCAAACTCTGCCAAGTCACTGGTTTTTCTGGCTAGCTCAGAAAATCTTTAATCCACTGATGCAGTGGACCGTTAATGCCGAAATATTTTATTTTTTTAAGCAAACTATGGTGGTGAACTTTGTCAAAAGCCTTGGAAAAATCTAGTAAGATAGCATCTATTTGTTCACTATTATCTAAACCTTTTGAAAAATCATCAATTAGTCCTATTAGTTGTGTTTCACATGATCTATATTTCCTAAAGCCATGTTGGTATGGGGTGAGGACATTATGTTTGTCTAAGTGGTTTATGATATTGCTACATATTATGTGTTCTAGTATTTTACATGTGATGCTGGTAAGTGATACTGGTCTGTAGTTTCCTGGATCAGATTTTTCTCCTTTTTTAAATAGGGGGGTGACATTAGCTTCTTTCCAGTCCTTTGGTACTCTGCCCAAACAAACAAACAAAAAAAAAAGGTTTTCCTGAAAGCATAACTACACAGAACATTATTGGACAGATATAAATACAAGCAATGACGCAATACAGAAACAAAACAAATTCGTTTCCAACTTGCGAGCAATAAAATCACACGTTTCTCACAGAGGAACATTGGAAATAAAATGTATGTTGTCAAGTGAATCAAGGGAGGTCATCAAGAGCTGATGTCAAACATTCACATACATTACAAAGGACGCCAACTCTCTTGATTGCAGCATTAACAACAAGAACATTTTAAGCCTTTCTTCGAATCGTTTCAAAGTCAATACACAATGGTCATACTAACGAAACGTTAAAATTTAGAGAAAAAAAAATGTCCCACCTCCCTAAATGAAAGTATTTTAGCCGCAAAATTCTTTCTCCAAGATCACCAGTGACGGTATAAAAGAAGTGATAGCTAGCAGACGCAAAAAGATATGCCAGCAGATGGCGAAAACTGGGAGTAAACAACCCCCTTGCCATCCCAGCATGCAATGTCAGTGACAAAATCAGTTTCCTGAATCCAAACAATGAGCGAGAGCGCAGTGTGGGAGTAAGGCGGTGTACATTGGCCAACTCACGTAACCCTATCTGTGGATCATCATATCTCTGATGGAGAGACACCGCTGTACGTATTAACCCTTACCAGCCCATCCTACACAACAAGTTCATCTCCTAGTGAGAAACTATGCGGTTAATGAGGCTGAGAGCCAATGCATGTTGGGAAGAAATAATACTTCAATCTAGCCGCACAACAAATGTGTGTGTGTGTGTGTGAGAGCGCGTCTCAGTTCAATGTTCATCGTTTTAATATTGAGTCCCTACATAGTCATGTCCACTTGCTACTTCTTTTTCCTCTGTAGCTCGGCGCCACTCAAGCCCACCATTTCCTTGCTACGTAGTACTCTCAGAACTCTTCAATGACTTCAAACACAAATATTTTCGTTGGACTTCCCTTTGAATCAAATTCTTTGAGAATCTGTTACAAGGTCAAATGAACACTTCACAACAGTAATCACAAGGTCACTATGGAACAAAGTTTCACCAACTTTTATTACTGGCGTCGATCCTACCGCTCCCCCCCCCCTGAAAAAAAAAGTTTCGCGCCCACCCTCTAGTTTGGGGTTATGGGGAGCACTTGAAGCGTTTTTCTGCATTCTGAGCTCCAAAAATGCATTCTTCTGATATGGCACTATTTCCTGTCAGACGGCAAGTCAAGAGAGAAGGGGTTGACCTCGAGGTACACAATGCAGTAGAATATGAAGTCTGGGCCTGATCGTGCCGGCCTTATCGTGGTCATATCATCCGTCTTGAGCGGACCTTTTAGTTCAAGCAAAAGAAAAATAGAAGGATGCTAAGTAACTCGCAACATATTTGATCTCCCCCTCTGTTTAGTGTATGTTGAAAGGAGCAGATTTGAATAGAGTGAAAGTATATGACATTCTACATTAAAATTGTATATAAGTTGTAAAGAAAGTGAAGTTTATTTCCATTAACAGTTCGATAGAAAGATAGGTAAACAAATATATGGACAGAGAGACAGACAGATAGATAGATTGATAGATAGATAGACAGATAGATAAAGTAATGCATGTACATGTTTTAATAATGTAAACAAAAAGTTGTGCAGTCACTTGAAGGTCACGCTGAAGGTCCCAGACATATCTTAAGTTAGACTCCGGGATTATTTCCAGCGAGCGTGACGTGAGTAAAAAAAAATGTGACCGGCTTTTCTCTCACTTTGAGCTTGTTCTTCTTACCCTAGATCACAATGAGCACAAATATTTCAACGATGGGTTCAATGACCTATTGTGTGTGTGTGTGTGTGCCATAACCAAGTGTGGGAAATTAGGAAATGTTTCATTCTTGATTTTCTTGTGTACCTCAGTTTGACTTGGTTCTATTGTTTACTTGAGTTTCTAGGAAAACAAAATACTTTGTAAAAAAAACAACTTTGTTCAGACTCTTTAGTTACAGCAATAAAAGATCTCAAGCTGTAAGATTGAAATCCATTTGATCAAAAAATCGGAAGTGTGAAATAACGTGTTCAAAATTTTAACAGACAGAGTGAGTTGATAGAAGCTTTGTAATAAATGGTCATTGTATATCAAGCAACAAGATATCGCTGCCTTTGTTTGACAACAGAAACACATGGTCAAATCACATAATCTGTCTCAAAGTTCTTTAAGTCTGGAAGCAAAACATCATCACATATTTCTAGCTCATTAAAAACATCTACAACCATTTTCTTACGTAGGCGTCCCCCCAGTCCCCTGTTGTCAGACTTTCTCTGAATGTTTTCTCTTGAGCAAACGTTCTAACTCTGTTTCATTCATCACTAACTTTTAAAGTTATTAAGTTCCCGTAACAAAAAATTGAACAAACTCGAATGGATCAACTTGAGTCGAGTTTATGTGTTGGAACTAAATGTGTGTGTGTGAATAATTACAAACTTTTTATAGCATTTGAAACTTCCCTAGCAGAGTAAATGTACAGTCTGGTCTAAATCACGTCAATGGTGCGCTATTAAAATTAAAAAAAAAAATCATTTTCAGATCCATTCATCATATTCTTATTCTATAGAATATCTATGTGATCCTGCTGTATTAAAAACAAGTCACAGCTGACAGGCATCTTACAACTAAATCTAGGTCAATATTAAACTTTATGAAAGATCTTCTGATCTATAATTTAAATCTTGTTTTCTTTCAATTTATTATTATTTTTTATAGATCCAAAATGAGTTGCAATGCATTTCAGATTGTGTATTGCCAGCACGCCTAATGGGTAACATCGTACGAGGAAATGACGGTGTCAAAATCACGAGTACGATACCCAGCTTAAGCTAAACAAAAAATATTTAATAATCAATTTTTTGTTGTTGTATAATGGAGGTAATTCTTTAAAAATTATTATTATTATTATTTTAGTATTTTTCTTGTTTAGAGTTTTTAAAGTTGTTTCCCATTTATTAATGAACTTTAAAAAAAAGACCAAGGTCAAGATTAATCTTGATAAATACAGAATGAATTTATACAGTAATCTATGGTCCAATCACTTTCATGGACTAGCTCGAAAAAAAAAAAAGGGGGGGGGGGGAGAAGGTTTCCATGCTGCCTTTTCAAAATAAATAAATACATTAAAAAGTTGCTAAAGTCAGAATTTGAACTCGAGGTCTCGAGCCTCCACGATGGAAGGACGACGCGCTAGCTACTGAGCTGATACAAATAGGTTTCATAGACTCTTGTTGCTTGACAATTTGTATTCACGACAAAATTCAATATACAAGGCTTATCTCCCCAAGTACATTTTCTATATATCAATGCGGTCTGATTAACCAAGCCTTTAGAGCTATGCTCTTTTATCTTCAAACAAAAGTATGTATATGTACTTTAAGATCATTTTAACCAGGCAATGAAACCTTTCAATTAACAAAAAAAAAAAAAATTTTTTTAACAGATAAACGCTGAGTAAATCATAGCTGGTAAGTAACATACACTAAAAAAAAAGATGCATTCTATTAAAGGTAATATCCAATTAAAACATTTTCAGGTATGCAGTCTAGTGCTCGCCATTACTTATAGACATACCTCCTAAGCAGATAGACACTCCAGTAGACCGTCACTAATTGTATGCACTAAACATGTTGTGTTCTGAAAGTACATAGGTTTTGTGTTCTGACAGTACTAAGGTCTTATGTTCTGGCAATCTTGTATTCTGACAGTACTTAGGTCTTGTATTCTGACAGTACTTAGGTCTTGTGTTCTGACAGTACGTAGGTCTTGTGTTCGGACAGTACTATGGTATTGTGTTCTGACAGTCTTGAATTTTGACAGTACTTAGGTCTTGTGTTTTGACAGTCTTGTATTCTGACAGTACTTATTCTGACAGTCTTGTGTTCTGACAGTCTTGTATTCTGACAGTACTTAGGTTTTTTGTTATGACAGTCTTGTGTTCTGACAGTACTTAGGTCTTGTGTTCTGACAGTCTTGTATTCTGACAGTACTTAGGTCCTGTATTCTGACAGTCTTGTATTCTGACAGTACTTAGGTCTTGTGATCTGAAGGTCTTGTATTCTGACAGTAATTAGATCTTGTGTTCTGATAGTACATAGGTCTTGTGTTCTGACAGTCTTATATTCTGACAGTACTTAGGTCTTGTATTCTGACAGTAATTAGGTCTTGTGTTCTGACAGTCTTGCGTTCTGAGAGTTGTGTTCTGACAGTACATAGGTCTTGTGTTCTGACATTCTTGTATTCTGACAGTACTTAGGTCTTGTATTCTGACAGTAATTAGGTCTTGTGTTCTGACAGTCTTGTGTTCTGACAGTCTTGTGTTCTGAGAGTCTTGTGTTCTGACAGTACATAGGTCTTGAGTTCTGACATTCTTGTGTTCTGACAATACTTAGGTCTTGTGTTCTGAGAGTCTTGTGTTCTGAGAGTCTTGTGTTCAGACAGTACTTAGGTCTTATGTTCTGACAGTCTTGTATTTTGACAGTAGTTAGGTCTTGTATTCTGACAGTAATTAGGTCTTGTGTTCTGACAGTACTTAGGTCTTGTGTTCTGACAGTCTTGTGTTCTGACAGTCTTGTATTCTGACAGCACTTAGGTCTTGTATTCTGACAGTACATAGGTCTTGTGTTCTGACAGTACTTAAGTCTTGTGTTCTGTCAGTCTTGTGTTCTGAGAGTACTTAGGTCTTGTGTTCTGATAGTACTTAAGTCTTTTGTTCTGACAGTCTTGTGCTCTGAGAGTACTTAGGTCTATTGTTCTGACAGTACTTAGGTCTTGTGTTTTGTCAGTCTTGTCTTCTGACAGTCTTCTATCACCAGTCACTCTATTGAATCAAAACATTTGAACAAGACAATCGGCAGGTGTCACAATTAAACAGTAAACACATTCCCCCCCCCCCAAATTCCATCATTCTGTCTGATTGTAAAACCTATCGCTGAAGAGAATAGAGCGAGGAGGTGCATTAGGTAGATGGACAACATTCTAGATGCCATGCGAGAGGGATGCGGGGATGTGTATACATTGATAGAGTACCTGGCCTTGTTACTCGAGCAGAAGTGAAAGAATCCATTTAGAAGAACTAACAAAACTTATCGGGCGTATGTTTGATGAAATGTGCATTGTTTGATGTACGTCGGCTAGAAGTAGATCTCTAAAGTCATCACCTCTTCGTCTTTAAAGACAGTAGCTCAAAAGCTGGTTGAAAAAAATTTAGCGGCATTTCGATTCATCATGTACACCTATATCTATAATATATGTATGAGAGTAGAGTTTGGAGAAACCAACTGAAACTGCATTACTGATATATAGAAATGAACTATAGAAATGAACATGTGTGGTCAACCCTGAGAACTAAGTTATACCTCCGTGAAGACGCTAGCACATCTAGTTTAGATGCAGTTGTAGGTAAAAACAAGCAAAATATAAAAAATCCTTTAAAAAAAAAAAAAAACTTATCTAAAGGAGAAGAACTCCGTCCTTAAAACTATATATATACCAATAATGTACACGTTATTTCCTTTATTCGATATCAAACTAAATAATTAATTACCAATAATTAATTGATTAATTGAGTATTTTCGTTTATTGATTCGTGTTCTGTTAGACACAATAACTGGAGAATGCGTTAGGGAGAAATAGCGTTAACAATTATTAAAGAGGACTAAACCCAACAAATCTAGCCATATCTGTGAATACTGAAGTATTAGTTTCTCTTGTTACTATTAAACAAAGTAATGAATTACCAGTATTTAATTGCCTAATTTGTAACTTATTTTTAATTTTTTGATTTATGTCAATGAATAATTGCGCGAAGTTTCAGCTTGATCCGAGATTGGGTGTGGGAGAAATAACGTGGACACACTTTTACCTGACAGACAGACAACAGTGAGATGATATAAGGTTTGCCCCCAAAAAAATACAGCCAAAGGTTGAGTGCCATAAAAAAAGGTTTGATCCGCCTCTGCAAATTTATTGTGCAAGGTGATTCACTTGACTAGGTAAATAATCAATCCAGACATTGCTATACAACAAGGGCGTGGTTTGATTCGTTATATTTTTAACTTGTCTATAATTTTATTGGGACATGCTAAAAAGACGTTTTGCAAGATTTGTAATTACATAGAATTGTAAGAAACATGGCGAAAAATATTACATGACATCGGCGAATTCGTTTCTAATGAGGAGAAATGTTCTATTCTGTATCTTATTGAAGCAGCAATCACCTTATAAATTGTGTGCTCATCTGTAAGTAGACTGTGTTCATGAGAACCTAGACAGTTAAAAAGGAAGAGATGAAATACTTTACCAACGGATCAACACAAAAAACAAACGTCGTTTGCTTGAATCGAATGACCAATAAGACTGGCCAACATTCGGTCATGTTTGTCAAGATATTGTACGCAGCGTATAACAGACCAGTGTCATGCTCTGAGAGAAATGAGGGTTGGACACGGAGGAGCGTGTGGGATGAAAGAGTTAGTAAAGAGAAAGAGGAAAGAGGTATAAAGCATGAGGGAGGAAATCAAGGAGAGTGAGGGAAAAAAGGAGAGTGAGAGAAGAAAGGAGAGTGAGAGAAGAAAGGAGAGTGAGAAAAGAAAGGAGAGTGAGAGAAGAAAGGAGAGTGAAAAAAGAAAGGAGAGTGAGAAAAGAAAGGAGAGTGAGAGAAGAAAGGAGAGTGAGAAAAGAAAGGAGAGTGAGAGAAGAAAGGAGAGTGAGAGAAGAAAGGAGAGTGAGAAAAGAAAGGAGAGTGAGAGAAGAAAGGAGAGTGAGAAAAGAAAGGAGAGTGAGAAAAGAAAGGAGAGTGAGAGAAAGGGTGACTACTGAAACGAGGGAGAAAAGTGAGTCAAGAAAATGAGTAAAAAGACTAAGTAAGGAGAGTGATGGAGACACACACACACACACAATAAAAAGAGATGCGCGGATAGATAAGTTTAAAGAGGTAGCCAGACCACTTCATTCCTAGAAGTAAACAAAATAAAACTTTTTTTTTTCAAGGCGTCTAAAAATCTACCTGGACGAACTTGCGCCGGAAACGTCAAGGTCACGCCCCCAGGTACAAAAATAAGTGTCGACTCAGCATGTTTCTGCCGCAATATCTATGATGTCATCTCTATCAGTTGTTTACTCTTGGCATCAAACAAACAATACGAACTTTAACATCCAGTTGTATTCTCTACTCATTGTGTGTATTCTGACATGTATGCATCATGTATTCTCTACTCATTGTGTGTATTCTGACATGTATGCATCAGTCTCATATATCCAACTCAATGCATGTCTCATATATCCAACTCAATGTATCAGTTTCATATATCCAACTCAATGCATGTCTCATATATCCAACTCAATGTATCAGTCTTATATATCCAACTCAATGTATCAGTCTCATATATCCAGCTCAATGTATCAGTCTCATATATCCAACTCAATGTATCAGTCTCATATATCTAACTCAATGTATCAGTCTCATATATCCGACTCAATGTATCAGTCTCATATATCCAACTCAATGTATCAGTTTCATATATCCAACTCAATCCATCAGTTTCATATATCCAACTCAATGCATCAGTTTCATATATCCAACTCAATTTATTGGTCTCATATCCAACTCAATGTATCAGTTTCATATATCCAACTCAATGTATCAGTTTCATATATCCAACTCAATGTATCAGTCTCATATATCCAACTCAATGTATCAGTCTCATATATCCAACTCAATGTATCAGTCTCATATATCCAACTCAATGTATCAGTCTCATATATCCAACTCAATGCATCAGTCTCATATATCCAACTCAATGTATCAGTCTCATATATCCAACTCAATGTATCAGTCTCATATATCCAACTCAATTTATTGGTCTCATAAATCCAACTCAATGCATCAGT
Organism: Biomphalaria sudanica; assembly: GCA_036873155.1. Classification (NCBI taxonomy): domain Eukaryota; kingdom Metazoa; phylum Mollusca; class Gastropoda; family Planorbidae; genus Biomphalaria; species Biomphalaria sudanica. Next base: position 3,048,372 of record JAZGLO010006718.1, on the reverse strand, counting down.
CTCATATATCCAACTCAATGTATCAGTCTCATATATCCAACTCAATGTATCAGTTTCATATATCCAACTCAATGTATCAGTCTCATATATCCAACTCAATGTATTGGCCTCATATATCCAACTCAATGTATCAGTCTCATATATCCAACTCAATGTATCAGTTTCATATATCCAACTCAATGTATCAGTCTCATATATCCAACTCAATGTATCAGTCTCATATATCCAACTCAATGTATCAGTCTCATATATCCAACTCAATTTATTGGTCTCATATATCCAACTCAATGCATCAGTCTCATATATCCAACTCAATGTATCAGTCTCATATATCCAACTCAATGCATCAGTCTCATATATCCAACTCAATGTATCAGTCTCATATATCCAACTCAATGTATCAGTCTCATATATCCAACTCAATGTATCAGTTTCATATATCCAACTCAATGTATCAGTCTCATATATCCAACTCAATGTATTGGTCTCATATATCCAACTCAATGTATCAGTCTCATATATCCAACTCAATGTATCAGTTTCATATATCCAACTCAATGTATCAGTTTCATATATCCAACTCAATGTATCAGTCTCATATATCCAACTCAATGTATCAGTTTCATATATCCAACTCAATGTATCAGTCTCATATATCCAACTCAATGTATCAGTCTCATATATCCAACTCAATGTATCAGTCTCATATATCCAACTCAATGTATCAGTCTCATATATCCAACTCAATGTATCAGTCTCATATATCCAACTCAATGTATTGGTCTCATATATCCAATGTATACATTCCTATGAAACAATGAAGCAGATAGACAAGTATTCACACACAAAACACTTAGTGTATTACTTTTCCATTGTACAGTGTACTCTGTAAGTATATTTATTAGTGTTAGTATTGCTTTGGTTACATCTTGAACATGCGCTGAACGAAGATAATGCAGAAACATTTGGCAGAGGGAACGACTCAAAAGATGTATCTTTTCTGCTACATATAATCCCATCATGAAAATGTTTCTTTCGATTAGAAATAACCCAACCTTATTAGACGTAGGCATAATCTTCTTATCTTATATAATACAGACGTTACTTCAAAAAAGAAGATGATTACGTCCTACGCGTCATGCATTTAGTCATGCATATTAACCAATGACTTAAATTCTGCCAAGTCACTGGTTTTTCTGGCTAGCTCAGGCAACCCATTCCATGCTCTAATAGCACTAGGGAAGAAGGAGTATTTGTACAAATTTGTCCTAGCATATGGGACGAGGAATGTGCCTTTATTTTTGTGTCTTTCAGAGTATTTTATTAAATTTTGTTTTTGTATTTGAAGATTATGGTTCAGTGTTTTATGTATAATTGCTACTTTACTTTTGAGTCTTCTGTCCTGAAGGCTTTCTAAATTTAGTGATTTTACTAATGGTGTTACCCTAGTCAAATGTGAATATTCGTTTGTTATGAATCTCATTGCTCTATTTTGTGTTTGTTCCAGTTTCTTAATGTTTTCTTGAGTTGGGGTGTCCCACACGGTGGATGCATATTCTATTATTGGCCTAACCAAGGTTAAATAACATTTTAGTTTTATGTTCTTATTTGATTTATAAAAATTTCTTTTAATAAACCCTAATGCTTTGTTGGATTTTTTTATAGTTTCATTAATATGTGGATTCCATGACAGTTTTTCATTTATTATAACACCTAGGTATTTTGAGTTTTTAGTCTGTATTACTGGTTTGCCATGAATAAGATAAGTGGAATTAATTTGTTTTAGTTTTTTTGTTACTCTTAACAACTGACATTTTTCTGGGTGGAAAGACATGCTCCAATTTGATTCCCATTTCTGTAATTCATCTAATTCTCTTTGTAAAATATCTGTGTCTTGTGTTGTTTTTATTGTTCTATATATTATGCAATCGTCTGCAAATAATCTGACTTTTGTTCCTGAACTAATGCAATTTGGTAAATCATTTATGTAAGTTAAAAATAGTAGTGGACCCAAGACTGTTCCTTGAGGTACACCTGAGTTTACTGTTATTGGTGTTGATTTAGAACCATTTATTATTACAGTTTGTTCTCTCCCTATCAGAAAATCTTTAATCCACTGATGCAGTGGACCGTTAATGCCGAAATATTTTAATTTTTTAAGCAAACTATGGTGGTGAACTTTGTCAAAAGCCTTGGAAAAATCTAGTAAGATAGCATCTATTTGTTCACTATTATCTAAACCTTTTGAAAAATCATCAATTAGTCCTATTAGTTGTGTTTCACATGATCTATATTTCCTAAAGCCATGTTGGCATGGGGTGAGGACATTATGTTTCTCTAAGTGGTTTATGATATTGCTACATATTATGTGTTCTAGTATTTTACATGTGATGCTGGTAAGTGATACTGGTCTGTAGTTTCCTGGATCAGATTTTTCTCCTTTTTTAAATAGGGGGGTGACATTAGCTTCTTTCCAGTCCTTTGGTACTCTGCCCTGGTTAAGCGATGCCTGAAAGAGTATTTTGAACACTGGGGCTAGCTCATTGCTTAGTTTTTTGAGTAATCTAGCTGGAATACCATCAGGTCCAGACGCTTTATTTGGTTTGGTGTTGGCTAATAGTTTTTTAATTCCATTTTCTTGTACTACTAAATCTTCTATGTTGTCTACTTGGTTCAAATTAAGAAATATGTCTTTGTCTCCTGGGGCTGAGAATGCTGATGCAAAGTATTTGTTTAGGATGTTTGCTTTAGTTTCATTATCATTATGTATTATGTTATGTTCATCTTTTAATGGCGCTATGCCTGTTGTTTCCATTTTCTTAGACTTAATGTATGACCATAGGTTTTTGTTGTTATCTTTAGATATTACATTGTTTATGTATTCACCCTGCAGCTGTCTGCTTACTTTTTGGGTTAGGTGTTTAATTTTTATATACTTTTTGTAAACTCTTTCTGCCTTGGTTTCTTTAAATTTTCTATATAGGTTTTCCTTCTGTTTACAAAGCTTCTTTAGTCTATTATTAAACCAGCATTTATGTATTTTGTTTGATGTGTATTTAGTTGGTATATGATTTTCTATAATGCTTTTAAGATGGTTTTTAATGAAATTCCAGAGGTCATCGACTGGTTGGTTAATGTCTTTTTCTAATAAGAATGTTTGTTGAAAGTTTAATGCAGCTTGGTGTAGTTGTGTTAGGTTACATTTATTCCAGAGTAAGATTTTTCTTTTGGTTTTTGTATTGGCTACTGCTTTTATCTGACTGTGTATTTTTATGATCTCATGGTCTGATAGACCAGGGATAATATCATAATCAACTACTAATCCAGGTCTGTTGGTTAAGAAGAGATCTAATGTGTTGTTTAATCTAGTTGGCTTTTTAATGATTTGATCTAAACTTAGGTTGTGTAAAGTTTCTATGAAAAGCTCATTTATGTCCTTAAGGTTTTGGTGTTTATCTATGGTTAGTGTTTTCCAATTTATATCAGGTAGGTTGAAGTCACCCATAATCCAAAAAACTGCATTTTTATTTGTCTCTTAAAGTGTAGTAATCTGATTACATAGTTCCTGCATGTATTCTAAACTAGAATTTGGTGGTCTGTAAATGCTGCCTATTATAAGGCATAAGAAGTTAAGTACTAACAGGAAATATAACATGTATATTATTTAATATAGAAGGTCACATTATATTACTAAGAAGTGAAGTATTTAATATGGAATGTAACATTAGATTACTAAGAAGTTAAGTATATAACATGGAATGTCACATAATATTACTAAGAAGTCAAGTATTTAATATGGAATGCCACTTTAAATAACTGAGACATCAAATGCGTAGAGGAAATGCCATTAAGCAAATCACATTTCTTAATAATGTCTCTAGCCCCAAATGTTAAGTTTGAAGCAACAGTGTAGCCTAATAGATCCCATATGTCCGTGAAAGAGGCAAACCACATTGGATTAGGTAATATAGAATTCAAGTTTCCCTATAAGTGTCATGTGAATCAATAATTTGTAGCACTATGTACCTTGAACCAAAATTCCATTTTTACCGTTGTGTTGTAACGGCATGAATGTCCAACTCAGGTTTAAGTTTCACCCGCCCTAATAATGACACGAAAAACACATTTTGGGAGAGGAGACACAAGGGTTGCTGTCTACAATGCTGAAACAACCAACTGAGACTTTAAACAAGTTATATTTTTTACATGCTGACAAATGCTGTGGTTGAGCAAGTCAGATTTATAACACTTCCAACACTTTCGGCTGGTGTCCAGAAAAGATACGAACTTTTCAATTACTAACATTTCATACACGGAAATATAAGAAGAAAAAACAAAACAGAAATAGTTTCTAAACATAATAGTCTTGACGGATCATTAAAATTGTCATGACAATGACAGTGAAAAGATAAAACAGCCTTACAAAAACTTTCCTACATGGTACAGTAACAGGTGAACGAAAAGTGAGTAAGACAGAAAAGGATATGCTTGAGAATAACAGTGGCATAAAGTAGTGAAAGGGTTAACCCCAAATAACACTGCACTGGGTTACTGGCTAGGAGAGGAGCATGTTCCTACTTCTGTAACAGCGAGTAGCCAGAAGAGTCCTTCTTACCAAATGTGTATTTATCTGCCGTCAGCTCAAAGTAATCACACGGAAACACGCGCGCCTCTAGTAGGCAATGCACGTGCATAGCTAAATACTTGTCGTTATTTCTAGAAAGACAAACACACACACACGCTCACAAACATACATACATACTAAATGTAAACACAGGTTCAAAAATATACAAAAAAAAAAAACCCTTACTGATTGATATATGATTGGCCACGTAAGACACACGTGTCAAACAAGAATATCACCCCTCTCTCACAACAACAAAAATGAAGGTTGAATGACTCCTGAATGTGTAAGTACAGTTAAAGTAAAACGACATTTTCTTGTGTTTATATCATTTGGAAAAGAAAAGACAGCAGATTGCCATCCAGGCAGTAATAGTGCGAGAAGTGAGGGGCGTGGTGGTGTAGACTCTTATAACCAAGGACTAAACACCAGGAGTTGGAGAGATATTCTAAACACAAGGGGGCCACGTGAGCAGGAATCTCGCCTCGAGAAAGAGACATTACACTGAAAAAAAAAAGACTTAGAGTTACGTCAGCGACTTAGAAATTCTGGGTTTTTTTTTAATGCAAATTTTTTTGCAATACAAGCGTAGTTTGGGGGTGGGGGTGGGTGGGTGTCAAGTTCTGGAGAAGGTTGTAGTAAAGCTAGTCCACTGTTCACTTCTTGACGTTGATGTCACTGACATATATTTACATGTTTTGGCCAACGTGAGCAACTGTTACAAACAACTGAGGGATTGTGTGGTTTTATAGCATTGAACGCTATGCTTTGTACATTGTCACACTCAGAGTTAATCCCAGAAAACAGCTCATTGTTTAAAAAAAAACAGTTTGTTTACACTTTGAGTTTTCAGATCCCGTTAACGTACGTTCTTTAAACGTAACCTAAAAACAAGAAAACATTTTTAAAAATACTTAACAAAAAAAAAAAAAGGTTATATTTAGCGAACTTATATCAATTAGTTTGGATCAGTCATGTCATTAAATTTATAATAGATCTAGAATCTAGACTAACAATAAAATAGCATTTATAAAAATAAAAAAAGGGGGGAACGACCTGAATTCGAACTCATGGTTCAAGCCTTCTCAGGCTTCTCAAGCCAACCACTCAGCTAGTAAAAAACTAATGGAAGATTTGTTTCTATGTATCTATTGTTTCTATAACATATACCTGTTTTTCAGGTTTGTGTAACACACTATAAGGGGATTAATTCAGCTTATACCACCACTTCTGTCAATTACAATTTGTTTCCCTTGTTGGAGATACCAAACAAAATAATTTAGAACTAAGTTAATTTAACTAATTGGTTAATTTTTTTAAATTGATTCTTGTGTTGTTAGATAAAAGAAATAATAGTGCACAATTTCAGGTTGATCCGAGATTGGGTGTGGGAGAAATCACGAGTACAAACGTTTTTTTTAACCAGCCAGACAGACAGTGAGTTGATATAAGCGTTGTAAATAACAACATCAGAACAATAAAAAGGTGAAGATTGAGATTTGCAAACAGCACAACTCATGTCAAGTAGAGGCTGTGATCAACTCAACTTACTTTCAGCTGCAAGTGAAAGAGATTAGAAATTGGATTCCACACAGTTCTGAAGTGCACACAAAGTATTATATTTTATTGTTACTTCAGTGTTATGTACACCGGATACACCAAAAAGCTTGCTATTTATGGATTCGCCAACAAAAGTTCCAATAAATCTTTACATTAATAAAAAAAAGCCTATTCCCTAAAACAATAAACTATAGTTTAATATATAGGTCATTATAATGAGATATATTTTCTTTACTTCTAGATACTGTCGCTATGGCTACCACTGCAACAGTTCGTAAACAATCCAATTTAGCCTTCTTTCTGATTCTGGCAGTTGGCCTCCTTCAGCTCGCCAATGGTCAGTCATGTCCATCCCGATGCCGCAGTTGTTCCGAGGGAAAGGTGGACTGTTCCAGCATGAGTTTGACTGCACCACCAAAGGTAAGAGCAGCTGGTAGGGCGATTTCTAGATTTGAAGGGAATGACGTCATTTTGTTCTCTAATTAGTATGGGGAAATCACAGAGTGGTGATCTAGTTTAAAGTAACTAAAAAAAACCTGTTCTTATCAAGGTTCATGTATCCGTATCTATAATTTAAAAAAAAGAAGCAACAACAGAGAAATTTCTCACGCACTTCTATTTGAAGGTGGTTTCATTAAACCTTTGTTTTTCTTGAGGCATTGCGCTGTCAAGAGAGATTTCTTCACAAATCAAAGTATTAGTGATGATGTTGGTTAGGAAGAACTATTGCAGGGCAGCAGTGGAACCTGGATTTCAAACGTGGCCACTTGTGCGAGAGAGAACAAATGAAATACCATATGATTTATTGATTTCTAGAAGGCCATAGTCGAACTTTACAATTGTATGTTTTTTCACTGAGTTTTACTTGTGCGAGATTTTCTCGTAATTCGTATTTTATCTGTGAATAGCCTTTAATGTAATGTTTAACCCATGTCTCTACGCAACATTCCAATGTAATCAATCTCTATTATCTCAGAACTATCCTCGGGGGACCATCATCATCAACCTGGCAAACAATCACCTTCGAGTTTTGGGCACGAGATCCTTCGACACCAGCAACACGGTGGAAATGCTGCAGCTGAATGGAAACAAGCTGACCAGTTTAAAAGCTGACTCGTTCAGGTGAGTTCAGAGCCATAGGCGTTCCTGGAAGGAGCCAACTCTCTCATAGGTATAAAAACATTCACAAACTCACGTTTTTCTCTTTCCACAGCTTTTTCCCAAAGCTCATGTCTTTGGACCTCGGCAGCAACATGATTAACCACGTCCAGAAACGAACGTTCCGAAACATGGCCAAACTTCAGTCGCTGGTCATCACCAGAAACAAAATCAGCTCTCTGGATTTCTTGGAGGATGCCACGGCACTTCAGCAGCTGAATTTAGCAGAGAACAAAATCAGAGCGCTGAGAGAGAATGACTTCGCTACGTTGACACTCCTTCAAAGTCTTGACCTGAGGGACAACCAAATCAGCTCCATCCACAGCGGCACTTTTAGCAAGCTGCGGAACTTGAGGTAACAGTGCTCTTTGATTTAAGTAGGGTTGTTATAATGAGGAGTTGGATTAGTGAACAAAGGGAAATAATTCGTGAACACAACACTACAAGTCGCGCTCATGTCAAAATGAAAGTTGCTCCTTTATCTTATAATATCCCGGCATACCTCTATATTTGAAGGGGAGTTGGGAAATAAAGTCTTGTGTACACTTCGATGTTAACATTGATAAAAAGAAGTCAATCAATAAGAACGTTTTGATGAAGGGTACTTTCAATTCAAAACCGTCTCACATTTCTGACCACTCGGACCAGGATCTCAGTGAAGGAAAAGCATTAGTAAACTAACAACATTTGATAGGAGTTGGTTTTCATCTACGTATCTAATGCCCAGATTGAAGCCTTATAAAATTTCTTGAACTCTGTTAAGATCATCGGAATGATTACTTTAGTGTAATGGAACACTAATGTTAATGTAATGAGTGGAAATTATTACATTGAAGTGTCTTTGTTATCTTTTCCTAGGTCCCTATATCTGAACAAAAATCCTCTAGTTACAACGCCACAATTCCGTTTTGGTAGCGAGATTCTGCAAGTGGTGGACTTTACCAGCTGTCAACTGACCAATGTGCCCAGCCCGTTACCAGCGTCCGTCTCCGACCTGAGACTTGGCCATAACAAAATCAGTCGGGTAAGAGTTTTGTTTTTAGGCTTGTGATCATACTTCTAGTTGACTGTACACGTCACTCAACATGCACTCTGTGTGTACTGCAGGTGTACCATACAGATCTACGTAACATCACAGAACTTCAACTGCTAGGCCTTAATGATAACAACTTGGCCGTACTGGATGACGGGGCCTTGGACCACCTTCAGAACCTGAAAGAAGTGAGTATCAAGAGAGAAGTAGTTTTGTTCTTACTGCTCAATGAGGCAACTACAAGTCTTGTAACCTTACCTGATTAACAGTTATGATACATGAGAGGGTTCTCTCCTTTCGAGATTAAAGCATGATGATTACAGGAACGAAAGCTACATACATTCTGTCTATTCGATTTTACTCATGTCAATGAATATCCCCGTTGCATTAAACAACTTTGTTTTCTAATTTGTTCTGTAAAATTCTGACCAAATACACCGATTAAAATTATTGACATATTGTCAAGAAAAAAGATATACACTTAGAGGAGTGCGTGAAAGCGTGCATGTGTATGTGTTTGTGCGTATAAAATCTAAAAGCATTTTTTTTTGTACACTCAATGGTGATAATTTGAATGTCAACAGGTTTGGCTTAGAGGAAACAACCTGGTCTATGTACCAAGAGATCTGCCCAACAGTGTATCCAAAATTCACATGGACATGAACCGCCTGGCAGAGATCGAGGTCGGTGTTTTTAAAAGCCAGTCTAGACTAGAATACCTGAGCGTGGAAAACAATGAAGTAAGAAGAATCCTGCCTAACACCTTCAGCAGCCTGCAGTTTTTAAGCGGGCTCAACTTTCAGGGTAACAGGTTAGAGGTTCTACAGAGTGGCGCCTTCGCCAACCTGGGCACCGTCAGCACCATAAAGCTGTCTAGCAACCCAGAGATGAGGAGCATCCAAGCTGGCGCCTTTCAGAATCTAGCCGGCTTGACAAAGCTCCATCTGTCCTACATCTCAACGGAACAATTTGAGCTTCAAGACAACTTTTTAGCACAGATGCTGAGGCTTCAGGTGTTGGATCTTATGGGCAGTCCTGGCCTCGCGGATGCCTTTATGGCCATGATAGACAATCCAGCTAAGGTGCCTACTGCACTACAGAGTCTAACTTACCTGGACATGAGTTTTAACAATCTCTTTAATGTCAGCTCCAGAGTGCGCCAATTGTTCCCAAGCCTTACCTCTTTCTTTCTGGATCAGAATCCGTTCATCTGCATGCGTTCTTTGAAATGGCTTAAAGACTGGATGGTATCAAGCCCTCAGATTAGTTTTTACCAATCCGAAGACCTGAAGTGTAACAGTCCAGTTAGACTGTATGGTCGATCACTTAGGAGTATCCAAGACAGCGAATGGGCGGACGCAGATGAAATAGAAAACGATCGACTCCTGGGCATGCCGGGACCTGAGCTTGCTTATGCAGACGACAGCTCCAAAGTTGAAACCCAAGCAGTGCCACAGAAACCAGAGCAGAAATCAGACAGAGGTAAACAACCCAAAGAGGAAAAGAAAGAGAAGCAAAAAGGAAAAGACAAGGGAAATAACAAAAATAAAAAGAAAGACAACCCAAAGAAAGCTGAGATCAAACAAAAGAAAGGCAAAAGAGGCAGCGACAAAAAGAAACCAACCAAATCTGGAACTGTCTCCAACTAAAATTAATTACATAATTTAAAAAAAATAGGCTTCATCTACTAAAAATTATCACTAATTAATTATTTCAAAGTTGTATCGCAAACACTATCAGTAAAAAACGTTTTTACATATAGGATTGTAATAAGACATAAAACTACATTGACTGCTTCCCGTGTTGGTATTACTATAGTACAGCTACAGAATGTCTACATTTCTCATGTAGAGAAAGATCTATTCCACAGCTATAATCCACATGTACAGAAAGGTTATATCACACAGCTACAGAATGTCTACATTTCTCATGTAGAGAAAGATTAATTCCACAGCTATAATCCACATGTACAGAAAGGTTTTATCACACAGCTACAGAATGGCTACATTTCACATGTACAGAAAGATGATATATTACATGATATAGCCATTCAGTTACCTTTTCCACAATGCCTTTTAGGCTTATATCTTCACCATCTTAATCTGAGCCAAGAGTATCACATGAGCCAGATTGTATTCAACAACCTTAACCGCTCATTAAAGTTGAATATACAAATAAACAAGAGTACTTTTCCCTTTACACAGAGAATGTTACATATCTGTTTCTTCCTTTAGAGCACAATAGAAATGATTTCAACATCTTATATTATTAACATGATAAATGCAAATGTGTGTAGTTTAACAAATAGTTGCCCATTTTTTTAAACAATCATTTATATTATAATATATTATTGTACATACAGAACTTGTGAGATGCAACAGTTATGAAACTATTCTAAGTCTGGATGAATAGAGCTTACAGAAATGTAAACAAAGGTATATAGAAAAGAACTGTTAAAGAGACACAGGAATGGAACAATGAATGATCTCCACTGAACCCCACACAAAGTATGAGAACAAGAAGTGACTTATCCAATGTGATGATAGTTCAAAACAGTCTCTAGAGATCTGCAATGCTCTCACTTGTAGCTTGTTTCTATGTTTGGTCTGACATGATGTCTCAAGTTTTGATTCAGCTGCATTATCTTTACTTTAGAAATAAACATCCAACTAATCAAATGTTTAGCATAAAAAATGGAAATAACAAGAGTGGGGGTTTTCGTATTTGTTGTACACGAACGTCCAGTGGTTCCTTATCATGTTTGTTTGTTGTTGAGATCAGAAACTACTTTAAAGACCTATGTATCAAACTGAACAACTTTAGATCCAATTTTTATATTTGATCATCTTGTATGATTTGATTTGATCATTACTCCGAGTGTTACTAACATTCGTACTCTGTTACCATCAGCACAAATCTGTTTCTGATTTCACTGCCAGGGGGCACAAATATTAAAACTTATTTCTTGACTCTAGTGTGACTTCTATTTCATTGTGTTATGTGTGTGTGTGTATATATGTGTGCAATTAAATGTGTGCATTCGCACAATTGTGTGTGTGTGTTTGTAGCTGTTGTCTATAGTGTTACCAAACAAAAATAACTTGAGAGTTAAAGGTTCTTCACATCCCCCACAAAAGCCACTCCACATCACTTGACACCCCAGCAACATCCTGAGTGTTCAACCAACAAAAAGTCTTGTAGACATAAATCTATTATATAAGTGTGTGTACAAGTGAATTTTGCAGTCATTACTACAATGAGAGAATGAATGCTGCAATCAGTATTTTAATGAACTGAACCACAAAGATATTGAAGAGTTTAACAGTGATTAATTTTTTTAAAAAGTGGCATAAAAGATCATTCTATGGAAATAAATGATTAAGAATTTCTTAGTGAACACTCATTTTTTAATAAGATGAATGATTAAGGAGGGTGGTGATGAAGGCTTTGCATTGGCATTTAAATTTAGTTCCTTTCATGGTTAAGGCAGGTGATCACTTGTTTATGGTTCCCGACAAAATAGAGTGAAATTTCCCAACAAAATAGCACAAGACAAAATAGCGCGGACTTATACATGATGTACTGGAAAAAGAGTACTTTAAAAGTAGCATTAATTAATTAGCATTAGCATTACGTAGAATCAATTATGTAAATGGTTTACAAATTATTTAAGCAAGAAGCATTAATTATGTAAATGGTTTACAAATAATTTAAGCAAGAAGCATCAGTAATGTAAATGGTTTACAAATTATTTAAGCAAAAAGCATTACTTATGTAAATGGTTTACAAATTATTTAAGCAAAAAGCATTACTTATGTAAATGGTTTACAAATTATTTAAGCAAAAAGCATTACTTATGTAAATGGTTTACAAATTATTTAAGCAAATGCTTTTTTTTTCAAACTTTCTTTTTATTCTTTCCCCTCTGTTTTAAGAGTTAAGACAGGTGAAGGGGGGATGACTAAGTACTTTCACTATACTCTGTTGGTTTAAATGTATCAATGTTAATAGACCCTGTTCTATGCCATCACTTTTGAATTGTAAAAAAGTCAAAAGGGGGGAGGGGCAACAACATATTGTAAAACTAGATTTAAAAATATCAATATCATTAGTAAATGTGACAGGTCTAAAACAAGAGACAATAAATCTTTATGTTGAAAGTCAAGAGAAGACTTTAAGTAGGTTTAAGACATGGTTGATAGTTGTACTAAATAGGTTTTATTCTTAGTTGTACTAAGTAGGTTTAAGACATGATTGATAGTTGCACTAAATAGGTTATATTGGCAGTTGTACTAAGTAGGTTTAAGACATGATTGATAGTTGTGTTAAGAAGATTTAAAACATGATCTATATTTGTAGTAGGAAGGTTTAAGACATGATTGATAGTTAAGTTAAGAATGTTTAAGACATGATTGATAGTGGTACTAAGCAGGTTAAAGACATGATTGATAGTTGTGTTAAGAAGATTTAAAACATGATCTATATTTGTAGTAGGAAGGTTTAAGACCTGATTGATAGTTAAGTTAAGAATGTTTAAGACATGATTGATAGTCGTACTAAGCAGGTTAAAGACATGATTGATAGTTGTGTTTAGAAGGTTAAAGACATGATTGGTAGTTATGTTAAAAATGTTTCAGACATGATTGATAGTTGTACTAAGCAGGTTAAAGTCATGATTGATAGTTATGTTAAGAAGGTTAAAGACATGATTGATAGTTGCGTTAAGAATGTTTAAGACATGATTGATAGTTGTGTTAAGAAGGTTAAAGACATGATTGATAGTTGTGTTAAGAATGTTTAAGACATGATTGATAGTTGTTTTAAGAAGGTTAAAGACATGATTGATAGTTGTTTCCTACCTTCTGTTGAACTAGTGTGTGTCTCTCCTCCATTTCTTTTCTCTCTATCTTGGCCTTGCTACTTAACTCCTCCACCTGCACATTACAGTCAGAGTTATTCAATGGACATACATGTTTTTTTTTTTTATTTGATCAAACTTAAGCATTTAGATCTAGTCCATTTCAGACGTAACAAATTAGATACTGAGAATTTGGATGTTTCCGCATTAAAAAAATTTAGCGAAAAAAGGCATATATCAAAATGCTCAAACAGAAAGGATGCTACTGAATCGATTCAAACTCTCACTGAAGGATGGGATTTTAAATTTTGTGTGCTGGTAACATGATAACTTCATTAACCATAGAAACTGATGACCTTTACATCATCTACCCAAAAGATTACAAGGTCTAAAAGGGAAAATTTTAAAATATATATCTATTTATATACAGGGCTTTTTAGTGATGGTACGCAGCGGTATGCCGTACCAGAACCATTTTGAAAATTTTTTTTGCTTTTCTTGTATTTTATCGTATATTATAAATTTTTAATAGTTAAAAGTTAGGCAATCAACTACTGAGAACTATAAGGGCCAGACATATATTTAACTTATATACATACTAAATACATTCTTCCTCTTTTAAAACAAAATAAGACATTTTATTAAAAATGTTAGTAGCTTCTATAACAGAACATTATTAGTAACATTGTTTTAAAAAGAATATCATGATATCAGATTTTCAATATCTTTTCTAATTTTTGCAATCTAAACGGGATGGATGGAAGGATGGATAGACAGACAGACCACACAAAAGTAATAGTAATCTTTCAGTGCTATGCACATGTAATGTGAATGAATAGAGTCTGACCTGTCCTGCTATATCTTTCATATATGTGGTTTCCAAATCACTGAATAGATCATGCCCTTGATGGAAAAATGTATTTTGTGCATGCATGAAAGACAACATCTGGGGAAAAACAAAGTAAACATAAGTTATACAAAAATAAAATTGTTTTTTTTTATTAATTCTATAATTTTCTTGTACTTGAATGTTAAGAAACTGTTGGTCTCTTCAAATCTGCTCACCCAGTCCTTTATTTCTACTATAGGGAGTTGTCGAGTTGGAGGGTTAGCACCTTGGTCAGGACTGTCCAATTGTTTCACTATATTTAATTCACCATTTTCTCTCATTCAAAATATTGTACCATGTGCTGCCATTATATTATCAATATGTTTTATATTTATTCCTCATGTCTACAATGGTTTTCTTATTATCCCAATTATACACTTTCTAAGCTACTCTATTATGTGTAATTGCACTCAATGGAAGGAATTTCAAAATCAAAAGATTGTGATATCATATATAGTTCGTCCATCGTGGTTCGATGATGACCACTTTGTCATCCAGGGGGCTGAGTTGATGGATGGGGGATGACAAGTGACTTGCGATGGAATTTGGATTAAAGTGAGGAGGATTCGCGCAACACGTTGACCTCACTCTCTTGCCCTAAGCCCATCCTTCTCGCCCTAAGCCCATCCTTACCATACCATAGTACCATAGTGGTGCTTTGATCCACCAAAAGTATGCTCTAAAAACTGAAAAAGGCAGACAGCTAATGAATTAGCTATAAATGTTCAGTGTAATTTTAAGAATTGTGCAATTTTGCCGGGTTACAAGAGCAATTGGACCCCGCGATGACCTGCTAAATATTGTAAAAAAACGCAAACTTAAACTCTATGGCCTTACTATACTACAAAGTCTTGGGGGGCTTGCAAAGATCTTCCCTTAGGGAACAGTCCTAGGAAAAAGAAGAGGCAGACGGAGAAAGTGATGGGAATACAACATAAAAGAATGGATGGGCCTGCCGTTTAAAGAGGTTCTATCCAAGGCAAAGGACAGAGAGGAATGGAGAAAATGGTTGACAAATCTTGTGTGGTGCCCCAACAGACTAAGAGATAGGTGAAGGTGAAGCAATATTTTGTTTTATGTACTTTATCAAAAATGAGTTCTTGTTTTTTTTTTTCAAAATTAGGAGTTTTATACAAGCTGGTTTATAATTTCATAAGTTATACTAAACTAGCTAGAAGACATTTCATCCTGAACTCTCTCATTAACATCATAACTGTGAATTAAAAGGAATGGAGAAAAAAAAGGTCTCAGGATCTAACTTACTGTATCAAGTATGTCAAATCTTTTCTTGGAATTGAGCACATTCACCTAAAGAAACAAATATAACACACACACACAAAAATTAAACATCTTCAAAAAGATTACAAAAAAGAAAACAACAACAACAAAATTTATTGATAAGTTTATAAATTGTTATATATAACAAAAGTTTTTAATTTTTTTTTTTTAAATATAAAAGCCAATCTTCAAGTGAAACTGAAAAAGAAACTAGATGTTACATATATTTCTATGATTCAGGATTTCTTTCTTTATTCTTTTCTAAGAGTATTGATGACATTCTCTGGTGTTACTTCTAGTTAGAAAAATCTAGGGTTGGTTGAAAAGTTTCTTGTCAAAGATATCTGAGTTTAAGCTGTTATTAAGATATTCCTCAGATCATCATCATTCATTTATGCATATCTCAAGACAATAATTTACTAGCATAAAACTGGAGGCACTAAGTACAAATTCAATATATTGAAATAGTCAATAAGGAAAATCCTTTAGTTGGTGTGATATATATTTTTTCCTTAAAATGCAGGAATCATCTTCATTTTTTTTTATTGCAGTAAAATGTGATATTCATGTTTAAATTACCCCTCATCTTTTTCTGGGGTTTTTTTTTTTGCTAGACAGAGCATTTTATGTCTACAGATTGACTTATGAGCAATAGGCAAACAATACTTTTCTAGATTTTATACAGATTATATCAACATATTGTTACATATTTCTCTTCTTCTGACTAAATGTACTGGTATGCACACAAATAAAAACACTGCAAATAACTTGACAACTCAACTTTGAGCTTCATATAACTTTATTGACTATATACTCTAGCAATTCATCACTGTAACATGTAGCGTAGAAGACTGTACAATATCTGGTAGTTTACACTTTACTGTACTTTGCTAGTATATCACTGTACTTTGCTAGTATATTGCTGTACTTTGCTAGTATATCACTGTACTTTGCAAGTATATCACTGTACTTTGCTAGTATATCCCTGTACTTTGCTAGTATATCACTGTACTTTGTTGCACTTCAACTCTTCACAGCTGTTCCAAGTTGTACTCAGCTCTATCAAATCAGAGCTGTACACATCTTTGGCTTTGTTCACTGTAGTTTGCTGTATAGACTTTAACGACTCTAGTCTACTCCAGTTAACTCTAACAAAGTTAACTTGCATTGAGTAGTACAATTCTCTCTTCTGCTGTCTCGCACAGTAACAATGAGTCTACCAACCACAGTCCTTTCACATTAACTCTATCATTTATATGGGATCCCTAATCACCTTTCCAATGTTGCAGAAGCACTGCTAGTATTTTCTGGAACATCACATGACTACATGTCACATCCCATCTTTGTTTATACACGTACATTCCAGAGAACACTTAATGACGTGTCATCTCGCCGGGTACCCTGACCTCTAGTTGTCACTATTCATGTGTAACAATATATATAATCAAAGAGTGAGAGCGTAAGTCATGCTTTGAACTTTACCTGAAAGACATAATCTAATGACGTGTGAGCAAAGCAAGACCTCATGGCAGTCAGAGTGTTGTTAGCCTCCTCACACTCCTGGGGCTTGGACTTGGGGGCCTGAGAGTTGCGAATGTAAGCTGCATCCATGTCATCACTGATTTTCTCAAACAGTTTCTTGGTCTCCTTCACTTTCTTAATATCTCTGAAATCAAAGACAGATAACTAAGTTTTCAAAAGTTCTCGATTTGTGTCCAAAAAAAAATATGGTAACTGAATTAACATGTATCCAACAATACTAAAGTTTAGCTCAGAGATCATTTTTATTTCAGCATTCTTACTTTCATTAGTTAACTGACTTAAAACATTATTGAAAATTATTGTCCTCAAAAAGTGATTTAAAAATTAAGTTTGAATAATCTTTAGTTAGGTCTTTGAGAACATGAAAGTGGAATCCTTATACTTTGAGCAGAAGGTGCACCACTGACTCTGCAAACCTGCATCATCATTTGGGAGAAAGATGGTGAAATATGTCTGAGTAGAATGAGGCCAGAGGAAACTCCAGTGAAAATCTCCTTGGTCATTTTTTCAACCTTAACGTTGCATTTGGGAGAAAACATTTGCTAGAGGAGACAAACAGGCCATTAGGAAAGTGAAACAGAATTCCTAATGGGAGGTCAAATGAGACCCAATTCATTGCACAGGTGAGGATGTAAGAAAACCTCAACAGCCTGTCACAATCCACACCATTCCTCAAGGATCCATTACAATGTCAAGCACATGGCCGATGTGGTTATGAGAAGCCAAACCGTTTTTTAGTCTCCTTCCCTTTCTATCTCTCAAATCAAAGAGACATAACTGAATTTTGTAAGTCCTTTTGTCTTTTCTCGAATTTTGGGCATTTCCCTTTGGCCAGAGTCTCATATGTTTCAAGACCACAGAAAAAAAAAAGGTGCAACTGCTTGAAACCCATTCTGACAGAAAGATTTGTTTTAAATCTGGTCATTGGAAAAAGAGCTATGCTTGGCCTAGGGTCATAGTCTCAACTCTAATGACAATAAAAAAAAAAAGCAAGAATCCATGAACTATCTAGAAACATTTTTGTATTTTCTAATCTCAAAATAAGATGCATTTATTTGTTTGTTTATTTATATATTATTTTTCTGTTGGCTATTAGATCTATCCCTTTCATTCATTCTGATTTTTAAATTAAAATTACACCTACATTCTAATGAAATTGTTCAGGTTCTTGCAAATAGATCTGTGAGCTTGGTCCATTAAAATCTGGTGAATATAAAAAAGCATCCTGAAGAATATCTAAAGATGGCTAAGGAAATTTCAAATAAATAGATTGAAACATCTAGTTTTACTTTCTGTCCTCTTCTTTCCTTTTCAAGTAGCCTCTGTAAGATACATACAGATCTACCCTCTGTAAGATACATACAGATCTACCTCTGTAAGGTACATACAGATCTACCCTCTGTAAGATACATACAGATCTACCCTCTGTAAGATACATACAGATCTACCCTCTGTAAGGTACATACAGATCTACCCTCTGTAAGGTACATACAGATCTACCCTCTGTAAGATACATACAGATCTACCCTCTGTAAGATACATACAGATCTACCCTCTGTAAGATACATACAGATCTACCCTCTGTAAGATACATACAGATCTACCCTCTGTAAGATACATACAGATCTACCCTCTGTAAGATACATACAGATCTACCCTCTGTAAGATACATACAGATCTACCCTCTGTAAGATACATTAAGATCTACCCTCTGTAAGATACATTAAGATCTACCCTCTGTAAGATACATACAGATCTACCCTCTGTAAGATACATACAGATCTACCCTCTGTAAGATACATACAGATCTACCCTCTGTAAGATACATACAGATCTACCCTCTGTAAGATACATACAGATCTACCCTCTGTAAGATACATACAGATCTACCCTCTGTAAGATACATACAGATCTACCCTCTGTAAGATACATACAGATCTACCCTCTGTAAGATACATACAGATCTACCCTCTGTAAGATACATACAGATCTACCCTCTGTAAGATACATACAGATCTACCCTCTGTAAGATACATACAGATCTACCCTCTGTAAGATACATACAGATCTACCCTCTGTAAGATACATACAGATCTACCCTCTGTAAGATACATACAGATCTACCCTCTGTAAGATACATACAGATCTACCCTCTGTAAGATACATTAAGATCTACCCTCTGTAAGATACATACAGATCTACCCTCTGTAAGATACATACAGATCTACCCTCTGTAAGATACATACAGATCTACCCTCTGTAAGATACATACAGATCTACCCTCTGTAAGATACATACAGATCTACCCTCTGTAAGATACATACAGATCTACCCTCTGTAAGATACATACAGATCTAGGTACAAAAATGGGTGAGATAAAAGGAAGAAAGGAATGAAACAGTCTGTTTGAAAATGAATTTAACCTATTTATTTACTTGTGGACATATAAATACATTTTATAATTACGCATTTTATCTAAAATATAATTAGAGTTATTATTGTACCTGTTCATTTTAAAATTGAATTCAATTAAAGGTATTCAAGTTTTATTTCACTATGTTTCTGTGTTTTATTCAAGCCTTCTTCAATGGATTACAAATCCACATCCCACTAGAGTGGGGACAAAATAGTAAGCTACATCATGAGAGCTTCCTTATACAGTATCAAAAGATGAGGAAACATGTTTAAATGTTGCAGAAAAAAAAAAAATGGAAATAATGGAGATTTCATCACATGTGATATATGTTTAGAGTTGTGGACACTAAAGTAAGAAGATTTGAGTCCCACTCACAGCTATTTAGAACAATAGTAATATTTTCAATCAAAGTTATACTTTAGTAGCTTTAGTAACCAGTACAGGGTTACCTGACAAAATAGCATGAAATTTCCTGACACCTATTTAAAATATGTATAATAACTTTTAATAAGTACCGGATTTTAGTAAGTGAAGTTTCTGGGCAGGATTTTTTTTTGTTGAGGCCTATACGTTATTCATCCAGACTAGTTCATTGATGGTACATTTACAGGTCTTTACAGTATATATGTACTAATTGTGCTGTACCTCTGTTATATGCTCTACTGACATCTAAGCAGGAAGCTGAGTATATTTGACTGTTGGAGCTAAGACTAACTCATGCTCCACAGATTGTGATGTTTAGATTTTGAGAAGGAAAGTCAAAATGCAGTAAGCACAGTATTCCCCTTGACCAGACATGTTATTTGTGTATTCCATCTATAGGACAAAGTCTCTGGTGTAAAGTGCAAGATAAAAAACTTGCAGCTACATATCATGATAATAAAAATTTATGCATTTGTGTCAAGATGCTGTTAGTCTTTCATTTGTTTCACCTGCAATGTAAATATTGCCGTTGAAAAACTAAATGATGCTCTGTCAGGTGTTGTAAGGGATTTGTATGACTACTGGGAGGACAACTATATTGGTCGTCAAAGACGAAACCATAGAGCGACCCAACATTTCCATTCCCTGTTAGAGATTGGGTAAAGGGCAATTTACCATGAACAAACAATTCAGTGGAGGGATGGCATTATGCATTTAAGCTATCAATTGATGGTCATCACCCCAATGTCTACAAGTTGATCCCTCGCTTCCTGAGAGAACAGAAGTATGCTGAGTATAGGATGCTTAGATACAATGCTGGAGAACAAAGTAGAGCTGCAAGCAAGACAAAGTACCTCCAACTTAGCAAACGACTTGCTGTTTTTTGCCAATGTATGGAAACAAGCCTCTGATGGAGTTTCAATGTGACATTGCATACAATATGACTTTGTAAAAGTCCTTTCTTGTAAATTTAACAAGTATGCTTGCATGTTTTTTGAAGTGCATTTTTGGAATATAAATTAATTTTTCATATATTGAATTTATTCATTTTAGCTTATTCTATTTTAGCCATGCTATTTTGTCTGCACTATTTGGTTGGGTCACCCATAAGAATAGTTTAGTTACACAATTAATACTAGTCTACTAGTTAAACTTTTTGCAAGTCTTATGAAAAGTTTATTGCATTGAAAAAAAGTTCAAATGTTGCAGTAGTGTCTGTCAACAACAAAAAAATTGAGAGGTCTAAAATAGTGTCTACTTTATATAAAAGTAAAGTTCCCCTTTCAGACCATAGGGCAGATGATGTAAAGGTCATCTGTTTTTGGGGCCAATGGTTTGAAAGGGTGTCATGTGGCTAGTACAATAACATACGCCCTTTACTTTTTCCCAACTAATATCAGGTAACCATAAGAGTTGGGTGGACCAAGCTTAAAATCTCTATCTTCACCAGGATTCGAACCCAGGAACCCTCAGTTCAGAAGCTAGTGGATTTACCACTCAGCTACTGCCCTTCTTTATATACATTATGCACATGAAAAGTGTTTGAGATTAACCAAAGTCATTTGAAGGAGGCCATTGGTGTTTAATTATTGACTCATAAAATATGCAACATTTTAAAAACTATCATTTCAAAAAATGTTGTTTTTATTATAGAAAGATTTAAAAACAAATAAAACAAGATGTTTAAAAAAAAAATTTTTTTGGGGGGGGGGGGGGAGGAAAGGGGTTAATTGAAAGAATTGTTCCATGTCTCTCTGAATCTTGTACTCTGTCAGTGCATACCATCACATTGATCTGTAAGGTGCACTAGAATAACTGAGCCACTCATACCTAAAGCAACTTACTTAAATGTCTATATTGAAATAGAAAACATGTAGCTACTTACATTAAAATATTTGAGCATCTCAGACATAGCATGAGCAAAACGACTTAAACTTGTCTGAAACACACAGAATAATGAGAACAATATTACTAAGGCAAAGCTGATGTAGGAAATGTCGGATGATCCTAAATTACACACAATTAGCACTAGATTTATCCTTTAAAGTTTAATTTTTCTAAAACATGAATTAAAAAAATGAACAAAGAAAATCAAAAGCTATGTAGTATAATATCAAAAATCATTCAGTATAATATCAAAAATCATTCAGTATAATATCAAAAATCATTCAGTATAATATCAAAAATCATTCAGTATAATATCAAAAATCATTCAGTATAATATCAAAAATCCATAATTAGTGACAAAAAAAGTTGATAAAAAATGAAATGTATTAATAAAGATAAAAATTGAGAGTTTCTTTTTTTTTTGTTTAATGGGTTGAAGAAGAATACAATTTTAGTGAGGAGGTCAGTTTCAAAGGTTTTAAAATGAAATCAAATCAAAGGTTGAATAAAAACAAACAACACATATATATTGCCCAATGCTATCTTAAGAAATGAATGCTCAGACATCCATTAACTAGATAACTAGGCCCCAAACAGTAGACATTTTAATTAATAAGCAATAAAAATATCTGGATTTTCACTCATTCTACAGTAATCAAAAAAATAAAATTCTTCCATAGAACAAAAGTCAGTCCACTTATTTGTATGAATTTTTTATCTAATTATTTTCTTAATATCTATATTTATCTTTTTTGGGGGGGGGGGGGGGGACAAAAACCTGATGACAATACTAAAATAGCAGTATAAGACTTTCAAAAACCTGAATAAGTAATTATAATTAGCATGAGACTTTACTGTAATGAAATCATTACACAAGTTCTATTGAACACAACAGTATTTGTGGACAACAAAAAATGTCAACTGTTAAACTATGATAACTACTGATTCTCTTAATTTTTGTTTACTCCTCTGGCCCTATTATAAGAGAAATTGGAGGTGCATTAGAGGTTAAAATTCTAAGTTAAACTTGTTGGATCCTGTAACTTGAATGACTTCAGTCATTACATAAGATAACATTATGAGGGTTTCACTAGCATAATAAGGCTAGCTATTATCCTATAAATTTAATAGGTCAAATAGCAAGCTGTTGAAGTTGTATACAATAGTCATGTGAAAAGTTTGAATCCAGAAAAGAAAAATAATACTGTTTGGACCTATTTTGAGCTTACCAAAGAGTATTTGTATAGTTTGAGTAGATAAGTAAAATGAATATAAATGATATTGCATCTTCAAACAAATACAAGTTTAAGATAATTTTCTGTATATGGGAACATCTATACTAGTAGAAAGTAAGGTGTATGTATGTATATATATATATATATATATATATATATATATATATATATATATATATATATATATATATATATATATATATATATATATATATATATATATATATATATATATGTATGTATGTATATATGTATGTGTGTGTGTGTTTGTGTGTGTGTGTCCCATATAGAAATAAAAACAGCTTGGCCAATCTGATAAGACTTGGCAGAAATGTTCCTTGGGTACTAACTTAGACCATGATGTATGTATTGTAGCCCTAAAACAAACTGAAGACCCTCAAAAAAAAGTTGACCAACTCTATGATAGCATTATAATTTCATCGATCTAGGCCATGTTTACACGAGAAAAGATTGAAAGGATCTAGTAGATCTAGATCTAATTTTAAGAACTACACTTTGCACAGATATTTTTTTACTTTGACACATGAAAATACAAAATATAGTCTATTGAGTTCATTATTTAATAAATTTCAAAAGCATTTCTACATAAATTCTTTCCTTATATCTGTGAATTTAGAATTCCTGACGTACATTCTTTCATTAGACATTACCCGAAAGGTTACACATCTCATTCCTAGTTCTAAAACTCTAATTCAACTCTAAGATAATAGTAGAACTTCTCTTCCCAAAGATAGTTTTATACTTTAACACACAAACATATTAATTATAGTCCATTCATTTCACATTTTAATAAAATTAACATTCGAATTTGTTTTTCAAAAGCATTTTTCATACATTCATTTGCTCTAGCTGCAATGCGGTGTTGGCAGACATTTTAATATTTCTATTCATGTGTCGCACAAACCTTACATGTGCAGTGAAAACACGCTGTGACTGGACAGGAAAATGAGGCTCTATATGGGGGATATTAAATATACTAACATAAAATAATAAACTTATTGAATCTTAAATTCAAAATTAAAGGTTGTATAGATCAGGAATGTTTAGTGAAAGTAGATGTATTTTACTTAATTTAAACAAATGAATTTAAGTTTAATCTAGGTCAAAAACTATATTAGACTCTAGATCTAGATCTCAATATATATGCATGGACTTAGGTCGATGAGCTATTTTAATAGCACTATTCATACTATTTTTACATTCACGCATTCCCTTTACTTATAACATTATTATTTTGTTTTATTATTTGTAATTATTATTATAGCTTTTATATAGCGCTACTTTAATGCGTATAGAATGCTCAGAGCGCTATGGTCCATTCACATTTGTTCCTGTGCTGCCTTTAGGTGCTCAGTAAACACAGCTCAACTGGAGTCAGGTGTCGAGCCTCGAGCCTCCTTCATAGGTAGCCAAGCTAAGTTCAAGCATACTCAGCCTCTTGACCACGCTTCCCACAAACTATTCTAATGTACTATATCAGTAACACGCATATTGAGACCCGCTGGCAACATATGGCTAGTATATATATATATTATATAATAATAATTAATTTTATTATAATTAAACACATAAACTTACTAATTATAGTCCATTCATTTATATTTTAATCAAATTAACATTCAAATTTGTTTTTCTAAAGTATTTTTACATTCATTCGTATGCCATGAGTGCATAAATATTCTTGATATCGCATGCTTCTAAATATAGATCTATACACAAGCCAATGTTTTTATAAAAAATTGGATTCAGGTCAATTAGCTATTTTTAGCTCCATTCATAGTATTTTTTATTCATGAATTCATGCATTCACTTTACTTATAACATTATTATTTTCTTTAATTGTTTCTAATGCACTATAGGTGACTATATCAGCAATACGCAAGTTAAGACCCGAGGGCAGCGGGTTATATCTGTCTAGTTTAAAATAAAGGATGTGATCAATGTATGGAACAGAAGCAGCCAAAAGATACAAATGTCAGACCAATTTGCTCTTCTTTGCATCATCTGCCCTATAGATCACAAAATCTGAAAGGGACACTTTATGCTCTTCAATGCCTGCACATGCTCATCTAATTGTTCTTCTAACCAATCAATGTGTATATCAAGGAGAACTAAGGTCATTCAGAAAATAAAAAAATGGTCAATACTAGAGCCATGCACAATGCAGCATACAGAGCTCATGTGAACTTCATGGCCATTCAAACTAGCAATGACGACAAAGGTCAGTGTAAACTAGGGGTGCACCGGATAGTACTTTTTGATATCCGGCCGGAGCCGGATATGACCGGATAGTCAAATTTGATATTCGGCCGGTGCCGGAGCCGAATACCTGAGTGTTTTGTAAATAGCTTGTATTGCTGAGCATTTTACGAAACTGTTAAATAACTGTTAAATAATAATTTTTTGGTATTATTTTTTTCCTTTTATATACCTTATTGTTTTAAACTCTTTTGCTGATTGATTTATTAAAGATTAACAGTATTTATAAACATAAATTAATCTGTGTAGCATGAGCGTGTCTGTGTGTATGTATGAGGCCACCAACTATAAAGGCTGTGTGTTGGAGGGTCAATGTAAAATATGTTAGTATATATTTAACTAGTTACTAATGTAAATCTCTCATCTGGCTTGTATGGTGGTTGGATGTATGTGTTCAATAATTTCTGACCAACAACTGGTCATCAGACTTGTAATTTTAAGTCCAAAGACTGCTTCTGGTTCTGGCTTCAAGGGCTTAATACTGATAGCTGTTAGTTAATAGTTGGAATCTGAAGCGTAGTAGGTCATATACTTATTAATCCATTTGCGGCAAACGATTTTTTATTAACAGCAGGAACATCTATTATACCTACTCATAGCCTGAGCTTTAAATGTTGCGAAGCATAGATTTAATTGTAGTCTGTAGGCCTATTATTGTTATCAATGTTTAGATCTACTGTTATATAGATCTAAGAGAATTAGGAAAAACAACTATAAAAGAAACAAAATCACCCACACCCTCCCTACCAAAAAAACCCAACATAAATAGACTTTGTGTTCGACTGATTGTAACAACCTGGTCAGATAGACTTAGTGAGCCTACACATGTAGTCCTAGTGTAGTGTGTATAGTTGATGGTGTTGACCTTCACGCGTTTTTTTTTCCTTGGGCATACGCAATAGTGTTTAGTGTGCAGGCGAAAAAAGATAACACATTGGCATGATCAGTCAAGCATATAGATAAATTACCTCTGTACCTTAGTTACAGAGGTCAAGTGTTTCTTAACATTCCAGCATATTTTTCTTTTGTTTGCTAGATCTAATTGTGGTGCTTTAGATCAATTTATTTTCTGCGATGTTAAATTTAACTGTAAGGTTTTCCTTTAAATATTAAGTCAATAGAATTAAACAATGAAATTAATTTTCTTTCTAAAGGTTTTAATACAAGGGGAAAAATACATACACGCACACATGCACATATTACTTTTATTTTATTGTGCAACGAACGTGTGTTCAGCGCCCTAAATGACATTTCTCTCCAAGTAAACAAACTTAGTGTCACCATCTAGTGACCTCTAGACAGTCTCAATATGTCTTAACAATTTGCGTTAATCCATTCTGGCTTAAGAATGGTCAATGTCTATATTCTCTATCAATACATGTCATGGATTAAACAAATAAGAAGTTGGGGGTGTTGAGTCTCTTGAGCCCTCCCTTTAAATACCCTTGGTCAGTGTCTGTTTGGCTTGTAGTCCTGACTCATACGTGAGACTTAACTCAAAGTAAACAAACTTATTACCCGTCCAATGGTATAAAAGGTGTGGTTTGTGGTCCAGACCCTTGATTGACAACCTATCTCATAATAAACTAACTCATACCAAATTAACCTTATAGAGATTTGGCTTGTAGTCCCGCCTCTAATAAAAATTATAATCCAAGTAAACAAACTCAGTTCCCTCATAAGATGTGACCTCTAGACAGTGTCGACACGTTGACATCTGGCTTAATGTGGTCAGCTGCCTATTTGTGAACTCAATGTTATGGACTAAACAAACAAAAGGAGGTGGGGGTAGCTCATCTCTACCTCTGGAGATACACCCGCACATCTTGACAGATTATCAGCGTGACTAAGTAAAGGAATATGACATGTTTACTAGACCACTCAAAGGTCAAGACAAGCCAGTGTGCCAGACATCGTTGCTACGTATGTAATACGAATTTATAATGTAAAGTCTAGTCCCCCCCCCCCCAATAACAAACCTAGTTCCCTCGTGTGACCTCTAGAGAGTGCTTACGTCCATCGTATCTGACTTGGGGTCACCTGTCAATCAATGAACTCAATGTGATGGGCTAAACAAATAAAAGGGGGAGGGAACTGTTCATCTAGAAATATACCTTGTTACCTTAGAGGTGTGGCTCTTGTAGTCCAGCCCCCCCCCCCCCAATAAAGATTAATTACTAAGTAAACAAACTCAGTTCCCTCGAAAGGTGTGACCACTAGAGAGTGTCTATACGCTGACATTAAACCTACGACCATCGTATTTAACTTGTGGTTACCTGCCTCAATGTGATGGACTAAACAAATAAAAGGGGGTGGGAGTTGTTCATCTCTACCTCTGGAGATATACCCGCACAGCTAGACAGACGTCTGGTCAGCATGACGTAGTCAAGGAATGTAACATTTTAATATGTTAAACAACTTACTCAAATGTCAAGACAAAATGAAAAAAGTGCCAGCCGTTGCATATCTGTATGTAAAGCGCATTTATGATGTAAAGTTTCATCTCTATATTAAGTTATTAACATGCCTTGTCTTTATAATAAACGATGTTTGGTGCATATTTATAATGGCTCTATTTTTAAGCACATTATTTTGTTTTCATATAAACATTAATACATTCTATAACAGACAGTAATGGAACGAGGTCCACTTTATGCATATTAAATAGGTGTATTTTTACTATCCGGTTTACTATCCGGTAGTGATATCCGACCGGAGCCGGATAGCACCGGATAGTAAAAAATGCCGGATATTCGCCAGAAGCCGGAGCCGGAGGGACTATCCGGTGCACCCCTAGTGTAAACAGGAACAAGCAGAAGGCAATCAGACTGCCACTGTGGAAATTAGACACAAGGGTGCAGAGCTGGCTGAGCAAATGGGACAGGCTGTGTGGAAGAGAGTGGTGTTAGGGAGAGACAGAGAGTAAGAGAGATAGAGACAGAGAGAGAGAGAGAGAGAGAGAGAAAGAGCTTGTTAAGTGTAATTTTTCTGTATATACCAACAGCTGATCTACTCATACTAGATATATTACCAAAAAAAAAACAATAGTTGGTTCAGCCATACTTTTCAATTCATTTATTGATTGTGATGTGCAATAACTTTTTAAACTTATTCATGTTTCATTTCAATTTTCTTAACAGATATTCACTAAATGTTCTAATATCCTGCTACTTAATTTATTTTTTTGGGTTGGGGGGGGGGAGGGGTTAGGGAGGAAGATTATCTCTGTTACAGCGCAAAGGATTTTTAAAAAGTTTTTTTTTTAGTTCAAGTATGTCAACCAAAAGTTTAGAATTCTCCACTGATATGTACTGGTACCTTTTCTTTTCTAAAGAATCCTGACATAATGTGTAGCTCATTTGAAAGATAGTAAAGAAAAACAAAAATAGGTATATAAAAAGAATGAGATTTTAAAAATTATTTTGCATTCAATATTCACAGGAAACATTAATGCTAAAACAAATTATTCAATTCTCCAATGTTTGTATACTCTGACATGCTGAAAAAAATAACAGCCAACACTGATACATGCAAATTAAGAAAAAAAAATGTTTGTCACAGAATCATTTCCCATTACTTATTATGAAAAGACAATGCCATACAATTTCTTGACAAACGAAATAAAAAACAATTACAATACTTCGTTTTATTAATGTACCAAGTTCTAAGACTGTTTTAATAATAAAATAAAATATGACACATTATGTCAGGATTCTTTAGAATTGTTTTTTTTTGGTAATATATCTAGTATGAGTAGATCAGCTGTTGGTATATACAGAAAAATTACACTTAACAAGCTCTTTCTCTCTCTCTCTTTTTTTTTTGTTTCCTCTAAAACTATCCAGCAGATAGATTTCATGTTTAGAAATTTTCCAATTTTAACAAAGCTACCAGACAACTATGAAACAAGAAGTGTATGATTAAATTTAAATTTGGATTTAAACTTGTAGTTGAGTCTTTTATTAGGATTCCTAAATAATGACAACATTATAGTTTTACCCAATAGCTTAGTGACAAGGTTTTAATGAATTATGATGATAATTATTAACTCAATAAAAAAATACACATATTTAGAAAACAATAATTGTACCTATTAAATTTTAAGTTATGTAATATAATTCTCAAACCTTATTTAACTTATTCTTAAATTTATAATGTATGACATTAAAATGTAGATATAAATACATGTATTATGGCTAAAAAAAATTTTTTTAATTTAAAAACTTGGGGGGGGGGGGGGGGGGGCAAAGGGGGGAGTGCATTAAGTTAAATGAATAAAAAAACAACAACAAAACAGAATACTCAATTCATTTTTTAAACAAGAATTTAAAATCATTTTTTTCTTGTATTTAACATAAAAAACTTAGGAAAAAAAAATGGTGTGGAGAGGGAGAGAAAGTGTAAGAGAAAGGAAAGAGAAACAGAAAGAAAGATGGGAGTTTAAGATCTTAGGCTTATCTAACATTCAAGATTAAACTTGAAACTGGCAACAAATAGAAAAGAAACAATACAAACATTACAAACTAAATTGTATGCAAATTATAAACCAACTCAAAAGTATACACACAAAAATGTTATGCACTGCTCCAACCAACTCTAGGCCAGTAGATACTGCTACTTTAAATGCACTATCTATAAGCTTCCCTCTTATCACCCATCAGTAATGTCTTGAATTAGTAGAAAGAATTCAAAACATAAAAAGGAATAACATATCTAAGTTTGTAATTTACTAATTGCATATTGAATTCCTCACCAAATTTAATTCAAAAAAGGATTTTTTTTTCCAACAACCCTTTACCTTAGACCCCAAAAAACCTGAGCAACAGCCTGTTAAAATGAGTCCTCTTGAACTGATATTAGGGATTTCTAGAACTAGGTCATGAACCCACTATATAAGTCAATAAAGAATAGTTAGTGTGGTGGGAGTGTACAAGACAAAAGTAGACTACAAGATGCAGAGTGAACAAGACTTTGGCTTGCTGTTGTGTGGAATGTTTTTCAACAGCCAATACAGACTAGTCATACTTACAGACACTTTAGCATTATCCTGTAGTGATAGGGTTCAATACATTGTCAATACAGAGAAATAATAGTCAAAACTAAAGAGTTAAAAACAAAACAAATTGTCTCAAGCTTTAAAAAAACAACTTTCGATTTTGTGACATTACTAAAGGCCCAATGATTTTTTTTTCATAGGAACAGATTTATAACTGTATGAAACATTTGGACCAAAAATGAAAATAAAATAATGTATTCTGTTGGTACCACAAAACAATGCTGAAGTTAGTTTACCCACTGATCAATTTAAATAAAAGTAAAGACTTAACTTGGAAATACTAAAAGAACTAAACAAACATATTGTGACACAAAACAGGGGAATAGCTTTTGAAAACAGTTAATGTGACATTCAGGACCTAATTGTAATAGTCAATCAGCTATAGTTAGCTACTAGCAAACTATCAGAGGTACTTAACAATGTGTCCACACAAGGTGAAATTTACTACAGTCTAGATGCAACATACACAATGTGTGACTAATTTCATTTTTTTGACTAAACAGATTGGTACACCATCATCATCAGTACAAAGTTAACCTACACAGAAGAAAAAAGTAAGGGTTCAAATACTAAACATAAAATGAAAACATAAACTTAGTGTTGTGACTCATACTACACTTGCAATGAAACAAAGAAAAGACTTATAACAGACAGATTCAAGTTGTATACAGCTATTATAACAGACAGATTCAAGTCGTATACAACTATTATAACAGACAGATTCAAGTCGTATACAACTATTATAACAGACAGATTCAAGTCGTATACAACTATTATAACAGACAGATTCAAGTCGTATACAACTATTATAACAGACAGATTCAAGTCAAATCCAACTATTATAACAGACAGTTTCAAGTCGTATACAACTATTATAACAGACAGATTCAAGTCAAATCCAACTATTATAACAGACAGTTTCAAGTCATATACAACTATTATAACAGACAGATTCAAGTTGTATACAATCATTATAACAGACAGATTCAAGTCGAGTATACAACTATTATAACTGACAGATTCAAGTCAAACACAGACAATGAATAGTAAAACGGACTAAAATATTAACTAATAATTTTAATGTTTCTAAACAGATTTCCACAAAACTATTCCTAAATAGACTTCTATAATACAATAAATATGGGTCTAACAATATGATTACTTGTTGAAGAAGGCAAAAGAAATGATGGGAATATGAAAGAACACCTTTTAAGTGAAACTTCAATCAGACAGAACACATTGGTCAACCAGATAAATGTGTTGCCACAAATGTCCAATGGACCAAGGGACTCTAGAAACTTGTTTTTTTTATCTCCCTTTTCAAAATATTCTGTTAAAAATGATGAAAAGTGAGTAGTGTGGTGCAATGGCAAAACAGTGTGATTGAAAATAAATGGTAGAGAAGAGGAAACCAACTTACAGTATAGATAAGAATTAGGTTTATTAATACAATTGAGATATTTTTGTAATTAAAATATAAAAGTGTAAGCCAGTATTTGTACTAGTACCGAGATAAAAGTTTTGTTTTGTTTTGTAAAATGTTTTTACATATTTCGGATGTTCCTTCAGAGTTGAAGATAGTTTACTTCCTAGTCCAAACCTCCCGCAGGACGACGGGGGATGGGAGCGGGCAGGGTTTGAACCCAGGACCATCGATAAATCCAAACAGCAATCCAGCGCGCAAACCGCACAACCAGGCAGCCATTTTATGTTGTAATAGTATATTCGTGTATAGTGTAAGCATTAGACTACAAACTGCATTTATCAAACTGTGTGAGCAAAGAGTAAAGCCCATAGTGTACATGAAGAAGTCTGTTGCTTATACTACAAGGCTTGTGAACAAAATTTGAGTATGTGTAATGCCTTAGTGCATTGTGGAGAAATAATAATATGATGATGAATCACATGTTATTAGAGTAATTAACCAAGAAAAAGATATACATCTGTAGCTCTTCTTTCTCATAATAATAACGGAATGAACAAAATCAATTATAATGAGCGAGAAGATTGTACTTTAAAGGTTCATTTTTGTGGGATAAATACTTCAAGTATTAAGCTAGCAGTTTGTAAAAAAATAATGAAAAATTATTCAATATTTTTTGGAAAGATTTCATTGACCTTTTTTTTCCAACATTTTTTACACTCATATATTAAACAAAATAATTTTTTGTTTAAAAGACAGAAAAGACAAAGACAGTAATTACATTTGTTTCCCTTCTCCTCTTTGGTCCTCCAAAAGTTAACACTTAAAGACCTTAGCTACACAGGAATATTTGGCAGATTGTAGATCATTTTTAAATTGGTGCATTAATTAGCAATAAGACAAGTAACAATTAAAAGTATGAAAAATTTCATCTGACAATTACCAGAAAAAGCCCAGCAAATAACTAAATAGATGCAAACTGACTTACCGACACAAGAGTATCGTCATTGAAATAATTGGCCAGATCCCTGACACCAACAACAAAACCACTAAAACAAAACAGGAAAATATGAGAGAAAATTATGGATAATTAAATATGTCAATAATTAAATTCAAGATGTATTCATCATATTTGTTGTGTTCCACTGTACATAGTAACATATTCATTTCAATGAGTGTTTGATGATGATTATAAAACAATCTTCCATACAGATTTAAGAAAAAGTATAATGTATTCATTTCACTTCTTGTCAAGGAAGGATACATTTTGATGATTTTTTAATGGAACATCTCAAAATATAAATGTTCTTGACAGCTAAAATAAAGTCCTCAAGAAGGCTGGTATTTTTGTTTTGTCTCAAGGACAATAAATGATTGCTGGAGAAAGTGAAGGTGTTTAATCCTTCCTGAATCCTAACATTCAACATTTAAAATCAATGAGAAAAGAAAAACTTTAACTTCAACTCTCCAGTGCACCTGTGAGTCTCCAAAGGTAACTATTTGTATATAATCTTAACTGCCAAAGTAGTTTTAAAAATTCAATACACTAACATAATAAAAGCGGACATTGTTTTTCTTTTACAAAAAGGAACAATTAGGTCATTAAGCTATTGATTTACCTGGATGCGTTGCTGAACATTTTACCAGCTTCAATCATTGCAGTACACTGTTTTACAAGCTATAAACAATTCAGAATAAATAAATTCATTAATGAACCTAACAAAAAGTGGCCAAGACTTACAAAAAGATAAACTTAGGCTAACTAGTTGACAATACATAATACTACAAAAAAAAAATTTAAACAGGTTTATAATTGCATTTAACACTTAAAAATCATTTTATAATAGCCCTACACTACAGAAAAAAAGAAAACTTTCTAAAACAATGCTTATATATATTAAAACGAACTAAAAAGAAAATAATTTTTAGTTATGTCTCACTACACATTTAGCCTAAAAATTTTGGCAGTGAAAATTCAAAGCGTTTGGTTTGTTTAGTAATGATTCAAATTGGAAATCTGAATATTTTGATTATATATAATGATTTAATGAGGCAAGATTACTTTTAAGAACAAACCTTATCCAATCGAGATTCCAAAGCTTCAATATCATTTTCAGCATCTTCAAGAGAGGCTCTGAAAAGAATAATTGGAAAAAAGATAGAAATATCAACATCAATGTCAGTCGTGACCAAACAATATGTTAAGAAAAGTTTTAAAATCCAATGAGGCAGGAGCCACAAAAAAAGGATGTGGATTTTTTGCTATGATTTTGTTTATTTTAGGTGAGATTTTAATACTAAACCATCACTTATCCCAGCACAGCCAAGGAGGTATTGAGTTTAAAACCCCCACAAGTTTTTTTTTTAGTTAAACCCCCCTCTTCTATACAACAAAACCCCCCAAAAAATAATGCAAACGACAATACCCAAATTCCAACAGCATAGTTAAAGAAGATTCTGATTTTAAACCCCCCTCCAAAATTTAAGATAAAACCCCCTCTTCAATATAAGACTATCCATACATCAGTCACTAGATTCTCTGAGCGGGGTTTGCAGCTAAAAACCATGTCTTCAATATAAATAGAGCAAATTACACACTCAAAACTCTATGATTGTAGCCAAAACTGGGTTTTAAGTTTAAACCCCCCTTCAGCAGGGTTTGAAGCTAAAAATACCTCTTCAATATACACAAACCAAATAATGCACTGAAAATACTATGAGTGTAGCCAAGCCAAGGGGGATTTTTCATTTAAACCCACCTCCTCCAGAGGGCTTTAAAATCCTTGCAGATGGTTTTGTGTTTAAAATCCCTAATAAAGAGAGTTTTGAGGTTCAAAACCTCTCTCTTCAATTTTATTCTAAACCATACTACAGCCACCAAATTCTAATAGAGCGTAGGTATGGGGGTTTTAAATTTGTAGCATTCATACTCTCCCCCCTTGACTACTGCAATGCAGGGCTAGCAGGAATATATGATGACAAAATTGCCAAACTGAAGCGAATTCAGAACAATGCTGCACCAATAGTCCAATGGAAAACAAGATAAGATTCTGCTACTGTTCTCTTGAGCACACTTCCCATGAAAGCAAAAATTGACTACAATGTGGCCCCACTTTCTTGTCAGTGAATCTACCTAATTGAACTGAATGGGATCCAAAGCATGAATATTTTCAAAACACTCGCAGCTCAAACTAGTAGAATCTATGAAATTAACATAATTTTGATAGCCTTAGATTTAAAGTAAAATTTCAGAATTTTTATACAATGGCCCACGAAAAAGTTTCCTTTATGTTTTTGGTCTGCTCCTAAAAAAGTTAGCCCATCACAGATCTAACATTTATGTACATCAGAGAAAGATTATTGGCTTTTATCTTAATATTCAGTGTGATAAAATGGATAGCTTTTCCTGTCTTTTATCACCCACCTAATTCATTATTAAATCTGTCTAAAGGAAAATGATTTTAGCAAGCCACTGGCTGTTTTATTGAACAAGTATGCTTCCTAGCTGATCCACTGCAACTTAATGGAATTTCAAAGATCATCATCTTAGTCCTATTTCTCACCTTGTAACCTAGGAGTAAGTTCCTTGATAGCTAGACAATTTGTGGACTACCCCCAGCCCTCGAATGTACCTTCTATACCTTTTCTATGTTTTTTTTCGGTTTATAAGCCTGTATTTAGAACACTCTTTGTTCTCAGCTAAATCTCTATTATAGATTTATTCTCATTGATTCTAATAAATAATATCTTTGGACTTAAAGTGGTGAGTGGTCTGTGGCTTATGTTTCACTGCTATGTAGTTTTTGTTTACAAATAATAAATATATATCCATAGTTCAGTGTTAAACTTGAACCATCTTCTGAGAGCACATTAGTGAAGAAAAGTTTTGATTTTACTTGGAAGCTGATGTTACTCTTACAAACAGATTTTTTTCCACAATTTGCTCATGACAGCAGATATGCCAAGCTTTAATTGTTTTTTTATCTCTTTTGTTTAAATCCTCCATTGGATCTCTTGTTATGTTTGATGCTACAGAAAAATTATGGGTCTCAGATACTAGGAACAAAAAATAAATATATTATTATTGTTTTTATATAGCGCTACTTTTATGCTTATAGCTTTGGTCCAATCTCATTTGTGGACCGTTGGGGGGGGGGGGGGTGTATCTAGAAGTTGGTTTTCTGTGCTGCCTTTAGGCGCTCAGTAAACGCAACTTCTAGGTAGCCGAGACAGGCCAAGTTCAAGCGCACTTAGCCTCTCAACCACGCTTCCCACTAAGGTTAAATATAATGAGTTTGTGTACTTTTACAAGTCAACACACTGGATCGCAAAAAGGAGGAACTCAATATAATAATGTAATACAATAATGTAAAGAGACGAAAGCTGAGCTTTTTTGATCATATTACTCTGTTAAAAATCACATAATATTTTATTTTCATATTTCAGAAGTTATGTAATAACACAGTGACAGTCTTAGACTTTGACTTCTAATCTACATCTAGAAAGTCTAGTCTATTAGATATTATATCTAATCAAGAATCTACTCTAGTAGGCCTACATATAGATCTAGATCAATATTCTAGATCTATATTCATATATTGATATTTAATTATTTAGATAGAATCTAGATGACACTAGATCTATAAATAATATAATTAATATTATATTAGATATATAATTATAATACTAATAGATTTATAGATAGATTATTAGATAATAGTCTTTTAATACACTACTGAGTATAAACTCTTCTACCTAGATCATCAACTAGATCTAGATCTATAGCTAGATTCTAGTCTCTAGATTTAGAATTAATTTTTAAATATTAGTCTAGCAGACTCTAGTCTAGCACTAGACTAGATTCACTAGTCTGACTAGTTAGATCTAGTAACTATAGAGTCATAGACTATATAATATAGTATATAATAGAGTCAAGAGTCAGAGTGCTTACCTAAACTTTGGTGAGTCTTTTAGGCATTCTTTAAAATCAACGGTATGTTTCATTATTTATCGTAGAGCAGTTGATCCCCTCTGGCTAAAAAAAAAGGTCAATAATCTTGCCAATTAAATGTTATAATCCAACTGTTACCAATTCAGAAATAAACATTACTTTCAATACAATACATTTTTACTCCACCTACTTCCATTTACAGTGTAAGTGTTAGTTCCGGAGTAGTTTCCCTTACACTACACTCCATCTTTCAATCTAGTCTAGATCGAATCTTGAAATTAACTGGACCTTAGGAATTTAGATCTAGATATAGATCTTAACTAGATGTATATACTCTAGGTCTCTTTTTCTATTATTATTATTATTTGATTCGAGGAAGCAAGTGTATGCTTGAAAAGCTATGCTTACTTAAGCTATCGACTTGATCACCATCAATACCGGTATATGAAAATAAATTGAACGAATACCAGAAAAGTCTAATACGAGTATTACTAGAGACCGTAGGCCTACTAGTAGAGTTATAAGTAGATCTAGAGATAAATTGAGACCTACATATTTTGACCTCATAACTAGTCACCTAAGTCCATAAATGGTATATATATTATATATATATATATATATATATATTATATATATATATATATATATATATATATATATATATATATACAATTATAATATTTATTTTAAAAAAAAGAAATTACATATAGATCTACGTAACTAAGCACGTTATATTCCATGACGTATCCAATAGAATTTACAGTAGAACGTCGTTTATCCGAACGTTTATTATCCGGAGCGTCAAATATCCGGACCAGTTTTTTTTTTTTTTTTATCAACCACATGTACTGTAATGCACATATACTGTATGAATACGTTTTCGAACAGGCAATGCTCAACAGTTGTTTCGCGCGAGGCGAAAAGTGACGGAAAAACCCAAGGTGAGGTAAAATTGCGACATTTGTCACCTATTTTGCTCGTTCTTCACGCACGTGTCCCGCATGTGATGATTTTTAATATTCGTATAGTGTCCGGTTGCATATACTGCATGGATCGCTTCGGTTTTCGGTTATCCGAACAATCGCGTATCCGAACGGTGTCCGGTCCCAATTGAGTCGGATAAACGACGCTCTACTGTACAGCTTTAAACTCCTTCCAATAATAATTTAAAAAATAAAGAAAGAAAGAAAAAACTACAGTCAACAGAAATATTCTATGAGCGTATTAAAACTAAAGCAAAACTATTGTTATCCTCATCGTCGAGCATATAGCAATAGTTTGTCACTTGCTGGAAGCTTTAATAAAATAAATGTAGGCATACAAGAATTCAAGCCACAGAATTAAAAAAAAACAAGTAAAGCAAATTTCCGTCATTTGAGGTTCAACCCTACCTCAAATTAATAAATTTTTAATCGAAGAGAAGCAGGATGTTGCACTGCGAGACACCTCAGATTTTGCATCTTTTTAGTTTCAAATACATTAAATAACGCTTGGCTCCGGGGCTCCCTGGATCATTCCCGCCCCCTCCTCATTAACTCTCTATGTCAACTGTGTTACATTCATACCGTATGTGTATTTATGTTTATGTATTTTGTTTGTTTGTTTTCTTTAGTCTTCCTTGTTCTTCTATTCAGTGTGTCCACGTGTTTGTCTGAAGTAGGCTATGTTATAGTATGTATGTCACAGTCTTTTAATATTAGTCTATCATCTTCTTGTTCATGTCAATAAAATGGAGTTGTATCGTAAACATCATTGTTGTAATTAAATCTTAATTGATAATATAACAAACGGTCTATTAGTGTATTTCCCTTCCAGCAAGAGAATAAGCCATTAAATGCTTCTCTCGCAACAAAGGTGTTTCCCAAAGGATTACTAGCTAGTAGACCACGTAGGGGCCGTAGGCTATATATAGCGCACTTGTATAGGCCTACACACTCACTGGCTTTACATCAAGACTTCTATTCTAACGTAGATAACTGGACTTCTTTCCTACTCTAGATAGCTGGACTTAGTGTAATAATATTGATGTCAAACATGCAGGTGTGTGTATACTGTTTGATCTTATTATCTTAGAGATTTGTAAGGGGACCATCCATGACAGACTGTCTGGCTGTGATAATTAGTGTTGTTGATAGCCTAGTTGTTACAGCGTACGAGTGTTTGTATTTGAATGTGCAATGTTGAAAACTTTATAATTACTTAATAACTTACTATCTATGTAAGTACTAGTTGTTTATTAATACATTTAGCTGCTATTAGTTACATAACAATGAGTTATGTTGCAGATGAAAGATAAGATACACCAGGAAAATTATGTGATTATATTTAGTGCACATGGTTGATTTAAATGGCATTTAGACGAAACAGCCGCGCAGAGGCGACTCCACACATTAACATCTATCTGGAACAATCAGATAATCAAACATAAGATAGGACCACGTTCAAGTGGGGGCCCGTGGGGATTTTCAAATTCTCCCCCTCCTTCTCCCACCCTAGCTACGCCACTGTCTATGTAATAAAAAAAATATTTCTGGAAGATGTATTTCATTATAAATTAAAAAAAAAAAAAATTGGCTAAAATGTGGCTACTCAGATTTCAGAGGCGTGCATGTACATATTATATGGTTGGCATCAACTCCTGATACGCCTAGCTTGGCTAGTCTACTAGACCTACTACATTAACCAATGGAAGCACTAATTGTTGAGTTGCTATTTAGAAGTTTATTGATTTGATAGTGCAAACAAAATGGCTATAAAATTTCGCTATTCAGAATCCGGGGATTTGCCCCCTCCCCCTGACGGCGCACATGATTACCACTGCGATGCCGATTATAAAAATGACTCAATTGTTCTAGGCTTACATTAATTGATAACAGGCTAAATATTCGTATTTCATAAATTATGAACTACAAGTCAAAGGCCTTTTAAAATATATGCTAATTAAATTCACGATTGACTTAATTCCCTGAGCCGTTTAATTGTTTTAGGTAGTCCATGGAGTGAAGTTCTATGGGAAGGGGCGATTACCACTTTTATTTGACGTCTCATCACGAACTTGGCACGTAGTAACTGTTTTAATATTAAACATTTGGAAAAGAAAAGAATCTAAAAATAAACATTTAGCTCTCTTCATCAACACCGCGCGCTTGTGACTCAAAAGTGGATTTGGATCTGAAAGGATTCACTTTTTTTCGGTTGTTCGGCAAGTAGAATACACAACTCCGTCGTCTGCGTCTCATTTAGATTTAGAATGAAATGCTCTTCCAGACGAAGTCACCGCGATTCTTAGAAGTTTAGGCTGAATACTACTGATAAGAAACTCGAACTACCTGTGAAAAATCGTTTAAAAAAAAAAAAATCTTATCTTAAGTGTAATTGTAGGCCCATCAATTAGTTTGCATCAGTCAGGTCATTATATGGATAGACCTCAACTTCAATATATCTGTGCGATTAGAATTTTTTTTTATAATTGTTTTTGTTTGTCTTTCTCAATGCGCTATGATCTTATCGCTTTGTCTGGACCAGTAGTGAAAGGGGGATGGAAGGAGGTATCTTGGTGAATGTTGACATGATCGTTTATGCATATAACATTTTTCATGGGGGGGGGGGGGGGGGGGAGAGGAGGGAGGAGTGTTAGTCTTCAAGGGGACTAATTCAACTTATACCTCCACATCTATTAAGTACAATTTCTTTCCCGTGTTCGACATACCAAACAAAATAATTATCAATAGTTAATAAACTAACTGTTGTTTTTTTTTAAATTGATTCTTGTGTTGTCAGGTAAAAGAAATAATTGTGCAAAATTTCAGCTTAAGTTGAGATTGGGTGTGGCAGAAATAACCTGTACAAACTTAAACAGACGAAGTTCATTTAAAAAATAGTATAGATTTAAAACAAAAATAAACACTACTGTTACATATTAGTTGCTTTAACTCTGAAAAATACACAAATGAGCACCATTTCATCTAAATGTATGTATGAATTGTAACATCACTAAATTGTATGTATTGTATTACCGTAATAGGTTTTCTTTTTATAAATAAAAATGCTTGCATAATTGATTTTAATTTTTAAAACAAAATGCTAATTTTCAAAATACATTGCAAGCTGCAAAATATTTTAAATTGTATTTCTATAGCATTTAAGGTTTCTGACATCCAAAAGTAACAGACAGACAGACCATACTGAACTAACCGCGACATTTCCAATTTGTGGGGGCAGCAAAATACAAAACAAAACATTCGAATAAACTTTTTATTAGAAGTATAATCAAAACGGCAAGAAGATCTTAATCCATGTACATTAATAAATAGATGCATAGAAGAGATACAATAAAGAGTCACAAATATTGAAGGAATTCAATCAAATAATAAAATTTGAAAGTGACACTGGTCACATCCTTTGAAAAAAAAAAAGGAAAGCATTGTAGCTTACAGATCTGCATAAGGAGAATTATAAATATTACTGATTTTAAAAAAAATAATTGTTACAAAAAATACTGAAGATAATAAATCTCAATTCCATTATTGAACCAAGTAAAAGACAAAAGACAGAACAAGAAGATTAAGAAAGTAGTAGATCTGGTTTCAATTGTATAAAGATCTATTTTCATTGAGCTGGTGTAAATCAATATAGCAGTGAAAGGACTAAGAAGCTCACACAATCTCCATGTTACTAGAAATACAAGAAGTTTTTTTTTCTTGCAGTGTTGAATATTGCAGCACATACACAGCATAATACTGCTCAGTACATTTAGGTCTACAATACAGACGATAACAAGGGACATAACTTTGCTGCCCAGTGACTGATGGGAAAATCACATTTGATGGTGATCAATGCCAATTATGATATTAACAAAAGCATACAATCAAATAGCAAAATCATTTTGAAACTAATGTTTGCTGCATACAATATTATAGACAATTTTTTTCTATTAAAAAATTTTCATTGGCCTTTTTACTTTTAAAAAAAAAAATACAATGTAATTTTTTAATACAAGATATATGGTCTTTCACACAATTTAGGTAAATGAAAACATTTAATACTCCAATGAAATACCCAAGATGTACATGTATTATGCACATCAAAATACAGTATGCAAAGCAACATTATGTCTAGCTTTGTACTTAGTAAAAAAGATTATGGTGTTTTACATTTGATTAATAAATATAAAATAAAGGAAGTTTTTTTTTTCTTATTTTTGTGCATCTCATAAAAATTATAAATACTAGGAACATATTTTGAACATAGCAAATCTAAGTACCAGCTTCTAATTTACTGGAAGATACCACTGTGGGCCATTGATATGTTTACAATATCAAATGAATGACAAAAAAAAAAAAAGCTAATAAATAGACTATCTATTTTATACACATGTATTCACTATAATGTTTTAATAAATTTTAAATAACATTCAGTTTATACTATATTTTTCTAAACTAATCTCCAAAGGCAAGGAGATAATAATACTATGAGACTATCATTCACAACAAATCAACCATACCTAAGTGATGTCTACAGTAAATAAATGCAATAAGAACATTAAGTCCCATTTGACTTACCTAGGAGATGTTTAACAGAGAAACATACAGTACTCAGTGATATTTTTGAGATTGCAATCATAAAAGCCATACAGGAAGATCATTGATGCTTTAGACTACAATATGGCAACTCGAGGAATAACTATGCACCAGCCATTAAAATCTCTAGTGTATATTTGTGTATAGATTTGAGTAAGGATCAACTGCAATTAATAAGATGAATATCTCATGGTTCTTAAAAAGTCTGATTTCAGCTTTATTAAAGGGTAATATTCCAAGCACTGAGTTAAA
This sequence comes from Biomphalaria sudanica, assembly GCA_036873155.1. Classification (NCBI taxonomy): domain Eukaryota; kingdom Metazoa; phylum Mollusca; class Gastropoda; family Planorbidae; genus Biomphalaria; species Biomphalaria sudanica. Next base: position 3,005,928 of record JAZGLO010006718.1, on the reverse strand, counting down.
CTGGCATTAGAAAGATTTTACAATATGTTCACATAATAAATATCCCTTTCATAAAAATTATGAATTTATGCCCATAATGTAATAAAATGTTTCAAGTTTTAATTCATTCCACACAGCATACACAGAAATAAATATTGAATGGTTGCCCAAGAAAAGGCTTAGATCTTAACAAGGTGAATACTAAAGTGTATGTTTCCTCTTTTAATACATTGATTGTTATGCTAAGTGTATATTTTTTACAAAATCTAAGTAATTAGGTCGAAGTTAAGTGTAAAGTGCGTCATTGTCATTAGCTGAACAAGACAATTAAAAAAATACAAATAAAATAAACTATGAAGTAAAGGTTCTTAATTAAGGTGGCCAAAAATATTGTAATCAAAGTAATTAATTGAAAAAAAAAACATCTTTAAAAAATGTCAAAATTTAACTTTAAAAAATCCTTTGCATTTTACTTTTGATTCCAGCTAAAGCTGTACTGTTACAAGTATCATTAGGTCAATGTATATTTATTATTAAAAAAATAGTGAATAGATGTATATATGTAAGTAGAAGGGAACTTAAGTTAAACTTAAGCTAAAGTAATTGAAGTAATGGACAACATTCAAAATCATAGGGTTACATCATGAATAGTGTCAAATCAAACTCTTGGAAGTACATTATATCAATATCACATTTAGCTCCATATTATTTGTACAACAGAATTTGCATTATAGTAATATTATTTAATGAAATTATCATATCAGTAATTGTTAAACACATATTTATTTTTTATCAAATATAAATAATTTATAGAAAAGCTGATATATAAATGTGACAATAATGCTTATACAAAAACTTAGCCTTTAAAAAAATGACTTGCCAAGATTAAGAAAAAAGAAAGAAAAAAATGTCAAATAGTTTTGATTTAGATGCTAAACAGATCATATGAAAGATAAATCTACACTATGTATCACAAAGCTCCAATAATTTTTACTAAGCTTCAAACATAAAATCCTTTAATGGCACCATAGATAGATATCAATATTTAACACTTAATTATTTTCTTCAATAGATCACTTCCAATTCAAAGACAAACAATAGAAGTAAAAATACAATCCAAATAAGAACAATTCTATTATTGAAAAAAAAAAATTAGCAATAAAAAAATACCAAATACAGAAAAAAGCTTTAATAGTATTTTCCAATTAAGTCAAAAAATTGTAAAGTGTAATTAGTTTTTAAATGGCACCAATGCTTTATGGCAATATAAACCATTACATAAACAAGATCATTAACAAAATGGCTAATATCAAAGTTTTGTTTGAATCAAAACACACAGTGCCTTATTTCAAATGGCTTCACACATAGGTCAGCATTTTATTGTCAAGTTCAATCTATTCTTGGTACAATAATATTCAAAACAAATACTGATTATCAACAAAAACAAGGTGTAGAAAACACATGCACACATATTAGGAACATCAAAGTTTGCTGATAGGGTAAGTTGATTTATCTATTATACCAATTTTAGATGGAATATACTATGAGTAAAATAAAGCACCATTTTGATTGTATTATGAAATACTCATCAGTTTATGTTGAGAGTAAAAGTAATTTTTTTTTGGATGACGTAACAATTCAACAGTAATAAATACCTAAGTGATCTATCATGAGGAAGACAACATTATTAATATCAAGAGCAAAACAATAAGTAACTTTATTATTCTTGGACTTCTTGTTAATAGGTTTTAAAATATACAAAAGTGATCAAACATAAATGTAGAATCATTTGCATTGTTTTATCAAAAAACCCTTTTGTCATTGTTAATAGCCAATATTAATTTGTAACTTTCTTAGTACAAAAAGAGTAAAATAAAATTGTTTCTTATGTTTACACAATGGAATAATTCTCTAAACAATACAACCTGCAGATATCTGACTTCAACATGGTCAAAGTGTGTGAATCTAGGCCTAGATTATTCAACTTTGTTGAAAAGATTGGCCTTTTCTTTAAAAGCTTTCTTTCTCTCTTTGGCTTCCTCTGCTTGCTTCTTCTTCTCTTCCTGTTCTTGTCGAATCTCTTGTTCAAATTTACAGCTTTCAGTCTGTTTCTGGATCTGTTAGGTAACCAAAAGAAATGTAAAAATTGATCAAATTTAATTGGGGGCAGTACAAAAGTAAGATATTCAATCTTCACAATGCCTCCACATGACTAGATTATGAAATGTGAAAAGAAAAGTAAATCACTACTTTAAGTTGGGTAACAATACAATTTGACTCAGATTTTTGAGTGAACTTTGTGTATTAATTAACTCAAAAATACTACTTTTATTTATCTAGAATCAAATTTATATTTTTGGAGAAACTATTGACATTACAAAAACATTATGTATGTAACAGTATGTAATAGGTTTGATCTATTAGTACAAAAACATGTGGTGAAAGAAAAAAATGTGATCAGAAATTTCTGCAGAAAAATTATTTCATTTTTTAGTCTAGTAGTCTTGCTAAAAAACTATTTTAAAATTATTTTTTCATTGTTATTTAAAAAAGATATCTTCCATCTAATGATGTTCTCTCCAATTAATAGAACTAAACCATCTAAAAAGTAGGTACTTATTTTCTTGTTCCATTGTTTCAAACATAAAATATTTCCAACCTTAGCTTGAAAAAAGTTCTTGGCACCTTTAACACCTTCAACATCAACATCAATTTCATCCATGTTTTTATAGAGTTCATACAAGCCGCTGTCTTCCTGAAGTTCTCCAGCAGCTGCTTTGCGAAATATTAACAAAAACTGGTGGAGAAAAAGATTTTTAAGATTTTGTAAATTCTTGGTTTTCTTTTATGAATGGATGGGTGACAATAACATTACAAAACAAAAATTGAGCTTCATTATTGACTTTAAGCAATGCAATGCAATCTCAAAACAAAAATTAAGAACTAAGGAGTCTTTGAATAGAGATTATTTTCATTGCAATTACTTTTTAATAAATTTTTGTTATTACTCCATTATAATAGTTTTAAATCAATTGATGTTGAATGAAAATGTGTGCCTATGTCACTGATTACAGGAAGTTAATTTTTATTTGTTTAAAAATTCACTTTAAGCATATCTAAAATTACTTTTATCAGATGTGCAGGTGTATAAATCAATGGCAAGACCAACATAAAAACAGGCTATAGGAGCTGGTTATCTTTAAAATGCATGAATGAGACTGTGGCTGTTTTTTTTGCTTCCTATATACTAGAGCAGATACAATTAGTTTTCCATAGCACAGACCAAAATGAAGGTGTAAAAGTTTCTAATTAGTTTTTTAAATTTTACCTCTCTAAATGAAATTTTGTCATCCAAGTCTTCATCAACTTCTTTAATCATTTGCTTTAGTGAGACGTGAGTCTGAGGGGCACCCAACTTCTCCATCATCAGCTTCAGCTCCATCAAGTCAATGAATTTGTCTTTGCCTACATCATATCTACATATTGAGATGGCTTATTATATATTGTACAATGTAGATTTGCAAATATATAAACACAATTAGGAAAAATCAAGGTTTATAATAATTATTTATAGAGATAGCATGATCAACCAATTATAAATGATTTTTAAGTTGTAAAGAAACGAAAACAAAATTATTTTTCATGATGTCTACACTAAAGTCTAGAGCTATAAATCTATTAAGATCTAATAATATTAATACTTCTTAATAGTATAAATAGTTAATTAATAGATATAGATTATTATTATATTATTTATATAGAAGATTAATAGATTTCTATAATAGTAATAGATATAGATTATTATTATATTATTTATATAGAAGATTAATAGATTTCTATAATAGTAATAGATATAGATTATTATTATATTATTTATATAGAAGATTAATAGATTTCTATAATAGTAATAGACTAGAGTCACTAGCCTTACTAGTACTTAGTAGAGTGTAGACTCTAGAATAATCTATAGATATTATTTTTAGAATATTATATATAGATCTAATTTCTAATTAATCTGGGACTATAAGTATATAGTAGTATAAGTGACTAAGTCTAGTCAATCTAGATTACTTTACTAGACTCTAGATCTATAAATCTATCCTATATAGAATAAACTTTAGAAGTACTAGTAAGGCTAGAAGTTATATAATTACATAATATATAATAATATATTATTATAATTATTATATATATAATATATATATTTTATATATTATTATGCTAACAATGCTCTGTACCATACTAAGGACTAAGGTCTGGAAATAAAGTCTAACTTACTTATTAAAGGTTTTCTGAAAGTCTTGAATCTGCTTTCGGCTAAATTCTTTGAATTCCGTATAAGGATTAAAAACATTACTGGTTGGAAGAGGGGGAGCTCCCTCTTCGCCCTCATTAATTAGATTTCTGCGATTAAGTTTTGCTGCTAATTCGTCTGTTGCAGACATTCCCGGTGTGAATAAAGTTTATAAAGTGAATCGATTGATCAAATCTTAATTGCACATGAAAAAAAAAGCAACATAGACTAAACCCAGAGATATTGGTGATAGATCTAGATGCGCTGCTTTTTATTTACGTCTAGTCTATATAGATCTAGATCTAGATCTAAGTATCGTAATATATTTCCTTGTAGATCACATCTTTAACTCATTTCCTTGTGTATCACGTGGTTTTACTTCCGCAATCTTTTGTTGATTCACTTCATAATAATTTCGTTTTTCAGATTTCACATCATCTACCTGTCGTAGTTTGGTGAAATGTTTATTGGTATATAAAAATTTACACAAAATGAGAGCGCCGCTTTCTTCTATTATATTTATAGTACCAGGTGACCTAGCTTTGCACAGGTGAATAATTTGTTAAGGAAAGATATTTACTTATTTTGGAAACATTTTTGTAATGACAAAAATGAGCGATCGCTTAAAGACTCCCAATCCGAAGTGTTGCTCTCAGGGGCGGACTGGGTGTTAAAATCGGCCCGGGCATTTCTATACAATCCGACCGACAAAATTTAAATCCCATGATGTACATCCATTTCTAGTTCTACCTGTCCTCAGGATCATTATCTTATCTTATATAATACAGACGTTACTTCAAAAAAGAAGATGATTACGTCCTACGCGTCATGCATTTAGTCATGCATATTAACCAATGACTTAAATTCTGCCAAGTCACTGGTTTTTCTGGCTAGCTCGGGCAACCCATTCCATGCTCTAATAGCCCTAGGAAGTATTTGTACAAATTTGTCCTAGCATATGGGACGAGGTGTGTGCCTTTATCTTTGTGTCTTTCAGAGTATTTTATTAAATTTTGTTTTTGTATTTGAAGATTATGGTTCAGTGTTTTATGTATAATTGCTACTTTACTTTTGAGTCTTCTGTCCTGAAGGCTTTATAAATTTAGTGATTTTACTATAGGTGTTACTCTAGTCAAATGTGAATATTCATTTGTTATGAATCTCACTGCTCTATTTTGTGTCTGTTCCAGTTTCTTAATGTTTTCTTGAGTTGAGGGGTCCCAAACGCAGGATGCACATTCTATTATTGGCCTAACCAAGGTTAAATAACATTTTATTTTTATTTTCTTATTTGGTTTTTTAGAAATTTCATTTAATAAATCCTAATGCTTTGTTTGATTTTTTGATAGTTTCATCAATATGTGGATTCCATGACAGTTTTTCATTTATTATAACACCTAGGTATTTTGAGTTTTTAGTCTGTGTTACTGGTTTGCCATGAATAAGATAAGTGGAATTAATTTGTTTTAGTTTTTTTGTTACTTTTAACAACTGACATTTTTCTGGGTGGAAAGACATGCTCCAATTTGATTCCCATTTCTGTAATTCATCTAATTCTCTTTGTAAAATATCTGTGTCTTGTATTATTTTTATTGTTCTATATATTATGCAATCGTCTGCAAATAATCTGACTTTTGTTCCTGAAGTAATGCAATTTGGTAAATCATTTATGTAAATTAAAAATAGTAGTGGACCCAAGACTGTTCCTTGAGGTACACCTAAGTTTACTGTTATCGGTGTTGATTTAGAGCCATTTATTATTACAGTTTGTTCTCTCCCTATCAGAAAATCTTTAATCCACTGATGCAGTGGACCATTAATGCCAAAATATTTTAATTTTTTAAGCAAACTATGGTGGTGAACTTTGTCAAAAGCCTTGGAAAAATCTAGTAAGATAGCATCTATTTGTTCACTATTATCTAAACCTTTGGAAAAATCATCAATTAGTCCTATTAGTTGTGTTTCACATGATCTATATTTCCTAAAGCCATGTTTTGTATGGTGTGAGGACATTTTGTTTGTCTAAGTGGTTTATGATGTTGCTACATATTATGTGTTCTAGGATTTTACATGTGATGCTGGTAAGTGATACTGGTCTGTCGTTTCCTGGGTCAGATTTTTCTCCTTTTTTAAATAAATTTTTAAAAATAAATTTTAATTCTGTTGTTAAGCTTGATGATATATCGATAACTGATAGTTGTATTCATACAATGAATTCTGTATCTTTTAAAAAATATAATAGGCGTTATGCAGGGCCGGACTTAGGCCACTGCAAGCATACAGTGGGCCCCGCACTTACATAGGCCCCGCTATAATTCTAGGTGTGAATGATTAAATTAAACCATTATAACTGATATATAAAAACAAGGTTTCCACGGCCTCCTGATTCTCCAGGGCATCCCGGAAATCTCATGTCATTGTAAAATATATCTATAAAAGTCTTGGAAATCTCATGTAATTGCAAAATATATCCATAAAAGTCTTGGAAATCTCCTGAAATGATTAAAATCTCCTGAAAAATAGACAAAATTGTTATTTCGCATAGGGCCCCCCAAATTTCTTAGGGCCGGCCCTGGCATTATGTTTCTTTTAATCGCTAAAAGTGAGACTAAAAGGATAAAGCTTACTAGTAGCACTGACTACGGATGTAGACTATTACATTATTTCGAAAAATGTGTTAGATTAAATTAGCATTACACTGTATTGTCTGTAAAAGATTTTTGTTTATACACGACGCTCAGGGGGCCCCTTTTATAATAGGATATTATAAAACCTTTAACAATTTAATACGTGCCATAGTGGCATTAATGAGTTCCTTTAGGTGGCCCTATCAGCCCATTTGGGTACCAGCCCACCGGGCATTTGCCCGAACGCCCATATAGCCAGTCCGCCCCTGGTTGCGCTTGTGTTCTTTTAGTTCTAAATGTCAATATATATACATGGCGATTAGAATAGAAAGTCTCTTAAGTACCCATACATAATTAATCATCTTCTTTTCTGAAGTAGCGTCTTTTCCGGTATTTCAGAAGATAAGATAGGCCTACAGTCTAGAAAATCGCAGCTCGAGTCGTTTTCATTGCATCTTTTGCTTAAAGGTATTGGTCTATTATTGGCTTTGGAAAAAAGTCTTTGCAGTTTTCTAAAATGGTTACGTTATTTATTTTTTTTTAAAGGATTCCTCAAAATTTGCGCTTTTCAATTTTAGCTTTATCATCATAGGAATCCTTGGGCCTTAGGCCTTTTTTCTTTGCCTCTTTTTGGGGCTTTATGTGCCTGTTTTATGGGCCATCTTGCATCTTTTGTGGGCTTTTTTAATAGGTTTTTATTTGTAAGTTCTCATAATTCACAAGTATTAATCATAAACAATTTAAAAGTGATTAACCTTAAATAATAATAATAATAATAGAAATATTATTTAATATCAAAGGCATACTACCTAACCATTGAAACCACTAGAGACAGAAAAATGATACAAGTATCCTCTACCCCAGAACAATGAACACAATATCAAATATCCCTGACACCCCATTTCTGGAATACTACCTGAGTATTGTACAAGTATATGAAAATCAAACTAGATAATTCTCTACCCTAAAATCCATTATTTTCCTAAATGTCAATTCTAAGTGATTAGGATCAAACACCTTTTTTTATGTAGAGCTTTGAGCCAGCTAGCCCAAACAAGATTCCTGTATTCGGAAACATTAATCAAGTTAAAGCTATGTACAATTTTATTTTTTATTTTTGGCAGCTTGTTTTTAACAATAGACAAGTTAACATTTACATAGTTGCCACAGTTAGCTTGTAATAAGTCCCTTACAGTACTTTTAACTTTAAGGAATAATGGACATACATATGATTCTCATTATCAGCATTTTCAAGATGGTCATTTGCCCGTTTTCTAACCATAGGGGTCATCCCAAAGATAAGTCTATAACTTATCTCTCTAGCTTTTGGTGGGATATGTTTGCTGTGTAGGTTTATGAATGTGTCCTTGAATTCTGTCACCCCAAGGTTAGGTTCTATTCACTAGGCTTTCATATAACAGCTTTTTAAGTGTTGTGTATGATATTTTGGTTTTGTTGTGTTACTTGTGTATTAAATGTTCATTACCAGGTAAAATTCTTGAAATAGATCTATAAAATGGATGAGTGACTGTACCAAAATAGTGAGGAGTATCATTGTGTATTGGAAGAAGACTACTTAATCTTAAACCATAATAGAAAATTGTCAATGGAAAGTTTGTTGGGTTTCTAACTACTTGACCTACACATTTTAGCCTTAGTGAATGTATTTTTGTTTTAACATCTTGCAAGTTTATCCCCCCCCCCCCATCCTCTTTGTTTTGAATGAGTGCAGTGTGCTTAATGCTCCTAATATTGTTTTTAAATATAAAGCTTCTAATTAACTTGTTCAGCTTGTTTATGAATTTAGGAGGTGGCTCTGTATTGTTAGCTAAATAGACAATCTTTGGAATGACCAAACTATTTATCAATACAGCTCTACCAAATATTGTAGAACCTGTGTGCTGATAAAGTTTAATCAAGTTTGAGGCTTTGACAAAAATATTCTCCCACTGTTCTTTACAATAGAACAAAGGAATACAGGTATAGACAATACCACAAATCTTGATTTTATCTAAAATTTTGAAAGCGCAATTCTCTTTGAATTTCCATTTCCCTAGTCCCATTACTGAGGATTTATTTATATTTATTTTTGACCTACTAGCTTCTCCGAAAAGTGTAAATTTCTTTAGTATCTTCTCAATATCTTCCACTGAAGATGGAAAAAATGTTGTATCATCCGCATATGCTTTTTACTTTGATGGTTGAGAAGGAACGACCCGGTATATTTATCCCAATAATAGAGGGGTCAGATCTTACAGATTCCAAGAAGGGTTCCAAGCAAAGGATATACAAGAAGGGGAATAAGGGACAGCCCTGTCTGACAGATCTTTGTATGAGGATACTCCTACTGAGAGAATGATTATTTATCAATCTACTTGTTGCATTTGTATAGACAAGCTGATTAACAGGGAACTTATTTTACATTTCTCAAGCACACTGAACAAGAAGCTATGGCTTACTCGGTCAAAGGCTTTTTCTTGATCTACAGATAAAAGAGACACATTGAGGTTTTTATCCTTACTGTACATGATAAAATCCCTTAAAAAATGCGTCATGCCGTCTATGTTTCTGTCAGGGATACAACAGTACTGGGTATGTCCCATAAGTTAGTTTATGAATGGTTTCATTCTTAGGAAAATCATTTTTGTGAGAAGTTTATAGTCTGTGTTGAGAAGTGAAATGGGCCTATAGTCGCTAGGTGAAGTGTTATTTTCAGATTTCTTAGGTAAAAGTGTGATGTATGCTTCGTTAAAATTTGGAGGAAATTGTCCCAGTTTAATGGCGTCGCTATACAGTCGCAGTAAAAGAGGACCCAGCAGGGGGAAGAAGGTTTTGTAGAGTTCAAAGGTTAAGCCGGGTGATTTATTGTTCTAAGTCGAGTCCAGGGCAGTCCAGAGTTCGTCTAGCGTAATTGCACTCCCTAAAAGATCTTCATCTGTCTTGTCCAGCTGCTTGCAAAATTTTAGAAAATTATTTTGAGCTCAGTATATACTGGCTCTTCACTGTATATAGTAGTGAAGTGTTTTGTAAATATATTCTTAATATCTTCATAATTATCTACTTTATTCCCCTCACTATCTATGATGTTGTTTATTATTTTACTTTACATTAATATTGCAATTGGCCTACTATATTCATTAAGTCTTTAGATCCAAAGACCAAGTGATGCAATATCTTTAGGGTAAAACATAAACTTTTTTTTTTACTTTTAACAAAATAAATTAAATGGCAGAAAGACTTAACAAACTGCGTTAGTATTCTAAAAAAGGATTCGTCAAATCAATTTTTGGTAAAAAAAAAAAAAAAAATCGGAGCAGTCAACAAATTCACAAATTTTGTTTTATCTATATACCTAAAAACAAAAACAAAAACAAAAAAAAAGAATTCATGTTTCAGAAGTTTTCAATAATCCTAGTAGGCCTAAATGGACAACCCCTTAACGTGGTAGAATACTTCACATATCAAGGAAGCATATAGTATCGAGTGACGCATTGTTTTCAAGCTGTTGTGCTTTTAGACTCCCCCAGGAATGAGTTGGTTCTCTAAACCCTTCTATATGGACCTGAGACATTGCTACCAAACAGAAAGCAACTAAGACTTCTCACCAAAGATGTTTTCGCTCTATCATGGACAAACGGTGGCAAGACCGCACTACAAACAGCGATGTTCTAGCGGTATGGACAGTATAGAGGAACTTCTTATTGTCCGACAGTTACGCTGGAGAAAGCACTATTCCGTATGGGGGGGGGGGGGGGGGACGAACGTTTGCAAAAGACAATCTTCTTTTTTTTTAGCTAAAAGGTGGTTGACGTAACAGAGATGTCCCACAGATAGGCCCACGCTTTAAAGATCAACTTAGGCACCAATTTGCTTTAACTGACATAGAAGAGGGTATCTGACTGCAGGCGGCATCAGAACGAGATAGCTGGAGATTTTTTTTTTTACAAAGGCCGCGGGATACACAAAAGAAAATCCACTGCCAAGGACAGACGTAGACGACGAAAAGAGAATATAAATGGACCATCGGCATATAATGGTAATGTTTGCGCTGGAAGTGGCAAAATTTGTGGGTCGTAGCTGGCGCTGCGTAGCCACGTAAAATACTGCACTCGTCATTAATCATCGGACTCGAAGACAAGCCTTGTATAAAGGCATCAACGAAATCTGCTTCCAGATACCCCTGCCTCCCCCCCCCCCCCCATTATGGTACTATGGAGATTGGACCGTAGACGTCGGAATGCCATAACCATGAAAGTTGCACTATACAAAATGTATTCAATTTATAAATATTCATCGCTTTTTATTTTGTATTTTAATAATGCACAGACTCTTACAAACACTATGTAAAGATCGGACTAAGATATACCAACAGTAATTTTCTTTACCCACTCCATTTTCTTTTTTCAAACTGTTCCTCTGGAAGAACAAAGCTTCAATAAATTATTAATTAATATTTTTATTATTTACGGGTAACAAATGTGCATATGATAAGAGGGTATACTGTATTTAAAACGGTGTTTTACCGGCATTCATTTTTAGGATTTAAAAAAAGGAATTGGGGGATTCTCCAAAGGGTTGTGACTGATGGCTTTCTACGAGAGGATGCCAAGAATTATGAGATTGATGGCTGTTCCACTGAATAAACAAGGGCCAAAAAGTGAACTGCTGGTGGAGGTGCGTTTTATTAAAAATAGTGTGTGTAAGTGAAGAGGGTAATTATAATGCAGGAAGATAAGAGGGCTACACCTGTTCTTTGTAAAAACTCATTTGATAATCCCATTGCATGACCTAAGGATAATTCCTCACACTTATTCTGTCTGAAAATTACCTAGATTCAGAGAAAAATTAGATTTAAGAAAGATTTTGATTTTAAAACTCCCTCCAAAATTTACGATAAACCCCCTCTTCAATATAAAAAAAAAAAACAAATTGCACACTCAAAATTTTGAAGTGGTTTTGAGTTAACCCCCCCCCCCTCTTCAGTAGTGTTTAAAGCTAAGAAATACCTCTTCAATATAAAAAAAAAGCTAATTGCGCACTCAAATTGTTATGAGCGTAGCTAAATGGGTTTTGACTCAGTTTTGAGTTAAAACCCCCCTTCAGCAGGGTTTGAAGGTAAAAAATACCTCTTAATATCAAAACCAAAGTTAATTAAATACTCAAAATTCTATGAATGTAGTCAAAGGGGTTTTGAGTTTAAACTCCCCTTCAGAGGGGTTCGATGCTAAAAAATACTCTGCAATATAAAAAAAGCAAATTACACACTAAAATTATTTGAGCGTAGCCAAGCCAATTGGGGTTTTGAGTTTAAACCCCTCTCCTCCTAATGGTTTTGAGTTTAAAATCCCCTTACAAAGCGTTTTGAGGTGGAAAACCTCTATCTTCAATACTATTCTAAAGCAAACTAGAGTTACCAAATTCGATGACCGTAGCTAAATGGGGTTTTGAACTAAAAAAAACAAACTCGAGAGATTTTTTAGCTTTTGACGATAAAACTTCCATTTTCGGTATAACATCTAAAGCAAACTACAGTTACTTAATTCCAAGAGCGTATTCAAGAGAGATTACACATTTCTACCAGTGGCGGGGTTCCATTAATAAAGTGCAATGAATAGTTATCTGCGAAATTGTAAAAACACTAAATGTGGCTCAACAAAGATGGCTAAGACAAAATTTAGGAGTCAGTTATATAGATCGGGTCTAAATCAAGGAAAACCTATGCCGAACTGGGAGTCGACCCCTTAGTAAGATTGTGACAGAGCGTCGCATGAGAATTGGGGGACATGTTCTCCGACAAAATGAATTACGCATAATAAGAGTTGCGATGACATCCTATTAAGTACAACTTGGCGCCACACATTCATGGAAGTCCTCAGAGCAGGTGGGAAGAAGCTTCAGACATTACCAGTGACAGATTTTTGTGGAAACAGCTTGACGGCAAATGCGCTGAACAGCGCGGGATGGTCTAAGTCAGTAAAAATAGCACATTCGGTTTTTGAAATTAAACTTTTTAATAGCAGGAAAATGCACCGTAGATACCTCAGAATATGCATTTTGTTAACTTTCAATACCAGAAATAGTGCTTGGCTGCGGGGCTCCGCCCCGCGATGTGGGAGCTTCCATTGCTCCCCCGAGTCAGAAACCCCATTGGCAACGAAAAACATGCTGAGAATTACTCCCTTAGAGCACGTGAGAGGAAGCGAGCAGTGAGTCTTAGGGTCGCCTTATCCCCGTACAAGGACAACCTAAGTGTCGGCCATGAACCAGTATTCTCTCTATCTAAACCTTGTCCCAATCGTCCTTCGTGCAGAACTCTGCATTCGTAAAGAATGTGTTCTATTGTCTCATCGTCCTCCATGCAATGGCGACACCGTGTGTCGTAATTTTCCTTCCACCGTCCGAAGTAAGCACCAATTGGACAGTGGCCGACCCGGAACTGGGCTAGGACTGCCTGTTCCGCACGATTAAGTTGCCACCATGCATCTCTTTTGTCTGGTCTACTCATTGCTCTGTGAAACTCACGCCCCTTGTCCGAAGAATCCCAGCCGTCGTGCCAAAGTGTCAACATGCGTTTGTCGACCAGGCATCGTACACTTTGATACGTGTACGGTTCATCATGTTCGAGCGCCGTTGCGGCCGCGGTTTTCGCGAGCTGATCAGCCAAGTCGTGGCTGACCACCCCACAATGGGCGGGCACCCATTGCAAAGTAACGTTCACACCGAGTTGTAGGAGACGCCCCACTACCGTTAGGACGTCCCATACCCATCTGACACCTTCATCCAGCCGTTCTAGGGCCTCTAGTGCGGCTACCGAGTCCGTGAAAAGGACTATGTCGTTCGCTGACGCAGTCCCGTTACGTACCGTCATAACCGCCCGGTCCAGTGCAATAACCGCCCAGTCCAGTGCGTGGAACATTGCTTCGAGTTCAGCCTCGAGGCTGCTTTTCTGCTGACAGGGTCCACTGAGCTCGTCACTTTCGGGATTGCCAGAGAGTCGGACTACCGCCCCGTACCCAGCTTTCACCGTTCCCTCGAGCGTCTGCACAGAGCCGTCTGTGTAGATGGTGGTTACTCCGGCTGGATATGAAGCTATAGTCTCTCTGGCTGCTTGAAGTAGCCGTGTGGGATGACTCTGCCTAGTCACCACTGGGTCAAGTAGGTTTTTCCGGATCGTCGGCATGCCGAGGGCCTCCATCGGGAAGATAGAACCGGACGGGGATAGAGCAGCCCGCTCCACCGGCAGATTCGCCTCTCTGACCAGCCCACGCGCCACATGCATGAAGCAGGGCCGGTTTTTGAGGCGTCTCCTGCCCTCCCAGTTGTCGACCAGACTTCTGAGTGGGCATCCATCTTCCAGCCGCATATATCTCTCGTGAGCTAGTATGACGGCTCGCTCTCTGCGCAATTTCAACGGTGGAATGTTTGCTCCCCCAGACCCCCTTGCTGCCAAGGGCGGTGAATCTACAATTTTTTCCACTAACCCCAGGAAGAACATATTATAGGGCACAATAAACGTCTTCCGAAAGAATGAAGGATCAAAATGTAATAAAGATTATGTACACACACACACACACATACACATCTAGAAATATATTTTTAGCTACGCCCATGATATATATATATATACATATATATATATATATATATATATATATATATATATATATATATATATATATATATATATATATGTAGAGAGAGAGAGAGAGACATGACACCTCAGTATTATGGTGAAAGCGTTATGCAAGAGGCATTTGCTGATAAAGAATTTCGATCGCATTGCTTAATTAAATTTGCTTTTACCTTCTTTTCTTAATATTGCCTGCACTCCTTCATGAACTCCAGACTTTGAAGCTATATCTGAAATAGGAACATCATTAACTTAAGCATATCCCTATATTTTTAGACTTTTCCATTATTTATCAAAACAACAAAATAAAAATTTTAGTAAATTGTTCAACATTAGGCACAATTTTATGCAACAATTCTTATGCTTTTGAATATTGTTGCTGTTATATATATAAATATATATATATATATATATATATATATATATATATATATATATATATATATATATAAATATATATATATATAAATAAATATATATATATATATATATATATATATATATATATATATATATATATATATATATATATATATTTACATTTCGTTTTTTGCAAAAGTACACTTTTTCCACTTGGAAGTGTCACCCGGTGCGGCCCGCACGCCCGCACTCCTTAGTGATGCTACTGGCCCATCGGACGGAAATAAAATACCTCTAATATTCAGTAATAGATATAGACCTAGTAGAATTTGCTCTCAATCCTTCATGCACTTTTCTCGAGAGTGCATTGGATGGTAATTCTGATTGAGATGGATAGTAATTTGCATTTCTCATATTTGTCCATGTCGTCTACTGACCTTTACGGCCACAAGTTAGTTGCCTATTTCATTATTGCTATCGTTATTATTTTTTTTTTTGACGAGGCAGAAGGCCGGAAACGACATTGTCTCAGCCATCCAGTATTTAGTACACACTGCTGAACTGTTCATCCTCTGATACAGCTTTCCAGTATTCAGAATACACTGCTGAACTATTCATCCTTTGATACAACTGTCCAGTCTTAGTACACACTGCTGAACTATTCATCCTTTGATACAGCTGTCCAGTATTAGGACACACGGCTGAACTATTCATCCTCTGATGCAGCTGTCCAGTATTTAGTACACACTGCTGAACTGTTCATCCTCTGATACAACTGTCCAGTATTTAGAAAACTCTGCTGAACGGTTCATCACCTTTTCCAAGCAATCCAATATATAGAACTTGAACTTGATTACCTAGGTCTATAAAAGTATTACTCACGGCGTCGTAGTTTTCATGACGTGTTTATTATTATTTTTCTGAGTGATTCTTTTGTCTGTTCCAATAGTGGGGGCTTTACATTTTCGTTTTCATTTCTAGACAGACAACTGATCATGGGATTGTGTAATTTTTTTTTTTTTTTTTTAATTTTTTTTTGGACTTTGTAGAATTGTTAATAACTGAAATATATGTACTAGAAAGAGTATATATCGATATGATTAGGATATTTTCTGCTTCTTCCCTTACACATAAGGCCGCTAGCGGATATAGCTCATTGCGGTCACTTAGTACTTTCTTGTGATGATTGAGGCTTGTTCACTCATCCTGGAATACAAATTATGGGTTTAGCTATTAGCACTAATTAGCTTATTGCCAAACCTGTTAGAGCTTCCATGAACTGTAATATTATGAGATAAATGCTACGTATGTCTCATAAGCTAATGTGCGCTGATCAGATCAATGGATGGGTATCAATAACTTTTGCGTCATAAATTAGTCATGCTTCGAAGAGTCAAAAGTAATCTATTGTGATTTCCAAGACCTATATTCCCTTATAAGATCGTTCTAGATTTTCTTCATATTTAAAAAACAAAAAGCTTGGCTATTTTAAGCCATTTAAGAAAAATCAGTAGTTTCGTATTTTATTATATTATACAATTGACACTAATTAATAATAGAAGTAATGTAGTCTAGTGGTGACCTATGGGAGTTAAGGGGTGCAAACACTTTTTTTTAAAGTAAAGTAATTTCACTTCTCATTGGTGACTTCCACATTCATTTTGCCTGCTCTAGATGAAGCAAAATATGTAGGTAGAGACTAGGCTCGCGTGGTCATGTGAAATACTGCAGTTGGAAGCGAAAACATTGTCTTATTATTAATGTGTAGGAATCTAAACACAGAGCGGATGAAAGAAAAAATGTTACAGAAACTTGAACACAGTATTTCGTCTTGTATAACATATATTAGAACCTAATTTAATACGGTCGTTAGAGGCGATTATAGGGAGCAAAACAGAACCCCCGTTGGAGGGGGGGGGCTAAGGATTGAGTCCATTGCACTGCCCGGAATGGAAAAACAAACATCCTCTCAAGTAGCTGTTTTTATGGCGGACACATGCTAGACTGATGTACAGAATGAATATGGGGGAGTTTCCCCATCGTGCTCGGCCTCGTTTCTAGCTTGGGCGTATAGGGATACGAGCCATCGGTATAAGGATGTAAAAATTTACATCTTTTTGAAAGTTTACCAGACAGAAGCTTGTTAAGAAAAGTAGATGGAGTCTGATGGAGGCAAACTTCCAAAGGTCAAGAGCTCGACTAGTCTTTGACTCAACTCCGGATTATTACCAAGAAGAGAAACATGTGTAAAAGCATAGCCTGTATATAAATAGAGCCTATAGTAAAAACTATTAGTGGTCTTCCGACAACGTGTACTTTTGTTTGGAGGAGTACCGTTTGCATTCTGCATGTAGATACATACAAACATATATAGTGTCTATGTATCTGTTAAGGAGTTTGTGTGTGTGTCCTAGGTGATATAGAATAAGAATACTTATTGTTAGTTGTAGAGTGAGAACATTACAATAATATTAGACTTGCAAGATTAGCGGCTTTGTTTTTGTTTTTTAATTCAGTTGTCCAAGAGAGAGGACATGTTTTTCTATTTGGTGCTACAATACAACCACCAGCCGCAACTGCATTTACTAGCTGAAAAATTGCAAAAAACAACAACAACAACAACAACAAAAAAAACCTGAAAATAAGAGCTTATATTAAGTGTAACAATTAGTTTGGATCTGTCATCTAATTAAATTTGTAATAGATCTAGATTTTTGTTTAGCGTAATTTCAGGCGTTTAGCTTTCTCAATAAGTTTTGATCCTATTCAATTGTCTGGACCAGTTGAAAGGGGTATATGGGTGATGACTTTTTAAATGTATTCATAAAAATAGGTGAAAGACCTGAATTCGAACTCGTGGGTTAAAGCCTTCTCAGGCTTCTAAATCCAACACGGTAACCACATGGAATATGATGTAACTATCTATTGTTTCTATTTCATGTTTGTGTTCGCTAAGCCTAAAACGACAACCTATAAAGGGGCCTAATTCAGTCATGTACAATTTCTTTCCCTTGTTCGACATACCAAAAAAATAGTTGAATAACTACTTTTTAAAAACATTCATTATTGTCTTGTCAGGTAAAAGAAATAATTGTACACAATTTCAGCTTGATCCGAGATTGGATGTGGGAGAACTAACGTGTACAACCTTTGTACCAGACAGACAGAGCGAGTTGCAAAATCAAAACAGCTTAAGATTCACACATACATTTAGACTACGAAGAAATAGAACAAAAAGAGGTAAAGACTCAAAGAATGTTAGGACCACAAGACGTTGTCGACCCACTAAAGACATTTACTGAAGACAAACTATAAACACAATGTAAACTGATAGATCTAGTTAAAAATCATCTACGACATTTTGTCTGACTGTAAAAATCTGAAAAGAAATGATCACATTCCGGCTGCAGAGGGCGGGAAATCCGGAAGAGGAGGCAAGACTAGAGGGAATGATGGGTGGGTGTGACAGCGAAACAAAAGGGTGTTGTGGGGCAGCGGATATCGAAGGAGGTGAGTATCTAAGAAAGTTAATATCGGAGGATGTCAGTGTTGTTTTATCTGTATTGCACTGATAGAAATCTGTGTTGGTTATTGATCACATGCGGATGGTGTCTGAACATAAATTTGTTCTAAATCGGCAGATGTTTGTTTCGTTGATATGTTCAAAAAGGCTCGAGATAAAACCCTTTTATGAACCTTTGACAAGGAAAAGGATTTTATCCCGTGGCCAGGATGAAGGATTGGCTCTTCACCTACCCATCTGTCATGAGGGCCCCATCAACTACATGATCATTTAATCACATCCATTTGTTCATGGGTCACAGTACCTTAAGCCAACGCAATGGGTTCCCACGACACACGCGAGGCCGGAGGCTGAGCCCACGAGGGGACACTTCATATTCCTATAATTTGCTATTGCGTTCCGTGGAAGGGCCATCACCACCCGTATGACCCCCGTTAGGGAACGGTGCAATGGATGCAGACAGCTTAGTAGGCCTTTCTCACATCCTCACCACGTGCTAGTACACTCGCTAGACCATACAGTGGTAGCTCACTGGAAGCCATGTTTGCTCTCGTTCTAAGCCTTTCCGCTTCCCCGGGCGGACGTTTCCACGAAGGCGCCACACTGAGGCGACGGGAGCTTTTCCTCCGGATGTTTGTTTCTGACCTAAGTGTCGTGCAAACAACCAGGTCACTAATAAATCTCTTATGAAAGATTAATTCTCAAATCCTTTTTTTTTAAATATTACGTTGGGGTATAATTGAGCTTAATAGGGAAAAATCGAGAAACATAATCCACGCCACTTTTCAAAATGTAAAATCTTTGCTTCGCTATGTCAAAATCTAATCACTAAATAATAAAAAATCTTTAACTCTGAAGACCTTTTCTAAATTCTCTTCAAACAGAACATCCCTCAGGCCCTTTCAAACAAAACCCACTTTATCATTTTATCTTTTACTATCTCAAAGATGATACATTTCAAAAGAAAATATATTATATTATATTGTTCCTTTTACAATTAAATTACAAAGTAAAAGCCAACTTTTGTATATTCCAAACTGACCCGGGGGTTTATTTGTGATTATTGAGCTAGGGTAACTTTGAGAGATCTATATCTAAAGCTTAAAATGGAAAAAAAAATGCTTCCGCCAAGATAATAAAGTCTATTAGGCTTATTATATGTCGCGTTTCGTTAAATTTTTCTATTCCTACTTATTAGCTTGCAGTCTCTTCTTGTGAGGGAGGAAGTCAAAAGTTGCAAGTAGGGGCTGGCTGGAAGGAAGTCTGGACATTCCCGAAAATGGCAACGAAGTTGATAGATTTGAACCGATCAAATAAAATTTGATCAGATCAGATCCGATCCTACTGGATCCGATTCGATCAATTCGATCCGATCAATTTCTATTGGAATCATAATTGATAGGTCTATCCGATCCCATTGGATACGATCAGATCCGATTCGATCACATATGGCAAATCTGCATCCGATCTGATCCCATTCAACTCGATTTCATTGGAACATATGGATTA
Source organism: Biomphalaria sudanica (assembly GCA_036873155.1). Taxonomy (NCBI): domain Eukaryota; kingdom Metazoa; phylum Mollusca; class Gastropoda; family Planorbidae; genus Biomphalaria; species Biomphalaria sudanica. The sequence goes on along the minus strand of JAZGLO010006718.1, from coordinate 2,986,006 downwards.
TTTATTTATTGACAAAACGTATATATATATATATCATGGGCGTAGCCGGGGGGGGGGGTCGGAGTTTAGTGACTGATCTTTTGCTTTAATTTTGTTTGTTTTAGGTGAAATTTTAATACTAAGCCATCCCTTGCTCTAGCACAGCCAAGGGAGTTTTGAGTTGGAAACCCCCTACTAGGGGGTTTAGAGGGGTTTTGAGTTTGAACCCCCCTACTAAGGGGTTTTAAGTTTGAAACCCCATACCAGGGTGTTTTGAGTTTAAATCCCCCTACCAGGGGTTTTGAGTTTAAAACCCCCTACCAAGGGGTTTGAGTTTGAAAATCCCTACCAGGGGGTTTTAAGTTTAAAACCCCCTACCAGGGGTTTTGAGTTTAAAACCCCCTACCAGGGGGTTTACATTTAAATCCCCCTCTTCTATAAAACAAAAAAAAAATGCAAACGACAATCCCCAAATTCCAAGAGCACATCTAAGGAAGATTTGTTTGTTTTAAACCCCTCTTCAAAATTTACGATAAACCCCTCTTCAATATAAAAAAGCATAGCCAAAGGGTTTTTAGTTTAAGCCCTCGCCAGCGGGGTTTGAAGCTAAAAAATAAATCTTCAAAATAAAAAAAAACAAATTTCGCAATCAAAATGCTTTGGGCGTAGCCAAGCCTATTGGGTGTTTTGAGTTTTAATTTCCCTTCAGAGGGGTTTCATGCTAAAAAATACCTTCAATATAAAAAAAAGCAAATTACACACAAAAATTCTTTGAGCGTAGCCAAGTCAATGGGGGGGGGGGGTTGAGTTTCAACCCCTCTCCTCCAAATGGCTTTTTTAAAGTTTAATACCCCTCAAGATAGTTTTGAGTTTAAAATCCCCCTACCGAGAGTTTTAAGGTTTTATTTCTAAAGCAAATGACAGTCACCAAAATTCTATGACCGTAGCTAAATGTGGTTTTGAATATAAAAAAAAAAACAACTCCAGATATATTTTAGTTTAAAACCCCCCAAACAGATGATTTTGATGATAAAACTTCCATATTCGATATAACTTCTAAAGCAAAATAGTCACCTAATTCCAACATCGTAGTCAAGAGAAGTTACACATGCCTACCAGTAGCTGGGCTCCATTAATAAAGTGCAATGAAATTGAAAAGCACTAAATGTGTCTCTACAAAAATGGCTAAGACGGATTTTAGGAGTCAGTTATAGAGATCGGGTCTAAATCAAGGAAATCCTATGCCGAAGTGGGAGTCGACCCTTTAGTAAGGTTGTGACAGAGCGTCGCATGAGGTTAAAATGAATTACGCATAATAAGGGTTTCAATGACATCCTAGTACTACTTGGCGCCACACTTTCATGGAGGTCCTCAGAGCAGGTGGGAAGAGGCTTCAGACAATGCCAGTGACAGATTTTTGTGGAAACAGCTTGACGGCAAATGCGCCGTACGGCGTGGGAGGTCTAAGTCAATAAGAATAGCACATTAGGTTTTTGAAATAAAACTTTTTGATAGCAAAATAATGCACTGTAGGTACCTCAGAAAATGCATTTAGTTGGTTTTTAATACCAGAAATAGTGCTTGGCGGCGGGACTCAACCCCGCGCTGTGCGAGCTCTCAGCGCTCCCCCAGACCCCTTGCTGGCAAGGGCGAGGAGTCTACAATTTTTTCACTAACTCCAGGAAGAACCGATTCTGGGGCACAATAAACGTCTTTCAAAAGAATGAAGGGTCAGAATGTAATAGAGACTAATTATGTACACACACACTCACACATCCATCCTTACAAATATTTATTTTTCGGGGGGGGGGGAGAAAAAATCCCCCCACCCCATATATTGGCCTATATATTACTTGTTAGCAGGGGCGGACTGGATGTCAAAATCGGCCCAGTCATTTCTATACAGTACAGCCCATAAATTGTATATAATATGATAGGCCACCTATTATAGGCCTATCTCGTCTCAAAATCATTATTCTATTTTTTTTACAATGTATCGATAACTGTATGCATGCTCTATATCTTTATGAGAAATATGAACCTAATGTTGCTTTTTAATCGCTATATTTGTACGCCTAAAAGAATGAAGCCTAGTAATAGCACTGTCTACGAATAAAGGCTATTACTTTTAACAAAAATGTTTTAGATTCAATTAGTATTACACTATAGTCTATAAAGATGTTTTTAGCATGACACTTATATAGCCACATATATATGAGGATATAATAAAACCTTTAACAATTTAATGCGTGCCATAGTGGCATTCAAGAGGCCTTTTAGGCCCATTTGAGTGCCTAAATGCCCATATAGCCCGTCCGTATGACATGACTTATTCGTACAAGTGCTCTTTCTTCCCTAATGCCATTAGAGAATAGAATGGGTTTCCTGAATCAGCCAGGAAAACCAACGACTTAGCAGAGTTAAAGCCACTGATCAACATACAGGACTAGTATAGATTGACACATGAAATGCGTAGGACGTACTTATCACCACCTTGTTTACTGAAACTTTTAAATAGGAACGATAGATGTCAGGAGAATGCGTTTGTGCATCTAAGAATACTAAGAATACAAGAATACGCTTGGCGGGAAAAAAATTGACAGGAAAATAAACTAACTCTATTTAAACAAGGTTACAAAGACAGTTTGTGTGGAAACACAAATTCAAAATCGGCCCCCGAAGTGGTACACCCAGGCAGGTACAAAGGCAGGTTTCAATATTTTCAGAAATAATATCAGAAAGAAATTCTATCAAAGGCAAATGACAAAGAAGGATGGATAAGGAAGGTTGACAGATCTGGTGTGGTACCCCAACTGTTCAGCAGATCAAGCGATTGGTGAAAGTGAAGAAGTTCGATGTGAACCTGGCCTAACTAATGTCATATATTGATTATTTAATTGATCTAATTGCTCTGTAAAGGGTTAATCTCTTATTCAAAGTGTCAGAAAAAAACAACCTGCCCTTCCTTCGTTGATTTGCACATGCTGGACTAAACTTCACGCGGTAACAAGAAACACTTCTTATTAATTGTTTAAAATATGTTTCACTTATATGCATACTAAATAGATTTTTCCTCTTTAAAAATAAAAGTAAACATTTTTGTAAATGTACTAGTTAGCATGACAACGTTATTAACTTTTCAATACAATTGTAATACATTTTTTAAACAAAAAATCAATCTAAAATCGTTTACATAAATATGTTTAAAATATCTTGTATAGTTATCTCCCTTACTAAATAATCTCTGGACGGACAGACATATAGAACTAATAGCGTCTATTCCCCTTTCGGGGGCCGTTAAAAATATAAAGAAACTTTCCAATGAGTTAATAATTTTCATGTATCTTTAAGTTGAAATGTATTTAGTCTAGGCAAACCTTTCCATTTGAAACATATCTATCTATCTATCTATCTATCTATCTACCTGACTGTCTGCCCGTCTGTCTATCTGCCTCTCTGTCTATCTGCTCATCTATCCATCCATCTTATATAATACAGACGTTATTTCAAAAAAGAAGATGATTACGTCCTACGCGTCATGCATTTAGTCATGCATATTAACCAATGACTTAAATTCTGCCAAGTCACTGGTTTTTCTGGCTAGCTCAGGCAACCCATTCCATGCTCTAATAGCACTAGGGAAGAAGGAGTATTTGTACAAATTTGTCCTAGCATATGGGACGAGGAATGTGCCTTTATCTTTGTGTCTTTCAGAGTATTTTATTAAATTTTGTTTTTGTATTTGAAGATTATGGTTCAGTGTTTTATGTATAATTGCTACTTTACTTTTGAGTCTTCTGTCCTGAAGGCTTTCTAAATTTAGTGATTTTACTAATGGTGTTACTCTAGTCAAATGTGAATATTCGTTTGTTATGAATCTCACTGCTCTATTTTGTGTTTGTTCCAGTTTCTTAATGTTTTCTTGAGTTGAGGTGTCCCACACGGTGGATGCATATTCTATTATTGGCCTAACCAAGGTTAAATAACATTTTAGTTTTATGTTCTTATTTGATTTATAGAAATTTCTTTTAATAAACCCTAATGCTTTGTTGGATTTTTTTATAGTTTCATCAATATGTGGATTCCATGACAGTTTTTCATTTATTATAACACCTAGGTATTTTGAGTTTTTAGTCTGTGTTACTGGTTTGCCATGAATAAGATAAGTGGAATTAATTTGTTTAATTTTTTTTGTTACTCTTAACAACTGACATTTTTCTGGGTGGAAAGACATGCTCCAATTTGATTCCCATTTCTGTAATTCATCTAATTCTCTTTGTAAAATATCTGTGTCTTGTTTTGTTTTTATTGTTCTATATATTATGCAATCGTCTGCAAATAATCTGACTTTTGTTCCTGAACTAATGCAATTTGGTAAATCATTTATGTAAATTAAAAATAGTAGTGGACCCAAGACTGTTCCTTGAGGTACACCTGAGTTTACTGTTATTGGTGTTGATTTAGAGCCATTTATTATTACAGTTTGTTCTCTCCCTATCAGAAAATCTTTAATCCACTGATACAGTGGACCGTTAATGCCGAAATATTTTAATTTTTTAAGCAAACTATGGTGGTGAACTTTGTCAAAAGCCTTGGAAAAATCTAGTAAGATAGCATCTATTTGTTCACTATTATCCATCTATTCATCTGTGTCTGTCTATCTTTTTACAAAATATTTTTCATTAGCTCTGGAAACCTACGCAAGTCTATTGACACTCACAAGTACTACATTCACAGCACACATACACACACACACTCACAAGTACTACATTCACAGCACACATACACACACACACTCACAAGTACTACATTCACAGCACACATACACTCACAAGTACTACATTAACAGCACACATACACACACACACTCACAAGTACTACATTAACAGCACACATACACACACACACTCACAAGTACTACATTAACAGCACACATACACACACACAATCACACATACACATATTCACAAAGTTCTTATAAAAAAATCTGATTAGTTTTTGCCCCTTCCCCTCAGTTTGTGTGTAAAAATCTTTGTTTCTGTGTCAGCCTCCTCGTGAGATTGATGACCTCATTCCTATAACAAATAATATCACCTGCCGGCCACGTTTAATTAGTCACTATTTATGTGGCTGACACCCTGCCTGCAGGGGACGGTACAGGCGGACAGAACAAAGTGAGAGTAGACAGACACCATTCTCTTGCTAGTAATGTTTGTGTGTCAACTAAAGTACATAGAAGTTTTGAAACGATGACCTCTTAACCTACTTATATTAACAATAAAATAATAAACATGAAGTCAATTGAACAATAAACACAACTTATCTTCTGAAAATATAATTAAGGATAATTTTCATATGGCGGCCAATCTAAGTTCTAATGTTTGCTAGTCATGCTCCATATTTACCAGCTCATAACAAGAAACAAAAACTCAGACCTAAACCGCATTGACACGAGTTCAAATAGTTACACATACAACAATCGTCATGAACAGCAAACAGTCTTTTTGTAACCTTGTCGTTTTACTAGTTGTAGGTTTCATTTCTTATTAAATACTAATATTATTGTCACGCGCCGCTGAGAAAGGCCTCCATTTTGATGGGGCTCTGGGAGGTTTGTTTAATTAAAAACAATAAATTGTTAACTAAATTTTGTTTTGATGACGTTAGGTCTAGGCACTGGCGGATCCAGAATTTTGGAGTGGTGGGGGGGCGATTTTTTCCAAACCATAACCCTAACGCCCAGTAAACCCTAACCCTATGCATAAACGTGCGTCCAACATATATATATATATATATATATATATATATATATATATATATATATATATATATATTGTAATAACTTAAGTGAGGCAGCTCAACGAGACATAGGCGTTTATTCACACGACATCACAGGTACACAAAACAACATCTATCTTAGGCACAATCTCTCCATATTGGCTCTTTACTTGGGCGGAAATCGTTCTCCTCTTCTAATGTTGACATCCTTTCCAGTCTAGTTTATCTCAGTGTGCACCTTCTAGCTTAGATGGCGGTGCGAATGGCAGTTATAACAATATATTCGATATATAAGAATAAAATAAGACTGTTTCTCAATCTTCGGCGAAAAAAAAAAACAGAAAAAAACACAGTCATGTTGAGGCCTTTCTCTTGCAAGCTTGGGGGTCTAAGAGAACGCCGTAAGCTACCTCAGTGGGGTTCGGGGCGAAGCCCCGACGCCAAAACCGTTTTCTTGCATTTTTCACGGCTGAACCGCATTTTCCTGATATCTACAGATCATTATTTATCAGTAGGGTTCGGGGCGAAGCCTCGACGCTAAAAGCGTTTTCTGGCATTCTTCACAGTAACGCATTCTCCTGACCAACAGCTCATTATTCATTCTATTATAAAGGACCTATTGAAAAATGTGGAAAACTATTCTAATATAAATTTATTATACCTTAATACATTTCAAATAAAACCGATTTGTTCTTTGAAAAGATAAGATACTTCACATATTTAGATTAAGGCTTTGAGGATCGCTGCCGAAAATAAAATATTCGATACATAATATTCAATAAAATTCAAGAATAAATTGTGAGTTATAGTCCTAAATTTATTTAACTAGAAAAATATGAGATAGAGTAAAGGTTGGAAAAAGGCGACTAGGAAAATATTACCAGGCTTTTGAACTCATCTCAACCGTGACTGTTATATTGAAAAATTTCGTTTGAATTATAAATTTTCCAAAGCAAAGTCTTTCTTAAAATAGTTATGATAAATTCATGTGAAATTACACAAACTCTGTCTGGAAAGGGGAAGGGCGGTAAAATGAAAAAGATTAATCCTCGCTCCTTTTTTATAATTCTGCTAATAATTGCATTTTGCATTAAAGAATAGGGGCTGGGCGACTCTATATAAGAATTTACTTTATAGCATATATAAATTATATTAGTGACAGATTTTTTAAATTTTGTAATTTCTTACTATAATAAAAAAAGAAAAAGTATTGGTTTGTCCGATGGGGGAAGATGATTGCATGTATCGCCCTTCCACCTGTTTATATTATATAGATATTCGACTAATTTTGTTCATATACTATGATTTTTCAATAAAAATAGGACCGCCACGTAACAGGGGTCGGTCGAGTGGAGGGGGCCTATCGCCCCTACCGCCCCCCCCCCCTGGATCCGCCAGTGGGTCTAGGGGATTCTAACGCCACCACAGACCAGCGTGCGTTACAGATCGGAAACAGAACGTACAGGTAGCATACCATGGATAAAAGAATCCCTAAGTAAAAACAAAATGTTGAATGTAAATAAAGACAAAAGGGGAGAGGGATTACAAAGATGAGGATATATATATATATATATATATTCTAAAGCAACTTATCTCTAAGAAAAGGTAAATCACCCTGTTGACTGCTGAACGTATGAATGCCCTATTCATTGTTCGTATGACTTAGCTCTTAGGTTCCGGGGTCTGTCGATGTCTCGGAAGCTTATCCCTCTGCCTTTTTGCTGTGGACTGTTTTAGTCTGCTAGCGTAAGCAGCAGTTTGGGAGATGCCAGCTCCAGCTGAAATACTGCAGTTGGATTGAGAGTAGCTCGGCCACTGTTCGGTGTCCTCGAAGTGGGAGTGACACGGTGGGGTGGGGCAAATCAATGATGATTAGGCAGGATGCGGGTGCTGATAAATGACTTCAGATGTGAAGCTTAGTAACTAGTGTTCGCTGTTGCCACGGTTCCTTCCCTCAGCCAAAGAGTTAAGGATGGGTTCAACAGGAACAGGAGTTCTGGAAGATCAAGGATTCGGATCAAGTAACAAGCTGTAGTTCCACGTAACAGGAAGTGTAGGGACTCTGCGACAAGGCATGAACTTTACTAACAGGAAGTGTAGAAATTATGCGGCAGGCAGGAATTCCAGGTAACAGGAAGTGTGGGGATTCTGCGACAGGCAGGAACTTCACTAAAAGGAAGTGTAGAAATTCTGCGGCAGGCAGGAATTCCAGGTAACAGGAAGTGTGGGTATTCTGGGACAGGCAGGAACTTCACTAACAGGAAGTGTAGAAATTCTGCGTCAGGCAGGGATTCCAGGTAACAGGAAGTGTAGAAGTTCTGCGGCAGGCAGGCAGGAATTCCAGGTAGCAGGAACCAGTCGATGTCTCCAGTCGCAATCAGGCACTAGGTCCAAGTGAAAAGAACAAGAGTAAGGGAGAGCACAATGAATGGAGTCTGTAAATGAACGCCCTTCAACGTTCTAAATAAAATGTGACGACTACTCGCGAGTGGAGAAGTTTGAGTCTTATATGTCGCTTGGCCGGAAATAGGGATTGGGATGGACAGCATGTGATAGATCGCGTGGTAAGTCAAGATAGATAGTATGACATCCGGTCAAGATTAGCTCTTCCCACCCATTTGCCAATGAGAACACCTGGCTAGAGGTCAAGCGTGACGTGCGCTCAGGGTCTAGACAAAGGGGAAGGGACAGTCTGGCAGCCTCGTAAGATGAGAGAAGCTTTGATCGTCTCGCGCTAGTGATAAAGTCAACAGGGTTGACGGACTTGACACTAGAATAGAATAATGGAGGCTTGCCGGGATTGGCAAACTGGTGAGTAGCAAATGTGGTTTGACATCCGTACTAAGAGAAGGGGAGATAAGCCAAGGAACATGACAACTTGGTCGCCAATGTGGTACACTCAGTCTAGCGAGAAGAGGAAAATGTGGGGTTCGGTGGTGAAATCAAGCCAAAGAATAAGAAATAATTGGGATGAAATAAATAAATGATAATTAATGCTGTGATAAAATTGAGTGACTCTGTCAGCAAGCTTTTGGGCTGTGACAATTATATAATATCTTAATATATATTGAATATTTTTATATTCAATATTTATATGTAAGATGCGTGCTTAATTTAGAAGCAAGCAAATTATAGAAAACTAGTCGACAGGCGCGTAGCAAAAGACGCTATTTTGCAGTGTCGGCCTTAGGCCACTGCAACCTATGCGACACTCAACAACAGCCAAAACTAAATTTCTACACTCAACAACAGTCTAAACTAATTTTCTACACTCAACAAGTCAAAATTTAATGTTTATACTCAACAGCCTAAACTCAATTTCTATACTCAACAACAGTCTAAACTCAATGTCTAGAGCTTTTCAAGTGTATTTTTGTTTCCAGTAATACCATTAAATAAATAACACAAATAAAAAAATAAAAAAGTATTAAATTAATCCTTGATTGAAGAACTTATTCTAACAATAACGAAAAACCTTTCAACAATAGATCTTGATCGATACCTTTAGGCAATCGATAGCAACCATTTATGATTTATTGTGAATGTGATTTCTTCATTGTCAAAACTAGACTAGTAACTTTAGGTTTCTGTTGATTTTTTAAATTTCATCAAAAGATAAACATGTTTACAAATGGAGTTTTTTTTCCACACAAACTCGAAGACGGCAGGTCATAAGGAGGAACATAATGGCAAAATGAAGTCAAATTGATAACGATGGCGCTTTTGTTTTTGACGGATGGATAAGTCATTAGTAACATTGTGTTGATATTCGAAAGCATGATTTGAGCCTAAATCTATATTTAACATTTTGAAACTTTTTAACTATGCGTAAACAACAACTCCAGAACACAAGATTTGTTGCTTTTATAATATAGATAATCATACCTAAAATTTAGTTTACGCCTCAAATTTCTAGCATTACAATGTGATTTCAGAAAGCTAAAAGCAAAAAAAAATAATGTATAGTTTTTTTTTTTTAATATTCGGGTTTACCTTTAATTAGGCAATGACATTATTTAATCTCTAAAATACATTTCTTCTATCACATTTAGAGCTATTTATTTACTTCTTCTGTAAATATTAAATTAAACCTATTTATTCGGATTTGATGGATTTAATGTAGATAAAGCTTATGATCGTAAATTTTTTTGTATTTTCTAAGCTGTTTAAATTTTAAAAACATGTATTTATTATATTCATTTCTAAATTTATCAGTACATTTATTATCTTAAAATATGATATGTTCAAAATTACTTGTATTTATTAATAGCATAGTTTAAATTAATGTCTTGAAAAATAAGTGGAAGTTTTCCACAATAATCCTTCCCAGGGCTTCTACTCCAGCCCTGGGCATTCGTGTATATATACACATTAACTGTTTGTAGGACAAGGCAAGCAACGCTATTCACAAAACTTTATTATAACTTAGACAAGGGCAATCATACATTTCAAAATTATTCCTTTCTGTAATTCGTTAGCTAATGAGTTTTTGGCGCGCACCTTTAGAGTCTCAATCTCATTAGCAGAAGGAAGTGCAGTAGCTGTTTTCTCTGTCTCTCTCTCTCCAAAGGGTCATTGTACACTTGTACACGAGATCAACACGAAATAGTATGTCACAGATTCCAGGATGCTAACAGATCCAATGAATGAGCCAAGTCATGTTGACATCAGGATCAGCCCACTACGTCTGCCACAGAAGACGTGATAAATGATGATAGCTGTTTATCAGAATTGAATGTCGGCGGTAATCTCGTTGCACTAATAAGAGACGAGGCTGATGAGGGCACGCACACAGACAGATGTTGGCTTGGGGGGGAATGTAACGAAATATGTACACACGCCTACAGTGTATAGATCTCAACGCATTCATCTGTCTGGGACATTTTACGTCTGTATATAATATCTTTCCCAAACTTCTGATTGGAGGCCAATCTCTGAGACATATCACGGTCACAGGTATTTGACATTACCACATTTCAGATTTGTTTCAAATTTTTGTCTTGCTTCTGATGTGTTTTTATCTTTATGCTACCTCTGCTGGTGTTAATTTCAAAATGCTTCATGTCACCTTTACATCAGTGGACGACCTGCATCTTTCCTGCCCTCATATCTTGTAGAAGTTTACTCCGCAGCAGCCAGCACACGCGTCTACTAATGATAATAGTGCGGATGTCCCGGCATCATGCAGGGCTTTCTCTCCTGCCACCATTTTTAGGATGCACCTCAAACATCAAAGATATTGAGCTACATTTCCTGCCAGAAGTAGGTGGACCATATAAAGGTTTAAGAAACATTGTTAAATAGGTTTGACCAACTCGCCCAGAGGAGGACCAAAAAAAAAAGCAAGACCATAAAAAATCAGGCTAACAAATTATTTAACGAAAAAAGTCAGTATATTAAAACATGACCTCACACTTATCACATTAACTCTATATTATATATCATTGGCCTCCTTCAGTCGTAGGACGACTATGGTTCATCTCAGAGCACACTTCCTCATGTGGCTGTGGAGCCCTATTTTGGAGAGACACTCCTGTCCACAGATAGCGCAGGTTAAGGTGGCTTTTGTTTCGGTGGTAGAGGAGCTGGCCGTTTTTCGGATTGTGCGTTTTTCTTTCTGGGCTGAGACCCACGTACTTTCACTGTCCATAGCTTTCTTGGTCACTGTCTCTCTCCACCTGTTGCGGTCTAGAGCTATGTCTTCCCAATTGTCAGTATTGATGTTCACTGATTTGAGGTCACGTTTTATTACCTCTATGTAACGAAGGGGGGGGCGACCAGTTTTTCTTGTGCCAGTAGCGAGTTGACCATAGTGGATGACTTTCGGGATGCGCTTGTCCTCCATCCGGCGAGCATGTCCAAAAAGTAAAAAAGAAATCCTGTTACTATGAAGTCACAAGAACAAGAATCCGACTGTTACTATGAAGTCACAAGAACCCGACTGTTACTATGAAGTCACAAGAACCCGACTGTTACTATGAAGTCACAAGAACCCGACTGTTACTATGAAGTCACAAGAACCCGACTGTTACTATGAAGTCACAAGAACCCGACTGTTACTATGAAGTCACAAGAACCCGACTGTTACTATGAAGTCACAAGAACCCGACTGTTACTATGAAGTCACAAGAACCCGACTGTTACTATGAAGTCACAAGAACCCGACTGTTACTATGAAGTCAAAAAACAAACCTGATTGTTACTATAAAGTCACACTAGCTCTTTGACCCTTCTAAATACATTTTTTATGTATTTGATTAAACACGCATTCACCTCATTTCAGTGAAGGGAAAGAGTTTAAATCCTATCGTGGTTCTAACGATATGATTTAGAGAATCAGAGAAAAAAAGATAAAACAAAATTTGGATAAATTTAAGAAATGAACATGCTATACTACAAGTCACTGTGGATACATGTGACCTAGAAGAGTAGACAGCAATACGCAAATCCATGTCTCTAAGATAAAACACAACCTAAGTTTAGATCAAATCATTAAAAAGCCAAATAGATTAAACAACACATTAGATCTCTTCTTAACCAACAGACCTGGATTTGTAGTTGATTATGATATTATCCCTGGTCTATCAGACCATGAGATCATAAAAATACACAGTCAGATAACAGCAGTAGCCAATTCAAAACCCAAAAGAAAAATCTTACTCTGGAATAAATGTAACCTAACACAACTACACCAAGCTGCATTAAACTTTCAACATTCTTATTAGAAAAAGACATTAACCAACCAGTCGATGACCTCTGGAATTTCATTAAAAACCATCACAAAAGCATTATAGAAAATCATATATATTAACTAAATACACATCAAACAAAATAATTAAATGCTGATTTAATAATAGACTAAAGAAGCTTTGTAAACAGAACAAAACCTATATAGAAAATTTAAAGAAACTAAGGCAGAAAGAGTTTACAAAAAGTATATAAAAATTAAACACTTAACCCAAAAAGTAAGCAGACAGCTGCAGAGTGAATACATAAACAATGTAATATCTAAAGATAACAACAAAAACCTATGGTCATACATTAAGTCTAAGAAAATGGAAACAACAGGCATAGCGCCATTAAAAGATGAACATCACATAATACATAATGATAATGAAACTAAAGCAAACATCCTAAACAAATACTTTGCATCAGCATTCTCAGCCACAGGAGACAAAGACATATTACTGAATTTGAACCAAGTAGACAACATAGAAGATATAGTAGTACAAGAAAATGGAATTCAAAAACTATTAGCCAACACCAAACCAAATAAAGCGTCTGGACCTGATGGTATTCCAGCTAGATTACTCAAAAAACTAAGCAATGAGCTAGCCCCAGTGTTCAAAATACTCTTTCAGGCTTCACTTAACCAGGGCAGAGTACCAAAGGACTGGAAAGAAGCTAATGTAACCCCCCCCCCCCTATTTAAAAAAAGGAGAAAAATCTGACCCAGGAAACTACAGACCAGTATCACTTACCAGCATCACATGTAAAATCCTAGATCACATAATATGTAGCAACATCATAAACCACTTAGACAAACAAAATGTCCTCACACCATACAAAACATGGCTTTAGGAAATATAGATCATGTGAAACACACACCATACAAAACATGGCTTTAGGAAATATAGATCATGTGAAACGCAACTAATAGGACTAATTGATGATTTAAAAACAACACAAAACACAGATATTTTACAAAGAGAATTAGATGAATTACAGAAATGGGAATCAAATTGGAGCATGTCTTTCCACCCAGAAAAATGTCAGTTGTTAAGAGTAACAAAAAAACTAAAACAAATTAATTCCACTTATCTTATTCATGGCAAACCAGTAACACAGACTAAAAACGCAAAATACCTAGGTGTTATAATAAATGAAAAACTGTCATGGAATTCACATATTGATGAAACATATTGATGAAACTATAAAAAATCAAACAAAGCATTAGGATTTATTAAAAGAAATTTCTATTAATCAAATAAGAACATAAAACTAATATGTTATAGATAAGATAAGAAGATAAGATAGAAGACAGAGCTAGTGAATTTTTTTTTTCTAATTATAAAAAGTTGAACACACTGCAAGAAATTGCAATGGTACTTTACATTACAAGTAACTTAAAAACAGTATCATACTATTGTTTGTTTGCCTAGGTCATTCCGTCACTGTCTTCCCGTCTGTCCCACATTACACCTCGTGAGTTCAGATACTCCAGTTTCCGGAACTGTCTGCAAAAAAAAAAAAAAGTTTGTTTTGAACTACTTGAGAAGAGAGAATTCTCTACAAAGGGAGGGAAGGAGGGAGATACACGAATGGAGAAAAGAGAGGAAATCAAGATTCGCTTGTTCTGTAATGGATAAATTATTCCAGAAGTTGGCTTGAGAGCTTGACCTATTCAAGAATAGGGAAACACAATTAATGATAGAAACAAGGAAATTAATTTTTAAAAAAGTGAATATGGAAAGCGTAACTCCATAGGTAGTGCAATGTAAAGCACTTGGAGGTTCTTCATCTAAAAAGTCACCAAAGCTTTTGTGAGTGTTTATAGAAAGGTTACAAAAAAGTCATATTTCTAAGTTACTAAACAGCAAAGATTACAAACTGTAATGTATCTGTGTAGTTCAATCTTCCACCTATACAGGCGAATCTGTCTTTAAGGTTGATGGTGATGGTCCCATTACATTTACATACTAAAGGATTACAGCTTTATCCAAATATCTCTTCTATTAGTGTTGTCAGGTCTTTTTACTCAAACATGACAAACAAAACCAATAGCTGACTCCTTGTTATTATAAACAACTGATTGGAGATTTCAGTGAAATGATAAACAATTACACTATAAACTACGAGAGTACTAGTCTGGTAGCGTGTTAGTTCAAATATCTGTTTTTAGTTTTTTTTTACGTACATTGTTTGTACAAAGCTTCTATCCACTCACTGTGTCTGGTCAAACGTTTGTACAGTTATTTCTCCTACACCCAATCTCAAATACAGTTAAAACTTTGCACAATTATTCATTGACAGAGACAAGACACGAATCAATAAAAAAATTAACCAGTTATTGAATTAATTATCGGTAATTGATTATTTTGTTTGATACTAACAAGGGAAATTAATTCTTCAGTATTTACAGATGTGGCTAAATTTTGAGGGTTTTGTCACCTTAGATAATTGTTAACGCTTTCTCTCCCGCACGCATTTTCGAATCAAGTTGATACTTTAAACAATTATTTATTGTACCCAACAAAACACGAATCAATTAACATATTAAACAATTATTCAACTAATTATTGATATAAAATTATTTTCTTTAATTTCGAATATGGGAAATAACGCCTTCATTATTGAGAGATATAGTTTTAAGGGTGGAGTTCTTCTTCTTAGATAAGCTGTGTTGAGGTAATATGATGTTTAGTTCTATGCGTTGATGAAGTATGATATTCAGACCCCTGCATTGATTTAACCTGAGAATATCACAGGTATCTAAACACATTAGACAAAGTCAGTCATTACTTTTAGCCTTAGACAAAGTAGCATCTTAAATGTCTTCGCCTCATTCCTTTACATCATGTTCATGTCTGCACATTTAGAAGAGCTTATTAATAAACTCTATCTTGCTCCACCCACTTCTTTATCTTTAATTAAAGAACTCTATCTTGCTCCACCCACTTCTTTATCTTTAATTAAAGAACTCTATCTTGCTCCACCCCCTTCTTTATCTTTAATTAAAGAACTCTATCTTGCTCCACCCACTTCTTTATCTTTAATTAAAGAACTCAATCTTGCTCCACCCACTTCTTTATCTTTAATTAAAGAACTCTATCTTGCTCCACCCACTTCTTTATCTTTAATTAAAGAACTCTATCTTGCTCCACCCACTTCTTTATCTTTAATTAAAGAACTCTATCTTGCTCCACCCACTTCTTTATCTTTAATTAAAGAACTCTATCTTGCTCCACCCACTTCTTTATCTTTAATTAAAGAACTCTATCTTGCTCCACCCACTCCTTCATCCTTAATAAAAGAACTCTATCTTGCTCCACCCACTCCTTCATCCTTAATAAAAGAACTCTATCTTGCTCCACCCACTTCTTTATCTTTAATTAAAGAACTCTATCTTGCTCCACCCACTTCTTTATCTTTAATTAAAGAACTCTATCTTGCTCCACCCACTTCTTTATCCTTAATTAAAGAACTCTATCTTGCTCCACCCACTCCTTCATCCTTAATAAAAGAACTCTATCTTGCTCCACCCACTCCTTCATCCTTAATAAAAGAACTCTATCTTGCTCCACCCACTCCTTCATCCTTAATAAAAGAACTCTATCTTGCTCCACCCACTCCTTCACCCTTAATAAAAGAACTCTATCTTGCTCCAACCACTCCTTTATCTTTAATTAAAGAACTCTATCTTGCTCCAGCCACTTCTTTATCTTTAATTAAAGAACTCTATCTTGCTCCACCCACTCCTTCATCTTTAATTAAAGAACTCTATCTTGCTCCACCCACTCCTTCAAATTTAATTAAAGAACTCTATCTTGCTCCACCCACTCCTTCATCTTTAATTAAAGAACTCTATCTTGCTCCACCCACTCCTTCATCCTTAATAAAAGAACTCTATCTTGCTCCACCCACTCCTTCATCCTTAATAAAAGAACTCTATCTTGCTCCACCCACTCCTTCATCCTTAATAAAAGAACTCTATCTTGCTCCAACCACTTCTTTATCTTTAATTAAAGAACTCTATCTTGCTCCAGCCACTTCTTTATCTTTAATTAAAGAACTCTATCTTGCTCCAGCCACTTCTTCATCCTTAATTAAAGAACTCTATCTTGCTCCAGCCACTACTTTATCTTTAATTAAAGAACTCTATCTTGCTCCAACCACTCCTTCATCCTTAATAAAAGAACTCTATCTTGCTCCAACCACTCCTTTATCTTTAATTAAGGAACTCTATCTTGCTCCAGCCACTTCTTTATCTTTAATTAAAGAACTCTATCTTGCTCCAGCCACTTCTTCATCCTTAATTAAAAAACTCTATCTTGCTCCACCCACTACTTTATCTTTAATTAAAGAACTCTATCTTGCTCCACCCACTTCTTTATCTTTAATTAAAGAACTCTATCTTGCTCCACCCACTACTTTATCTTTAATTAAAGAACTCTATCTTGCTCCACCCACTTCTTTATCTTTAATTAAAGAACTCTATCTTGCTCCACCCACTACTTTATCTTTAATTAAAGAACTCTATCTTGCTCCACCCACTCCTTCATCCTTAATTAAAGAACTCTATCTTGCTCCACCCACTCCTTCATCCTTAAATAAAGAAATCTATACTGCTCCACCCACTCCTTCATCCTTTATTAAAGAAATCTATACTGCTCCACCCACTCCTTCATCCTTAATTAAAGAAATCTATACTGCTCCACCCACTCCTTCATCCTTAATTAAAGAAATCTATACTGCTCCACCCACTCCTTCATCCTTTATAAAAGAAATCTATACTGCTCCACCCACTCCTTCATCCTTAATTAAAGAAATCTATACTGCTCCACCCACTACTTTATCTTTAATTAAAGAACTCTATCTTGCTCCACCCACTACTTTATCTTTAATTTAAGAACTCTATACTGCTCCACCCACTCCTTAATCCTTAATTAAAGAACTCTATCTTGCTCCACCCACTCCTTCATCCTTAATTAAAGAACTCTATCTTGCTCCAACCACTTCTTCATCCTTAATTAAAGAACTCTATCTTGCTCCACCCACTCCTTTATCTTTAATTAAAGAACTCTATCTTGCTCCAACCACTCCTTTATCTTTAATTAAAGAACTCTATCTTGCTCCAACCACTCCTTCATCCTTAATTAAAGAACTCTATCTTGCTCCACCCACTCCTTCATCCTTAATTAAAGAACTCTATCTTGCTCCAGCCACTTCTTCATTCTTAATTAAAGAACTCTATCTTGCTCCACCCACTCCTTTATCTTTAATTAAAGAACACTATCTTGCTCCAACCACTCCTTTATCTTTAATTAAAGAACTCTATCTTGCTCCAACCACTCCTTTATCTTTAATTAAAGAACTCTATCTTGCTCCAACCACTCCTTTATCTTTAATTAAAGAACTCTATCTTGCTCCAGCCACTTCTTCATCCTTAATTAAAGAACTCTATCTTGCTCCAACCACTCCTTTATCTTTAATTAAAGAACTCTATCTTGCTCCAACCACTCCTTTATCTTTAATTAAAGAACTCTATCTTGCTCCAGCCACTTCTTTATCTTTAATTAAAGAACTCTATCTTGCTCCAGCCACTTCTTCATCCTTAATTAAAGAACTCTATCTTGCTCCAACCACTCCTTTATCTTTAATTAAAGAACTCTATCTTGCTCCAACCACTCCTTTATCTTTAATTAAAGAACTCTATCTTGCTCCACCCACTACTTTATCTTTAATTAAAGAACTCTATCTTGCTCCACCCACTACTTTATCTTTAATTAAAGAACTCTATACTGCTCCACCCACTCCTTTATCCTTAATTAAAGAACTCTATCTTGCTCCACCCACTCCTTCATCCTTAATTAAAGAACTCTATCTTGCTCCAACCACTTCTTCATCCTTAATTAAAGAACTCTATCTTGTCCTTAATTAAAGAACTCTATCTTGCTCCACCCACTCCTTCATCCTTAATTAAAGAACTCTATCTTGCTCCAACCACTTCTTCATCCTTAATTAAAGAACTCTATCTTGCTCCACCCACTCCTTTATCTTTAATTAAAGAACTCTATCTTGCTCCAACCACTCCTTTATCTTTAATTAAAGAACTCTATCTTGCTCCAACCACTCCTTCATCCTTAATTAAAGAACTCTATCTTGCTCCACCCACTCCTTCATCCTTAATTAAAGAACTCTATCTTGCTCCAGCCACTTCTTCATTCTTAATTAAAGAACTCTATCTTGCTCCACCCACTCCTTTATCTTTAATTAAAGAACACTATCTTGCTCCAACCACTCCTTTATCTTTAATTAAAGAACTCTATCTTGCTCCAACCACTCCTTTATCTTTAATTAAAGAACTCTATCTTGCTCCAACCACTCCTTTATCTTTAATTAAAGAACTCTATCTTGCTCCAGCCACTTCTTCATCCTTAATTAAAGAACTCTATCTTGCTCCAACCACTCCTTTATCTTTAATTAAAGAACTCTATCTTGCTCCAACCACTCCTTTATCTTTAATTAAAGAACTCTATCTTGCTCCAGCCACTTCTTTATCTTTAATTAAAGAACTCTATCTTGCTCCAGCCACTTCTTCATCCTTAATTAAAGAACTCTATCTTGCTCCAACCACTCCTTTATCTTTAATTAAAGAACTCTATCTTGCTCCAACCACTCCTTTATCTTTAATTAAAGAACTCTATCTTGCTCCACCCACTACTTTATCTTTAATTAAAGAACTCTATCTTGCTCCACCCACTACTTTATCTTTAATTAAAGAACTCTATACTGCTCCACCCACTCCTTTATCCTTAATTAAAGAACTCTATCTTGCTCCACCCACTCCTTCATCCTTAATTAAAGAACTCTATCTTGCTCCAACCACTTCTTCATCCTTAATTAAAGAACTCTATCTTGCTCCACCCACTCCTTTATCTTTAATTAAAGAACTCTATCTTGCTCCAACCACTCCTTTATCTTTAATTAAAGAACTCTATCTTGCTCCACCCACTCCTTCATCCTTAATTAAAGAACTCTATCTTGCTCCACCCACTCCTTCATCCTTAATTAAAGAACTCTATCTTGCTCCACCCACTCCTTTATCTTTAATTAAAGAACTCTATCTTGCTCCAACCACTCCTTTATCTTTAATTAAAGAACTCTATCTTGCTCCAACCACTCCTTTATCTTTAATTAAAGAACTCTATCTTGCTCCAACCACTCCTTTATCTTTAATTAAAGAACTCTATCTTGCTCCAGCCACTTCTTCATCCTTAATTAAAGAACTCTATCTTGCTCCAACCACTCCTTTATCTTTAATTAAAGAACTCTATCTTGCTCCAACCACTCCTTTATCTTTAATTAAAGAACTCTATCTTGCTCCAGCCACTTCTTTATCTTTAATTAAAGAACTCTATCTTGCTCCAGCCACTTCTTCATCCTTAATTAAAGAACTCTATCTTGCTCCAACCACTCCTTTATCTTTAATTAAAGAACTCTATCTTGCTCCAACCACTCCTTTATCTTTAATTAAAGAACTATATCTTGCTCCACCCACTACTTTATCTTTAATTAAAGAACTCTATCTTGCTCCACCCACTACTTTATCTTTAATTAAAGAACTCTATACTGCTCCACCCACTCCTTCATCCTTAATTAAAGAACTCTATCTTGCTCCACCCACTCCTTCATCCTTAATTAAAGAACTCTATCTTGCTCAAACCACTTCTTCATCCTTAATTAAAGAACTCTATCTTGCTCCACCCTCTCCTTTATCTTTAATTAAAGAACTCTATCTTGCTCCAACCACTCCTTTATCTTGAATTAAAGAACTCTATCTTGCTCCACCCACTCCTTCATCCTTAATTAAAGAACTCTTTCTTGCTCCACCCACTCCTTCATCCTTAATTAAAGAACTCTATCTTGCTCCAGCCACTTCTTTATCCTTAATTAAAGAACTCTATCTTGCTCCAACCACTCCTTTATCTTTAATAAAAGAACTCTATCTTGCTCCAACCACTCCTTTATCTTTAATTAAAGAACTCTATCTTGCTCCAACCACTCCTTTATCTTTAATTAAAGAACTCTATCTTGCTCCAACCACTCCTTTATCTTTAATAAAAGAACTCTATCTTGCTCCAGCCACTTCTTCATCCTTAATTAAAGAACTCTATCTTGCTCCAACCACTCCTTTATCTTTAATTAAAGAACTCTATCTTGCTCCAGCCACTTCTTCATCCTTAATTAAAGAACTCTATCTTGCTCCAACCACTCCTTTATCTTTAATTAAAGAACTCTATCTTGCTCCAACCACTCCTTTATCTTTAATTAAAGAACTCTATCTTGCTCCAGCCACTTCTTTATCTTTAATTAAAGAACTCTATCTTGCTCCAGCCACTTCTTCATCCTTAATTATAGAACTCTATCTTGCTCCAGCCACTTCTTTATCTTTAATTAAAGAACTCTATCTTGCTCCAGCCACTTCTTCATCCTTAATTAAAGAACTCTATCTTGCTCCAGTCACTTCTTCATCCTTAATTAAAGAACTCTATCTTGCTCCAGCCACTTCTTCATCCTTAATTAAACAACTCTATCTTGCTCCACCCACTTCTTTATCTTTAATTAAAGAACTCTATTTTGCTCCAGCCACTTCTTCATCCTTAATTAAAGAACTTTATCTTGCTCCAGCCACTTCTTCATCCTTAATTAAAGAACTCTATCTTGCTCCACCCACTCCTTTATCTTTAATTAAAGAACTCTATCTTGCTCCAACCACTCGTTTATCTTTAATTAAAGAACTCTATCTTGCTCCACCCACTCCTTCATCCTTAATTAAAGAACTCTATCTTGCTCCAACCACTCCTTCATCCTTTATTAAAGAACTCTATCTTGCTCCAGCCACTTCTTCATCCTTAATTAAAGAACTCTATCTTGCTCCACCCACTCCTTTATCTTTAATTAAAGAACTCTATCTTGCTCCAACCACTCCTTTATCTTTAATTAAAGAACTCTATCTTGCTCCAACCACTCCTTTATCTTTAATTAAAGAACTCTATCTTGCTCCAACCACTCCTTTATCTTTAATTAAAGAACTCTATCTTGCTCCAACCACTCCTTTATCTTTAATTAAAGAACTCTATCTTGCTCCACCCACTACTTTATCTTTAATTAAAGAACTCTATCTTGCTCCACCCACTACTTTATCTTAATTAAAGAACTCTATACTGCTCCACCCACTCCTTTATCCTTAATTAAAGAACTCTATCTTGCTCCACCCACTCCTTCATCCTTAATTAAAGAACTCTATCTTGCTCCAACCACTTCTTCATCCTTAATTAAAGAACTCTATCTTGCTCCACCCACTCCTTTATCTTTAATTAAAGAACTCTATCTTGCTCCAACCACTCCTTTATCTTTAATTAAAGAACTCTATCTTGCTCCACCCACTCCTTCATCCTTAATTAAAGAACTCTATCTTGCTCCACCCACTCCTTCATCCTTAATTAAAGAACTCTATCTTGCTCCACCCACTCCTTTATCTTTAATTAAAGAACTCTATCTTGCTCCACCCACTCCTTCATCCTTTATTAAAGAACTCTATCTTGCTCCAGCCACTTCTTCATCCTTAATTAAAGAACTCTATCTTGCTCCACCCACTCCTTTATCTTTAATTAAAGAACTCTATCTTGCTCCAACCACTCCTTTATCTTTAATTAAAGAACTCTATCTTGCTCCAACCACTCCTTTATCTTTAATTAAAGAACTCTATCTTGCTCCAACCACTTCTTTATCTTTAATTAAAGAACTCTATCTTGCTCCAGCCACTTCTTCATCCTTAATTAAAGAACTCTATCTTGCTCCAGCCACTCCTTTATCTTTAATTAAAGAACTCTATACTGCTCCACCCACTCCTTTATCCTTAATTAAAGAACTCTATCTTGCTCCACCCACTCCTTCATCCTTAATTAAAGAACTCTATCTTGCTCCAACCACTTCTTCATCCTTAATTAAAGAACTCTATCTTGCTCCACCCACTCCTTTATCTTTAATTAAAGAACTCTATCTTGCTCCAACCACTCCTTTATCTTTAATTAAAGAACTCTATCTTGCTCCACCCACTCCTTCATCCTTAATTAAAGAACTCTATCTTGCTCCACCCACTCCTTCATCCTTAATTAAAGAACTCTATCTTGCTCCACCCACTCCTTTATCTTTAATTAAAGAACTCTATCTTGCTCCAACCACTCCTTTATCTTTAATTAAAGAACTCTATCTTGCTCCAACCACTCCTTTATCTTTAATTAAAGAACTCTATCTTGCTCCAACCACTCCTTTATCTTTAATTAAAGAACTCTATCTTGCTCCAGCCACTTCTTCATCCTTAATTAAAGAACTCTATCTTGCTCCAACCACTCCTTTATCTTTAATTAAAGAACTCTATCTTGCTCCAACCACTCCTTTATCTTTAATTAAAGAACTCTATCTTGCTCCAGCCACTTCTTTATCTTTAATTAAAGAACTCTATCTTGCTCCAGCCACTTCTTCATCCTTAATTAAAGAACTCTATCTTGCTCCAACCACTCCTTTATCTTTAATTAAAGAACTCTATCTTGCTCCAACCACTCCTTTATCTTTAATTAAAGAACTATATCTTGCTCCACCCACTACTTTATCTTTAATTAAAGAACTCTATCTTGCTCCACCCACTACTTTATCTTTAATTAAAGAACTCTATACTGCTCCACCCACTCCTTCATCCTTAATTAAAGAACTCTATCTTGCTCCACCCACTCCTTCATCCTTAATTAAAGAACTCTATCTTGCTCAAACCACTTCTTCATCCTTAATTAAAGAACTCTATCTTGCTCCACCCTCTCCTTTATCTTTAATTAAAGAACTCTATCTTGCTCCAACCACTCCTTTATCTTGAATTAAAGAACTCTATCTTGCTCCACCCACTCCTTCATCCTTAATTAAAGAACTCTTTCTTGCTCCACCCACTCCTTCATCCTTAATTAAAGAACTCTATCTTGCTCCAGCCACTTCTTTATCCTTAATTAAAGAACTCTATCTTGCTCCAACCACTCCTTTATCTTTAATAAAAGAACTCTATCTTGCTCCAACCACTCCTTTATCTTTAATTAAAGAACTCTATCTTGCTCCAACCACTCCTTTATCTTTAATTAAAGAACTCAATCTTGCTCCAACCACTCCTTTATCTTTAATAAAAGAACTCTATCTTGCTCCAGCCACTTCTTCATCCTTAATTAAAGAACTCTATCTTGCTCCAACCACTCCTTTATCTTTAATTAAAGAACTCTATCTTGCTCCAGCCACTTCTTCATCCTTAATTAAAGAACTCTATCTTGCTCCAACCACTCCTTTATCTTTAATTAAAGAACTCTATCTTGCTCCAACCACTCCTTTATCTTTAATTAAAGAACTCTATCTTGCTCCAGCCACTTCTTTATCTTTAATTAAAGAACTCTATCTTGCTCCAGCCACTTCTTCATCCTTAATTATAGAACTCTATCTTGCTCCAGCCACTTCTTTATCTTTAATTAAAGAACTCTATCTTGCTCCAGCCACTTCTTCATCCTTAATTAAAGAACTCTATCTTGCTCCAGTCACTTCTTCATCCTTAATTAAAGAACTCTATCTTGCTCCAGCCACTTCTTCATCCTTAATTAAACAACTCTATCTTGCTCCACCCACTTCTTTATCTTTAATTAAAGAACTCTATTTTGCTCCAGCCACTTCTTCATCCTTAATTAAAGAACTTTATCTTGCTCCAGCCACTTCTTCATCCTTAATTAAAGAAACTCTATCTTGCTCCACCCACTCCTTTATCTTTAATTAAAGAACTCTATCTTGCTCCAACCACTCGTTTATCTTTAATTAAAGAACTCTATCTTGCTCCACCCACTCCTTCATCCTTAATTAAAGAACTCTATCTTGCTCCAACCACTCCTTCATCCTTTATTAAAGAACTCTATCTTGCTCCAGCCACTTCTTCATCCTTAATTAAAGAACTCTATCTTGCTCCACCCACTCCTTTATCTTTAATTAAAGAACTCTATCTTGCTCCAACCACTCCTTTATCTTAATTAAAGAACTCTATCTTGCTCCAACCACTCCTTTATCTTTAATTAAAGAACTCTATCTTGCTCCAACCACTCCTTTATCTTTAATTAAAGAACTCTATCTTGCTCTAACCACTCCTTTATCTTTAATTAAAGAACTCTATCTTGCTCCACCCACTACTTTATCTTTAATTAAAGAACTCTATCTTGCTCCACCCACTACTTTATCTTTAATTAAAGAACTCTATACTGCTCCACCCACTCCTTTATCCTTAATTAAAGAACTCTATCTTGCTCCACCCACTCCTTCATCCTTAATTAAAGAACTCTATCTTGCTCCAACCACTTCTTCATCCTTAATTAAAGAACTCTATCTTGCTCCACCCACTCCTTTATCTTTAATTAAAGAACTCTATCTTGCTCCAACCACTCCTTTATCTTTAATTAAAGAACTCTATCTTGCTCCACCCACTCCTTCATCCTTAATTAAAGAACTCTATCTTGCTCCACCCACTCCTTCATCCTTAATTAAAGAACTCTATCTTGCTCCACCCACTCCTTTATCTTTAATTAAAGAACTCTATCTTGCTCCACCCACTCCTTCATCCTTTATTAAAGAACTCTATCTTGCTCCAGCCACTTCTTCATCCTTAATTAAAGAACTCTATCTTGCTCCACCCACTCCTTTATCTTTAATTAAAGAACTCTATCTTGCTCCAACCACTCCTTTATCTTTAATTAAAGAACTCTATCTTGCTCCAACCACTCCTTTATCTTTAATTAAAGAACTCTATCTTGCTCCAACCACTTCTTTATCTTTAATTAAAGAACTCTATCTTGCTCCAGCCACTTCTTCATCCTTAATTAAAGAACTCTATCTTGCTCCAGCCACTCCTTTATCTTTAATTAAAGAACTCTATCTTGCTCCAACCACTCCTTTATCTTTAATTAAAGAACTCTATCTTGCTCCAGCCACTTCTTTATCTTTAATTAAAGAACTCTATCTTGCTCCAGCCACTTCTTCATCCTTAATTAAAGAACTCTATCTTGCTCCAACCACTCCTTTATCTTTAATTAAAGAACTCTATCTTGCTCCAACCACTCCTTTATCTTTAATTAAAGAACTCTATCTTGCTCCAGCCACTTCTTCATCCTTAATTAAAGAACTCTATCTTGCTCCAGCCACTTCTTTATCTTTAATTAAAGAACTTTATACTGCTCCACTCACTCCTTCATCCTTAATTAAAGAACTCTATCTTGCTCCACCCACTCCTTCATCCTTAATTAAAGAACTCTATCTTGCTCCAACCACATCTTCATCCTTAATTAAAGAACTCTATCTTGCTCCACCCACTCCTTTATCTTTAATTAAAGAACTCTATTTTGCTCCACCCACTCCTTTATCTTTAATTAAAGAACTCTATCTTGCTCCACCCACTCCTTCATCCTTAATTAAAGAACTCTTTCTTGCTCCACCCACTCCTTCATCCTTAATTAAAGAACTCTATCTTGCTCCAGCCACTTTTTTATCCTTAATTAAAGAACTCTATCTTGCTCCAACCACTCCTTTATCTTTAATTAAAGAACTCTATCTTGCTCCAACCACTCCTTTATCTTTAATTAAAGAACTCTATCTTGCTCCAGCCACTTCTTCATCCTTAATTAAAGAACTCTATCTTGCTCCAACCACTCCTTTATCTTTAATTAAAGAACTCTATCTTGCTCCAACCACTCCTTTATCTTTAATTAAAGAACTCTATCTTGCTCCAGCCACTTCTTTATCTTTAATTAAAGAACTCTATCTTGCTCCAGCCACTTCTTCATCCTTAATTAAAGAACTCTATCTTGCTCCAACCACTCCTTTATCTTTAATTAAAGAACTCTATCTTGCTCCAACCACTCCTTTATCTTTAATTAAAGAACTATATCTTGCTCCACCCACTACTTTATCTTTAATTAAAGAACTCTATCTTGCTCCACCCACTACTTTATCTTTAATTAAAGAACTCTATACTGCTCCACCCACTCCTTCATCCTTAATTAAAGAACTCTATCTTGCTCCACCCACTCCTTCATCCTTAATTAAAGAACTCTATCTTGCTCAAACCACTTCTTCATCCTTAATTAAAGAACTCTATCTTGCTCCACCCTCTCCTTTATCTTTAATTAAAGAACTCTATCTTGCTCCAACCACTCCTTTATCTTTAATTAAAGAACTCTATCTTGCTCCACCCACTCCTTCATCCTTAATTAAAGAACTCTTTCTTGCTCCACCCACTCCTTCATCCTTAATTAAAGAACTCTATCTTGCTCCAGCCACTTCTTTATCCTTAATTAAAGAACTCTATCTTGCTCCAACCACTCCTTTATCTTTAATAAAAGAACTCTATCTTGCTCCAACCACTCCTTTATCTTTAATTAAAGAACTCTATCTTGCTCCAACCACTCCTTTATCTTTAATTAAAGAACTCTATCTTGCTCCAACCACTCCTTTATCTTTAATAAAAGAACTCTATCTTGCTCCAGCCACTTCTTCATCCTTAATTAAAGAACTCTATCTTGCTCCAACCACTCCTTTATCTTTAATTAAAGAACTCTATCTTGCTCCAGCCACTTCTTCATCCTTAATTAAAGAACTCTATCTTGCTCCAACCACTCCTTTATCTTTAATTAAAGAACTCTATCTTGCTCCAACCACTCCTTTATCTTTAATTAAAGAACCCTATCTTGCTCCAGCCACTTCTTTATCTTTAATTAAAGAACTCTATCTTGCTCCAGCCACTTCTTTATCCTTAATTATAGAACTCTATCTTGCTCCAGCCACTTCTTTATCTTTAATTAAAGAACTCTATCTTGCTCCAGCCACTTCTTCATCCTTAATTAAAGAACTCTATCTTGCTCCAGTCACTTCTTCATCCTTAATTAAAGAACTCTATCTTGCTCCAGCCACTTCTTCATCCTTAATTAAAGAACTCTATCTTGCTCCACCCACTTCTTTATCTTTAATTAAAGAACTCTATTTTGCTCCAGCCACTTCTTCATCCTTAATTAAAGAACTTTATCTTGCTCCAGCCACTTCTTCATCCTTAATTAAAGAACTCTATCTTGCTCCACCCACTCCTTTATCTTTAATTAAAGAACTCTATCTTGCTCCAACCACTCGTTTATCTTTAATTAAAGAACTCTATCTTGCTCCACCCACTCCTTCATCCTTAATTAAAGAACTCTATCTTGCTCCACCCACTCCTTCATCCTTTATTAAAGAACTCTATCTTGCTCCAGCCACTTCTTCATCCTTAATTAAAGAACTCTATCTTGCTCCACCCACTCCTTTATCTTTAATTAAAGAACTCTATCTTGCTCCAACCACTCCTTTATCTTTAATTAAAGAACTCTATCTTGCTCCAACCACTCCTTTATCTTTAATTAAAGAACTCTATCTTGCTCCAACCACTTCTTTATCTTTAATTAAAGAACTCTATCTTGCTCCAGCCACTTCTTCATCCTTAATTAAAGAACTCTATCTTGCTCCAGCCACTCCTTTATCTTTAATTAAAGAACTCTATCTTGCTCCAACCACTCCTTTATCTTTAATTAAAGAACTCTATCTTGCTCCAGCCACTTCTTTATCTTTAATTAAAGAACTCTATCTTGCTCCAGCCACTTCTTCATCCTTAATTAAAGAACTCTATCTTGCTCCAACCACTCCTTTATCTTTAATTAAAGAACTCTATCTTGCTCCAACCACTCCTTTATCTTTAATTAAAGAACTCTATCTTGCTCCAGCCACTTCTTCATCCTTAATTAAAGAACTCTATCTTGCTCCAGCCACTTCTTTATCTTTAATTAAAGAACTTTATACTGCTCCACTCACTCCTTCATCCTTAATTAAAGAACTCTATCTTGCTCCACCCACTCCTTCATCCTTAGTTAAAGAACTCTATCTTGCTCCAACCACTTCTTCATCCTTAATTAAAGAACTCTATCTTGCTCCACCCACTCCTTTATCTTTAATTAAAGAACTCTATTTTGCTCCACCCACTCCTTTATCTTTAATTAAAGAACTCTATCTTGCTCCACCCACTCCTTCATCCTTAATTAAAGAACTCTTTCTTGCTCCACCCACTCCTTCATCCTTAATTAAAGAACTCTATCTTGCTCCAGCCACTTTTTTATCCTTAATTAAAGAACTCTATCTTGCTCCAACCACTCCTTTATCTTTAATTAAAGAACTCTATCTTGCTCCAACCACTCCTTTATCTTTAATTAAAGAACTCTATCTTGCTCCAACCACTCCTTTATCTTTAATTAAAGAACTCTATCTTGCTCCAACCACTCCTTTATCTTTAATAAAAGAATTCTATCTTGCTCCAGCCACTTCTTCATCCTTAATTAAAGAACTCTATCTTGCTCCAACCACTCCTTTATCTTTAATTAAAGAACTCTATCTTGCTCCAACCACTCCTTAATCTTTAATTAAAGAACTCTATCTTGCTCCAGCCACTTCTTTATCTTTAATTACAGAACTCTATCTTGCTCCAGCCACTTCTTCATCCTTAATTAAAGAACTCTATCTTGCTCCAACCACTACTTTATGTTTAATTAAAGAACTCTATCTTGCTCCAGCCACTTCTTCATCCTTAATTAAAGAACTCTATCTTGCTCCAACCACTCCTTTATCTTTAATTAAAGAACTCTATCTTGCTCCAACCACTCCTTTATCTTTAATTAAAGAACTCTATCTTGCTCCAGCCACTTCTTTATCTTTAATTAAAGAACTCTATCTTGCTCCAGCCACTTCTTCATCCTTAATTATAGAACTCTATCTTGCTCCAGCCACTTCTTTATCTTTAATTAAAGAACTCTATCTTGCTCCAGCCACTTCTTCATCCTTAATTAAAGAACTCTATCTTGCTCCAGCCACTTCTTCATCCTTAATTAAAGAACTCTATCTTGCTCCAGCCACTTCTTCATCCTTAATTAAAGAACTCTATCTTGCTCCACCCACTTCTTTATCTTTAATTAAAAAACTCTATTTTGCTCCAGCCACTTCTTCATCCTTAATTAAAGAACTCTATCTTGCTCCAGCCACTTCTTCATCCTTAATTAAAGAACTCTATCTTGCTCCACCCACTCCTTTATCTTTAATTAAAGAACTCTATCTTGCTCCACCCACTTCTTTATCTTTAATTAAAGAACTCTATCTTGCTCCACCCACTCCTTCATCCTTAATTAAAGAACTCTATCTTGCTCCACCCACTCCTTCATCCTTAATTAAAGAACTCTATCTTGCTCCAGCCACTTCTTCATCCTTAATTAAAGAACTCTATCTTGCTCCACCCACTCCTTTATCTTTAATTAAAGAACTCTATCTTGCTCCAACCACTCCTTTATCTTTAATTAAAGAACTCTATCTTGCTCCAACCACTCCTTTATCTTTAATTAAAGAACTCTATCTTGCTCCAGCCACTTCTTTATCTTTAATTAAAGAACTCTATCTTGCTCCAGCCACTTCTTCATCCTTAATTAAAGAACTCTATCTTGCTCCAGCCACTACTTTATCTTTAATTAAAGAACTCTATCTTGCTCCAACCACTCCTTCATCCTTAATAAAAGAACTCTATCTTGCTCCAACCACTCCTTTATCTTTAATTAAGGAACTCTATCTTGCTCCAGCCACTTCTTTATCTTTAATTAAAGAACTCTATCTTGCTCCAGCCACTTCTTCATCCTTAATTAAAAAACTCTATCTTGCTCCACCCACTACTTTATCTTTAATTAAAGAACTCTATCTTGCTCCACCCACTTCTTTATCTTTAATTAAAGAACTCTATCTTGCTCCACCCACTACTTTATCTTTAATTAAAGAACTCTATCTTGCTCCACCCACTTCTTTATCTTTAATTAAAGAACACTATCTTGCTCCACCCACTACTTTATCTTTAATTAAAGAACTCTATCTTGCTCCACCCACTCCTTCATCCTTAATTAAAGAACTCTATCTTGCTCCACCCACTCCCTCATCCTTAAATAAAGAAATCTATACTGCTCCACCCACTCCTTCATCCTTTATTAAAGAAATCTATACTGCTCCACCCACTCCTTCATCCTTAATTAAAGAAATCTATACTGCTCCACCCACTCCTTCATCCTTAATTAAAGAAATCTATACTGCTCCACCCACTCCTTCATCCTTTATTAAAGAAATCTATACTGCTCCACCCACTCCTTCATCCTTAATTAAAGAAATCTATACTGCTCCACCCACTACTTTATCTTTAATTAAAGAACTCTATCTTGCTCCACCCACTACTTTATCTTTAATTTAAGAACTCTATACTGCTCCACCCACTCCTTAATCCTTAATTAAAGAACTCTATCTTGCTCCACCCACTCCTTCATCCTTAATTAAAGAACTCTATCTTGCTCCAACCACTTCTTCATCCTTAATTAAAGAACTCTATCTTGCTCCACCCACTCCTTTATCTTTAATTAAAGAACTCTATCTTGCTCCAACCACTCCTTTATCTTTAATTAAAGAACTCTATCTTGCTCCACCCACTCCTTCATCCTTAATTAAAGAACTCTATCTTGCTCCACCCACTCCTTCATCCTTAATTAAAGAACTCTATCTTGCTCCAGCCACTTCTTCATTCTTAATTAAAGAACTCTATCTTGCTCCACCCACTCCTTTATCTTTAATTAAAGAACACTATCTTGCTCCAACCACTCCTTTATCTTTAATTAAAGAACTCTATCTTGCTCCAACCACTCCTTTATCTTTAATTAAAGAACTCTATCTTGCTCCAACCACTCCTTTATCTTTAATTAAAGAACTCTATCTTGCTCCAACCACTCCTTTATCTTTAATTAAAGAACTCTATCTTGCTCCAGCCACTTCTTCATCCTTAATTAAAGAACTCTATCTTGCTCCAACCACTCCTTTATCTTTAATTAAAGAACTCTATCTTGCTCCAACCACTCCTTTATCTTTAATTAAAGAACTCTATCTTGCTCCAGCCACTTCTTTATCTTTAATTAAAGAACTCTATCTTGCTCCAGCCACTTCTTCATCCTTAATTAAAGAACTCTATCTTGCTCCAACCACTCCTTTATCTTTAATTAAAGAACTCTATCTTGCTCCAACCACTCCTTTATCTTTAATTAAAGAACTCTAATCTTGCTCCACCCACTACTTTATCTTTAATTAAAGAACTCTATCTTGCTCCACCCACTACTTTATCTTTAATTAAAGAACTCTATACTGCTCCACCCACTCCTTTATCCTTAATTAAAGAACTCTATCTTGCTCCACCCACTCCTTCATCCTTAATTAAAGAACTCTATCTTGCTCCAACCACTTCTTCATC
Organism: Biomphalaria sudanica; assembly: GCA_036873155.1. Taxonomy (NCBI): domain Eukaryota; kingdom Metazoa; phylum Mollusca; class Gastropoda; family Planorbidae; genus Biomphalaria; species Biomphalaria sudanica. Next base: position 2,954,073 of record JAZGLO010006718.1, on the reverse strand, counting down.
CTTAATTAAAGAACTCTATCTTGCTCCACCCACTCCTTTATCTTTAATTAAAGAACTCTATCTTGCTCCAACCACTCCTTTATCTTTAATTAAAGAACTCTATCTTGCTCCACCCACTCCTTCATCCTTAATTAAAGAACTCTATCTTGCTCCACCCACTCCTTCATCCTTAATTAAAGAACTCTATCTTGCTCCACCCACTCCTTTATCTTTAATTAAAGAACTCTATCTTGCTCCAACCACTCCTTTATCTTTAATTAAAGAACTCTATCTTGCTCCAACCACTCCTTTATCTTTAATTAAAGAACTCTATCTTGCTCCAACCACTCCTTTATCTTTAATTAAAGAACTCTATCTTGCTCCAGCCACTTCTTCATCCTTAATTAAAGAACTCTATCTTGCTCCAACCACTCCTTTATCTTTAATTAAAGAACTCTATCTTGCTCCAGCCACTTCTTCATCCTTAATTATAGAACTCTATCTTGCTCCAGCCACTTCTTTATCTTTAATTAAAGAACTCTATCTTGCTCCAGCCACTTCTTCATCCTTAATTAAAGAACTCTATCTTGCTCCAGCCACTTCTTCATCCTTAATTAAAGAACTCTATCTTGCTCCAGCCACTTCTTCATCCTTAATTAAAGAACTCTATCTTGCTCCACCCACTTCTTTATCTTTAATTAAAAAACTCTATTTTGCTCCAGCCACTTCTTCATCCTTAATTAAAGAACTCTATCTTGCTCCAGCCACTTCTTCATCCTTAATTAAAGAACTCTATCTTGCTCCACCCCACTCCTTTATCTTTAATTAAAGAACTCTATCTTGCTCCACCCACTTCTTTATCTTTAATTAAAGAACTCTATCTTGCTCCACCCACTCCTTCATCCTTAATTAAAGAACTCTATCTTGCTCCACCCACTCCTTCATCCTTAATTAAAGAACTCTATCTTGCTCCAGCCACTTCTTCATCCTTAATTAAAGAACTCTATCTTGCTCCACCCACTCCTTTATCTTTAATTAAAGAACTCTATCTTGCTCCAACCACTCCTTTATCTTTAATTAAAGAACTCTATCTTGCTCCAACCACTCCTTTATCTTTAATTAAAGAACTCTATCTTGCTCCAGCCACTTCTTTATCTTTAATTAAAGAACTCTATCTTGCTCCAGCCACTTCTTCATCCTTAATTAAAGAACTCTATCTTGCTCCAGCCACTACTTTATCTTTAATTAAAGAACTCTATCTTGCTCCAACCACTCCTTCATCCTTAATAAAAGAACTCTATCTTGCTCCAACCACTCCTTTATCTTTAATTAAGGAACTCTATCTTGCTCCAGCCACTTCTTTATCTTTAATTAAAGAACTCTATCTTGCTCCAGCCACTTCTTCATCCTTAATTAAAAAACTCTATCTTGCTCCACCCACTACTTTATCTTTAATTAAAGAACTCTATCTTGCTCCACCCACTTCTTTATCTTTAATTAAAGAACTCTATCTTGCTCCACCCACTACTTTATCTTTAATTAAAGAACTCTATCTTGCTCCACCCACTTCTTTATCTTTAATTAAAGAACACTATCTTGCTCCACCCACTAATTTATCTTTAATTAAAGAACTCTATCTTGCTCCACCCACTCCTTCATCCTTAATTAAAGAACTCTATCTTGCTCCACCCACTCCCTCATCCTTAAATAAAGAAATCTATACTGCTCCACCCACTCCTTCATCCTTAATTAAAGAAATCTATACTGCTCCACCCACTACTTTATCTTTATTAAAGAACTCTATCTTGCTCCACCCACTACTTTATCTTTAATTTAAGAACTCTATACTGCTCCACCCACTCCTTAATCCTTAATTAAAGAACTCTATCTTGCTCCACCCACTCCTTCATCCTTAATTAAAGAACTCTATCTTGCTCCAACCACTTCTTCATCCTTAATTAAAGAACTCTATCTTGCTCCACCCACTCCTTTATCTTTAATTAAAGAACTCTATCTTGCTCCAACCACTCCTTTATCTTTAATTAAAGAACTCTATCTTGCTCCACCCACTCCTTCATCCTTAATTAAAGAACTCTATCTTGCTCCACCCACTCCTTCATCCTTAATTAAAGAACTCTATCTTGCTCCAGCCACTTCTTCATTCTTAATTAAGAACTCTATCTTGCTCCACCCACACCTTTATCTTTAATTAAAGAACACTATCTTGCTCCAACCACTCCTTTATCTTTAATTAAAGAACTCTATCTTGCTCCAACCACTCCTTTATCTTTAATTAAAGAACTCTATCTTGCTCCAACCACTCCTTTATCTTTAATTAAAGAACTCTATCTTGCTCCAACCACTCCTTTATCTTTAATTAAAGAACTCTATCTTGCTCCAGCCACTTCTTCATCCTTAATTAAAGAACTCTATCTTGCTCCAACCACTCCTTTATCTTTAATTAAAGAACTCTATCTTGCTCCAACCACTCCTTTATCTTTAATTAAAGAACTCTATCTTGCTCCAGCCACTTCTTTATCTTTAATTAAAGAACTCTATCTTGCTCCAGCCACTTCTTCATCCTTAATTAAAGAACTCTATCTTGCTCCAACCACTCCTTTATCTTTAATTAAAGAACTCTATCTTGCTCCAACCACTCCTTTATCTTTAATTAAAGAACTCTATCTTGCTCCACCCACTACTTTATCTTTAATTAAAGAACTCTATCTTGCTCCACCCACTACTTTATCTTTAATTAAAGAACTCTATACTGCTCCACCCACTCCTTTATCCTTAATTAAAGAACTCTATCTTGCTCCACCCACTCCTTCATCCTTAATTAAAGAACTCTATCTTGCTCCAACCACTTCTTCATCCTTAATTAAAGAACTCTATCTTGCTCCACCCACTCCTTTATCTTTAATAAAAGAACTCTATCTTGCTCCAACCACTCCTTTATCTTTAATTAAAGAACCTCTATCTTGCTCCAACCACTCCTTTATCTTTAATTAAAGAACTCTATCTTGCTCCAACCACTCCTTTATCTTTAATAAAAGAACTCTATCTTGCTCCAGCCACTTCTTCATCCTTAATTAAAGAACTCTATCTTGCTCCAACCACTCCTTTATCTTTAATTAAAGAACTCTATCTTGCTCCAGCCACTTCTTCATCCTTAATTAAAGAACTCTATCTTGCTCCAACCACTCCTTTATCTTTAATTAAAGAACTCTATCTTGCTCCAACCACTCCTTTATCTTTAATTAAAGAACTCTATCTTGCTCCAGCCACTTCTTTATCTTTAATTAAAGAACTCTATCTTGCTCCAGCCACTTCTTCATCCTTAATTATAGAACTCTATCTTGCTCCAGCCACTTCTTTATCTTTAATTAAAGAACTCTATCTTGCTCCAGCCACTTCTTCATCCTTAATTAAAGAACTCTATCTTGCTCCAGTCACTTCTTCATCCTTAATTAAAAGAACTCTATCTTGCTCCAGCCACTTCTTCATCCTTAATTAAAGAACTCTATCTTGCTCCACCCACTTCTTTATCTTTAATTAAAGAACTCTATTTTGCTCCAGCCACTTCTTCATCCTTAATTAAAGAACTTTATCTTGCTCCAGCCACTTCTTCATCCTTAATTAAAGAACTCTATCTTGCTCCACCCACTCCTTTATCTTTAAATAAAGAACTCTATCTTGCTCCAACCACTCGTTTATCTTTAATTAAAGAACTCTATCTTGCTCCACCCACTCCTTCATCCTTAATTAAAGAACTCTATCTTGCTCCACCCACTCCTTCATCCTTTATTAAAGAACTCTATCTTGCTCCAGCCACTTCTTCATCCTTAATTAAAGAACTCTATCTTGCTCCACCCACTCCTTTATCTTTAATTAAAGAACTCTATCTTGCTCCAACCACTCCTTTATCTTTAATTAAAGAACTCTATCTTGCTCCAACCACTCCTTTATCTTTAATTAAAGAACTCTATCTTGCTCCAACCACTTCTTTATCTTTAATTAAAGAACTCTATCTTGCTCCAGCCACTTCTTCATCCTTAATTAAAGAACTCTATCTTGCTCCAGCCACTCCTTTATCTTTAATTAAAGAACTCTATCTTGCTCCAACCACTCCTTTATCTTTAATTAAAGAACTCTATCTTGCTTCAGCCACTTCTTTATCTTTAATTAAAGAACTCTATCTTGCTCCAGCCACTTCTTCATCCTTAATTAAAGAACTCTATCTTGCTCCAACCACTCCTTTATCTTTAATTAAAGAACTCTATCTTGCTCCAACCACTCCTTTATCTTTAATTAAAGAACTCTATCTTGCTCCAGCCACTTCTTCATCCTTAATTAAAGAACTCTATCTTGCTCCAGCCACTTCTTTATCTTTAATTAAAGAACTTTATACTGCTCCACTCACTCCTTCATCCTTAATTAAAGAACTCTATCTTGCTCCACCCACTCCTTCATCCTTAATTAAAGAACTCTATCTTGCTCCAACCACTTCTTCATCCTTAATTAAAGAACTCTATCTTGCTCCACCCACTCCTTTATCTTTAATTAAAGAACTCTATTTTGCTCCACCCACTCCTTTATCTTTAATTAAAGAACTCTATCTTGCTCCACCCACTCCTTCATCCTTAATTAAAGAACTCTTTCTTGCTCCACCCACTCCTTCATCCTTAATTAAAGAACTCTATCTTGCTCCAGCCACTTTTTTATCCTTAATTAAAGAACTCTATCTTGCTCCAACCACTCCTTTATCTTTAATTAAAGAACTCTATCTTGCTCCAACCACTCCTTTATCTTTAATTAAAGAACTCTATCTTGCTCCAACCACTCCTTTATCTTTAATTAAAGAACTCTATCTTGCTCCAACCACTCCTTTATCTTTAATAAAAGAATTCTATCTTGCTCCAGCCACTTCTTCATCCTTAATTAAAGAACTCTATCTTGCTCCAACCACTCCTTTATCTTTAATTAAAGAACTCTATCTTGCTCCAACCACTCCTTAATCTTTAATTAAAGAACTCTATCTTGCTCCAGCCACTTCTTTATCTTTAATTACAGAACTCTATCTTGCTCCAGCCACTTCTTCATCCTTAATTAAAGAACTCTATCTTGCTCCAACCACTACTTTATGTTTAATTAAAGAACTCTATCTTGCTCCAGCCACTTCTTCATCCTTAATTAAAGAACTCTATCTTGCTCCAACCACTCCTTTATCTTTAATTAAAGAACTCTATCTTGCTCCAACCACTCCTTTATCTTTAATTAAAGAACTCTATCTTGCTCCAGCCACTTCTTTATCTTTAATTAAAGAACTCTATCTTGCTCCAGCCACTTCTTCATCCTTAATTATAGAACTCTATCTTGCTCCAGCCACTTCTTTATCTTTAATTAAAGAACTCTATCTTGCTCCAGCCACTTCTTCATCCTTAATTAAAGAACTCTATCTTGCTCCAGCCACTTCTTCATCCTTAATTAAAGAACTCTATCTTGCTCCAGCCACTTCTTCATCCTTAATTAAAGAACTCTATCTTGCTCCACCCACTTCTTTATCTTTAATTAAAGAACTCTATTTGCTCCAGCCACTTCTTCATCCTTAATTAAAGAACTCTATCTTGCTCCAGCCACTTCTTCATCCTTAATTAAAGAACTCTATCTTGCTCCACCCACTCCTTTATCTTTAATTAAAGAACTCTATCTTGCTCCACCCACTTCTTTATCTTTAATTAAAGAACTCTATCTTGCTCCACCCACTCCTTCATCCTTAATTAAAGAACTCTATCTTGCTCCACCCACTCCTTCATCCTTAATTAAAGAACTCTATCTTGCTCCAGCCACTTCTTCATCCTTAATTAAAGAACTCTATCTTGCTCCACCCACTCCTTTATCTTTAATTAAAGAACTCTATCTTGCTCCAACCACTCCTTTATCTTTAATTAAAGAACTCTATCTTGCTCCAACCACTCCTTTATCTTTAATTAAAGAACTCTATCTTGCTCCAACCACTTCTTTATCTTTAATTAAAGAACTCTATCTTGCTCCAGCCACTTCTTCATCCTTAATTAAAGAACTCTATCTTGCTCCAACCACTCCTTTATCTTTAATTAAAGAACTCTATCTTGCTCCAACCACTCCTTTATCTTTAATTAAAGAACTCTATCTTGCTCCAGCCACTTCTTTATCTTTAATTAAAGAACTCTATCTTGCTCCAGCCACTTCTTCATCCTTAATTAAAGAACTCTATCTTGCTCCAACCACTCCTTTATCTTTAATTAAAGAACTCTATCTTGCTCCAGCCACTTCTTTATCTTTAATTAAAGAACTCTATCTTGCTCCGGCCACTTCTTCATCCTTAATTATAGAACTCTATCTTGCTCCAGCCACTTCTTTATCTTTAATTAAAGAACTCTATCTTGCTCCAGCCACTTCTTCATCCTTAATTAAAGAACTCTATCTTGCTCCAGCCACTTATTCATCCTTAATTAAAGAACTCTATCTTGCTCCAGCCACTTCTTCATCCTTAATTAAAGAACTCTATCTTGCTCCACCCACTTCTTTATCTTTAATTAAAGAACTCTATTTTGCTCCAGCCACTTCTTCATCCTTAATTAAAGAACTCTATCTTGCTCCAGCCACTTCTTCATCCTTAATTAAAGAACTCTATCTTGCTCCACCCACTCCTTTATCTTTAATTAAAGAACTCTATCTTGCTCCACCCACTTCTTTATCTTTAATTAAAGAACTCTATCTTGCTCCACCCACTCCTTCATCCTTAATTAAAGAACTCTATCTTGCTCCACCCACTCCTTCATCCTTAATTAAAGAACTCTATCTTGCTCCAGCCACTTCTTCATCCTTAATTAAAGAACTCTATCTTGCTCCAACCACTCCTTTATCTTTAATTAAAGAACTCTATCTTGCTCCAGCCACTTCTTTATCTTTAATTAAAGAACTCTATCTTGCTCCGGCCACTTCTTCATCCTTAATTATAGAACTCTATCTTGCTCCAGCCACTTCTTTATCTTTAATTAAAGAACTCTATCTTGCTCCAGCCACTTCTTCATCCTTAATTAAAGAACTCTATCTTGCTCCAGCCACTTATTCATCCTTAATTAAAGAACTCTATCTTGCTCCAGCCACTTCTTCATCCTTAATTAAAGAACTCTATCTTGCTCCACCCACTTCTTTATCTTTAATTAAAGAACTCTATTTTGCTCCAGCCACTTCTTCATCCTTAATTAAAGAACTCTATCTTGCTCCAGCCACTTCTTCATCCTTAATTAAAGAACTCTATCTTGCTCCACCCACTCCTTTATCTTTAATTAAAGAACTCTATCTTGCTCCACCCACTTCTTTATCTTTAATTAAAGAACTCTATCTTGCTCCACCCACTCCTTCATCCTTAATTAAAGAACTCTATCTTGCTCCACCCACTCCTTCATCCTTAATTAAAGAACTCTATCTTGCTCCAGCCACTTCTTCATCCTTAATTAAAGAACTCTATCTTGCTCCAACCACTCCTTTATCTTTAATTAAAGAACTCTATCTTGCTCCAGCCACTTCTTTATCTTTAATTAAAGAACTCTATCTTGCTCCAGCCACTTCCTCATCCTTAATTAAAGAACTCTATCTTGCTCCAACCACTCCTTTATCTTTAATTAAAGAACTCTATCTTGCTCCACCCACTACTTTTTCTTTAATTAAAGAACTCTATCTTGCTCCAGCCACTTCTTCATCCTTAATTAAAGAACTCTATCTTGCTCCAGCCCCTTCTTTATCTTTAATTAAAGAACTCTATACTGCTCCACTCACTCCTTCATCCTTAATTAAAGAACTCTATCTTGCTCCACCCACTCCTTCATCCTTAATAAAGAACTCTATCTTGCTCCAACCACTTCTTCATCCTTAATTAAAGAACTCTATCTTGCTCCACCCACTCCTTTATCTTTAATTAAAGAACTCTATTTTGCTCCACCCACTCCTTTATCTTTAATTAAAGAACTCTATCTTGCTCCACCCACTCCTTTATCCTTAATTAAAGAACTCTATCTTGCTCCACCCACTCCTTCATCCTTAATTAAAGAACTCTATCTTGCTCCAGCCACTTCTTCATCCTTAATTAAAGAACTCTATCTTGCTCCACCCACTCCTTTATCTTTAATTAAAGAACTCTATCTTGCTCCAACCACTCCTTTATCTTTAATTAAAGAACTCTATCTTGCTCCAACCACTCCTTTATCTTTAATTAAAAAACTCTATCTTGCTCCAACCACTCCTTTTTCTTTAATTAAAGAACTCTATCTTGCTCCAGCCACTTCTTCATCCTTAATTAAAGAACTCTATCTTGCTCCAGCCACTTATTTATCCTTAATTAAAGAACTCTATCTTGCTCCACCCACTCCTTTATCTTTAATTAAAGAACTCTATCTTGCTCCAACCACTCCTTTATCTTTAATTAAAGAACTCTATCTTGCTCCAACCACTCCTTTATCTTTAATTAAAGAACTCTATCTTGCTCCAACCACTCGTTTATCTTTAATTAAAGAACTCTATCTTGCTCCAACCACTCCTTTATCTTTAATTAAAGAACTCTATCTTGCTCCAGCCACTTCTTTATCTTTAATTAAAGAACTCTATCTTGCTCCAGCCACTTCTTCATCCTTAATTAAAGAACTCTATCTTGCTCCACCCACTCCTTTATCTTTAATTAAAGAACTCTATCTTGCTCCAACCACTCCTTTATCTTTAATTAAAGAACTCTATCTTGCTCCAACCACTCCTTTATCTTTAATTAAAGAACTCTATCTTGCTCCAACCACTTCTTTATCTTTAATTAAAGAACTCTATATTGCTCCAGCCACTTCTTCATCCTTAATTAAAGAACTCTATCTTGCTCCAACCACTCGTTTATCTTTAATTAAAGAACTCTATCTTGCTCCAACCACTCCTTTATCTT